>QVRM01006033.1:52500-260000 GCA_003439945.1 Dermanyssus gallinae
AGGGGAGGAAATGTCGTCTCTTAGAATGAGAACGAAATTACCAAAAAAATGTTGTATCGAGCTTTTTAGTCTGACATATCTTCATTAAATGTGACATTACAAGAGGCTCAGTCATTCAATTTACAAACCAATCATACCTACGTGCTGGAAAAAAGTTTGCATCTGTTAAATTGCATTCTCTGTTAGCTCAAATCAAAACAAATGTTGTATTAAAGATAACTCTCAAGAAATAAAACTATTTGCAATTTTTATAATTCGGTTTTCACGCTCATTTACTATTTTTATAAGACATTTCCGCTCTTCGTTTCATTTAAAAAATATTATTTTTCCGCCTAGTTGTACTAGATCTCAAAGTTTGTTGGGCGAATTCTAGAACACCCTGTGCATATATAGCCTCGAGATTAAAACAAAGCCTAAACTTGGATACATTCGATTATATATACATATATATATATATATATATATATATATATATATATATATATATATAAACAACACAGAGAACGGCAAAACTGGAACTTTGTAATCAACAATTTTGCAGACGGACCCGCTTTTCTTAGCAACAGATGGAAACGCGATCTGCAACAGAACAGAGCAGTGATCTGCCAAATAACTTGACACGGATACCACCAATACCTCTGCCAAAAGGGAAAATGTTTCCAAATCAACGAATGTGTTTGTAAATATTGTGGTGAAATTGACATCGAAATGTATAGAACTGAACACCAGCTCATTAACAGCTGCTGTAATTGACGTACTTGAGCGGACTAGCCCGTAAATATTGTGAGAATCTACCAATAATGGTGAATAAACATCAACATATTATATATATTCTAAACTAGAGTAGTCAAGTTGGTTTCCTTTTGTTTCATTCTTCGCGAATAGTTCTTGTAAATGACAGAGTATTTCCTCCGTGACGATTACCAGGGCGGTAGCTGCCAACTTCAAATGGTCAAAACGAATAAAAACAATCCAAAAACGGTAATGCGCCGAAAACGCTACTCCTGGGGTGCAGTTAGAATGTTAAAAAGGCCGTTAAGATTCTGGCATTTACTTCGTAGCACTATTTGCATGAGTGAAGTTACATTTTTCTCTGTTATATGGAGGTTTTTGTGCATTTTGGAACTGTGTATCTGATTGCAACAGGCTGAGAACTCGAGCTGTCGTTTTTTTCACTTAAGTGTTGTTTTTCTCTGTTTTTTTTTTTGTTGGAGAGATCTGTCGCATTATCCATACCAATAGTCCCTTATCCGTTCTAAATCAGTAGGTATTTCTGAGATATGCTTCCCTTTGAAGCGCTTCTACTTCCAGTTTTAACATTATGATTTTTAACACAACTGCGCCAAACTCTGTCCAGGCAAGCATTTTTTTGCAGTTGTTCCGCAAGGCAAATGCCCGTGTACGGTTTTTTCTTCATGTCATGGCTGATTCTTAATCCACTCTGGCATTTACTTGTCTAAATTGATGAATTGTGAACCCAGGCCTCCCGAATGCAAAAACTTTGCCACTAAGCCACCTTGCTCGGTTAACTAACTTTGCAGATAAGCAAGCTTCACCTCTCGCAACTTGCACAACTGTGCAATTAAACAATTAGCGCAAAATCATCAAATTTACCCGCAAATGCCCTATAAGCTTAGCTTTTACACTCTCGAATTACGCTCTTTCTATTTATATCTGACTGTTAGCCTGCGAGCCGTGTCGGGGCTTTTTATACAGAGACAAAGATTATAGAAATTGCTCCCTTATAATTCAAAGCAGATCACTTCTCGCAAAAGGGCTCTACAAAACTGCTTATTTATCTTATTTCGGCCCGTCTGGTAGACATGGTTTCAATGGCAATCCGTTCTTATAATACATTTTACATGTGTGCGCTCTATGTAGTTTGATATGTAATATGCTGTTTATAATTGGTAAGGCTATTTTGTTTTTACGAGCTAGCAGTTGGTTGGTTGATTTGTTTTCCTTTACAATGCGATAAATGCGATACGTTATTTGTTTCTTTTAATTTATTCGTATACTGTTTGTTACTTAATTTCAATTCTCTTTGCTCTAACGTGCAAGTTATGTTAACTCTATTTTGCTTGCCACGTGTTCTACAGCTTTCCTGCTGAGCACTCTGTTTCGCTGCAATACTCTTATTGTTTTAACAAGAACAAGATTGATCGGCGACTTGGCCTAGAGGGTTAGCGCACTATTCATGGTTGTCATGTACCGGGGTATCACCGGTTCCAGTCCTGTTGTTGCTCGAACTTTCGTTGAGCGATGCTCATTGAGAATAGATCATATATCAAACCACTGAGAGTCAGCAACCATGCTGCCACAAGGACGGTTGGGGAAACCCTAGTATCTTAACATGTTCGCATTACGCTGCCCTTCTAAGCGCCCCTTATATAAAAGGGTGACATGTGCATATATATATATATATATATATATATATATATATATATAAATTTTAAACATTTACTGAGAAGCGATCTTGATATATATATATATATATACATAATTGTCTCTTTAGAACGTGTGCATTCGGTGCATCACTCTATCACTTATAGAGTGAGTTGGGATCACTTCAACAGCGTGCCCCGGTCGGACGCCGCGTTCCCGTGTTGGACGTCGAGGTCAAGGCTTTGCCTCAAGAAAGCCGCAGATCTCTCCGGCTGCGAGGTTCAGGTGCACACTACCGACCTTGTGGAGATAATTGCGGGTGACGGTGCCTGGGCCGCTCAGGGTCTCGAACGCTAGCGGTTGGAACCCATAAGGGTAACCTATTGTCACGTATTTCGCAAGCTTCCCTGTATCGATTAGATTACGAGCTTGGCCTAGTGTTAATGAGTTGACATCCCAGACAAACGTTTTGTCCCGACTCAACTGAAGGAGGTAAGAGCCATTTCATCCGGGAGGTTACCGTCGTCAGCGAAAACACCCTGGAGCTCTAGAGTGTAGGGAAATGTGAAGTACATATATATATGCGTATTCCACATTTCCCTACACTCTATATATATATATGGCTGAATGTTGAAAGCGCAGTCTCGTGGGCGGGAGATTAAAAGCGCTGACATTTAGCAATTACGCTGACACGCTGTCACGCATAGTGACAGCCGGCTAACCCGTTCACATAATATGCCGAATACGTCGCACCATGGATCCAATAGACGGGAAACGGCAAACGACGTGCAACAAAGGAAAAACATATATATATATATATATATAGGCGTCGCGCGAAAAGCAAAAGGAAAAATGAGGCGGTGTATCTTTGTTAAGTTGGCGGCGCTCGCGGCACCTCAGCAGGCAGGTAATTTAATAATCATTAATTGCCACCGGCCGCCAGTGGTGTTGGTGGTCGGGTCGTGGGCTGGCCGCTGTTTGACAGGCGTTTCACCGAGAGATATGATCAGTACGCTTTGTCTTCACCGCCACCCATGCCGTTGTCTTTTCAGTCACTTGAGCAGCAGCAGCAGCAAAAACGGCGGGGCGCGGGAGGGAGAAGGAGGTGTAGAAGACGACAGTGCGAGATATAAAGGCGCGCAGAAAATGGGGGGAGAGAATGGGGGTGCAGAAAATCGGGGGGGGTGCACAAATTGGGAGTGCAGAAAAAGCGGATGGCGAAGGAGGTGAGGGGAAAGAGGGGCCTGTAGAAAAGGGGGAAAGGAAAGGGTAGGGCGAAGGGGGTGGAGAAAGCGGTAAAGCAGATGAGGATGAACCAGAAAGAGGGACGGAGTAGAGATGAACGTATTGCCTATGGAATAAAATCAGGAGAAGATGATTGAGCGTGTAGAGGAAAAAGAGCCGAAGAAGGCAAAAGGGTTGACAAGAAATGCGCTAGATGGGCTAGACCCGCCAGAAGTTGTCTGGAAGGATTCCATCTGGAGAGCGGTAAGCAACTGCTGCTTTCACGATGATACTTGCGCTGATATTGTTATTATTATTACTACAATTTATCACTATGCGTTAAGAACAATACACCTGTGAGCTGTGAATGTGTATCCTCATCATTTCATGGTTTCCTTCTAGCTATTATTATTATTATTGGCCGCCGCATCACCACCATCATAATCACGTATCCATACAAACCTGTAAGTTTATAAACGGTACCCTCTAACCAATGAAGATAATATGCAGTCACCGCTGGCCGTTCAATTGTTTCTTAATTCATTCTTTCTGTGATCCAGTCGCCTTAGTTCTGCTACCTGCTTGACTGTGTCTGCTGTCTCGCTATATATATATATATATATACCGTATGTGAATATATATATATATATATATATATAAATATATATATATATATATATATATATATATATATATATATATTAAGAGAGAGAGATGGACGAACGGTGATATACAGACAATCACCTAACATTGTCTGTGTGACCCACCCGACCGATTTAAGCTTGTCGAGATCGTGCGATGGCGATAAGGCAATGCCGAGATGTTGATTGTGACTATAATTGTGAATAAGGAGGAACGCTTGATGATAATGATGATGACCATAATGATGCCCATCATGACCATGATACGGTTGATATTGCTAACGTTGTTCCTGTTGCTGTTGTTGTTGCGGCTATTTTTGTTGTTGTTGTTGTTGTCGTTGTCGTTGTTGTTGTTGTTGCTGTTCCTATTGTTGCTGCTGTTGCCGCCGCCTCCGTCGATGTCGCTTCTTTGTTGTGGTAATGACACCATCCGCGCTGGTGTGATATAGTTATACCGCTAGTGGTGCAATTTTCATAATGACTATGCTGCCGAGGAATAAAAATGGTAACTAAACCAGTAATAATCGCCATAATAATAGCAATAATAGTAGCAAACCTAATCGTAGTAGTAATATGAATAATAAAAGTAATAGTCGCAATCCTTTCAGTGCTGCGACAACAAAAATAACGACACAGCGGCAAAATATGCATGTGATGGTTGGTGTTTAAAGGGACAGGTTTGTCCTTTTACGAGTTGCGTTGATTAAACACGTGTGAAACTGAATTGTATAAATATATATATATATATATATATATATATATATATATATATCTTGCGCATTTGCTAGAGGGATCGAAATCTCTGTACTGCATGGCTGACCCTCGTCTATGCACCATTAGAAAGCGTTCTTTCATTGGTGAAGCTCAGCGAACGTCGTCAGTGGAATAAAGATTGAGGTCTGTTCGTGTCTGAAGGGCAGGCTTAACGCAATAAAGTTCGCAGTATATTTCTCTGTGGGATGTGTCAGCGCTGTGAGATCGTATCCAATAACAGCTTGATACCGCGCGAGTTGCACAAGAAAGCTGATAGTGCAGTCAAACGATTATTTGCGGCAAACAATCGGAACCGTTTTTACATTGTAGATCATGGTTCTTAGGGGATGACCCTATACACTCCAAACGCGTCTACACTGATCTAACGAGTATCTTAGTGGTGCTACCTATATTGGCTGACTGAGGAGAGAGAGAAATACAACCAAAATGAACCAGCGTTTCTAGAATCTTTGTACATCATTTGCTAGAATGGATATGTTTATTATATCATGTTTTAATCCGTAATAGAACTTATTTGTGCAAGCGTTGTCATAGGACAGTATTTTATTACGTTTCGTATAATACTGTAAAATATTAATGTCTTAATTAGATCAATATGCAAATTTAAAATTAGGCAACTAAATAAATAAAAAAAAAATATATATATATATATAGGGTAATAGGTACCCGAGTATCTATTTACGTATAGGCCGGAGTTTGGTTTACCTTAGTCTTCTTTAGATTTAAGGCAGATGCTTTTAAATTACGTATTTTTGTTTTTTTATTAACAGCTCTTTTATACTAGTCCTATATTCTGTAGATATAAACATAATTCAGAGTTTGTTGCGTCAGGCATTGTTACGCAGATAATTATGAAAGCACTTTGTAGGCACTTAAATAAACTCATTTTATATATTTTTTTCTATTTAAGCCAGTTTATGCTTTTGATCTGCGTCCTACGGAACCATATGAGATTGAAATGTTGTGAAACTACAAACGACTTTTAAATGTGTAACTATATCGTTTACGTATTAGCAGCTGAGAAGTTTCTCATAATAGAATATATATATATATATATATATATATATATATATATATATATATACATATATATAGTCAACGGCATTTAGGCACATTCCGCGCCGAAAGCAACGTTCTCACTCGTCAAAACGATCACCAAAAATGACGATACGTCTTCAACCGACCAATCTGAGGGAGGACCGGATGAATATTTTAAGATGATCGACCCAAGCGAAATCCCTAACGCGTATATATGAATACAAATGTAACAACCTACATGCAACAAACACAAACCGATGCAATTTCGGCCAATTATCGAAAGGCGTCTGGCATCTTTTCAGTAACAGCACGCGTTTAACTGTCTTTAGACAAATAAATAGACTGAGAAAGGATAAGTCTATCAAACATCCCCTCCTCGGTTGTGCTATGCCGTGTACTCTCGTTCATCCGAACGCTAGTCTCCTCGCGTCGTAGTTGCCAGTTTCTTAAGTTCCACATCCCCGGTTGACTCAAGGTAAGTTTGTTGTACTAGTTCTTTCACCTTCGAGGACTGCTGAAATAACGAACGGACCTGCCGAAAATGATTTGCCAAGTTCCGAGGTTGGCTGGAAGAAGGCGTTTTGCGCTGAAAGATGCACTAAAGTCACACGGTTACCACCCGAACTCGTGGAAGTAGTTGAAGTAAATCAAGTAATCATAGCCAGAAGGCTCAACACAGTCGGAATCACTTTTAAGCTCTGAGCAACACCAACACATTGCACTTCACTCCACAATCACCACCGCCAGCTTTCATTCCAGGATCATCATGTAACTTTTGGTTGAAAAATGGCTCTTCTACGAGAATAATCGCAGGCAACGATTCCCGTCCGAGGGAGCAGGCACTCCTAAGAGTAAAGCCAAGCGAAACTTTACCCATATACGTTTATGTTGTGTTGTTGACCACGCTGATAGACGAAACTGAACCGGGCAATAACAACGACAACAATAGTCGCTCGCTGGAACGAACACCACCAAGAACAACAAGAAACACGTCAACGACGTAGTAGTCAATACAGATACTCTACACACTAGAGAGTTGTTCACAGCGTAGACGGAGGTCTCCATAAGATTTATTGCAAATTGGTTTGAACAGTAATAGTATAACGTCATCAACGGCTTTTCGTCACGGCTAGATCATCCATTGAGATGGCGAAACACGTAGAAGTCATTGCTCCTAGCAGCGGCCGGCCTGCGCTGGCGGATAGCGTGCCCGTGAACGCGTTCGGTGGGCTATCGGAGTGCTACGGGTGAGGTGTGTTTCAGTGCCGAAGGGCTCACCGAGTATTTCCAACCGCAGTCGCGGCTTTTGCGGCGCGACTGATTTATCGATCGATTTGGCTGTCGCTTTTGGCTTGGAGTGCTGCCGCTTCAGAGACGGTGTTGCTGATGATCCTGCCGTACAGGATATCGTGTCTTGCATTTCGTTCAACGAGGCGCGTTTCCTTTTCTTATTCGTCCTACATTTTGTGTCTTTTTTCTTGGGAACGTTGGCCGCCAAACGACAGTCGGCTACCACGTTGGCTTGTGTCGGTCTGTCTGTTGTTTTTGATGTGCCACTTGGCGCAAACTCCGATAACGGACCGTAGCGCTCTCGATACAACCGCAGTTCGGGCTCGAGTTCGTCCTGAATGCGCGCTTGTACCTTGAGGCATTCGTCCTGTAAATATGGTACATGTTACCGACACACCACATGAATAGCTAATCGAGTTATGTAACCAACAAACGAAAAATTACGGATTAAAATTGCTCTGCTATGTAGAGAACACAGCTGTCATTTATATGCTTTAAAACCCAGTCCGACTGCTCGCATTGACGGGCTATGACAGAGAAACTTTCTAACACTCCGCGTATTCCGTACCCGGCGATACAAATGACTAGAACATGGTACAGACACATCTAACGAAGCCAATCTGTTCACATTTGTTAGGCTCGTGACGACGTGAATGACGCCATGAGTAGTTCAGAGTTATCGGTTGTATAGTGCCGCAAGTGTATATAATCAATGGCAGGAACAAACCAGCGGAGAAGTCATAGCAACGGTCGTCCTTTCGAATAGTTCGAACATTTTTCATCGGACACGTCTGACGCACAAAAATTCGTTTCGCTCATCACATGATAAGTGATGAGTGCACGCAAGCACAGATGTTGTTAGCGTGAAGTAAACAAGTCGCACTAACAAAAACGTCGTCATAAAGCCAGAAGGAAGTAAGTCACACAACACAGTAAGAGACTTTCTACATAGGCCCGCAAGGATGCATACATATGCTATACGTACGCGAGACATTTGTGCCGTATCGACGTGTCGCTGAATTCGTTCGGAATACGCAGCTCGCATAAGCTGTTTTACAGCCTGGAAAGTCTTCTGCATCGTTTTCTGCTCGTGTGCAAACTCGTCCCTCTGCTCGGCTAGACGAGTCTCATACACGCGTCTAAGTTCGGCCTGCTCCTCTTTCGAAGAGGTCATGAGGCGCTCGATCTCCTTGTCGTGGCCGACGAGCACTTCGTCGGCCTTTAGGAGGGCGCTGGTCATCGCCTTCAGACACGACATCTCTACTTGGGCGTAGCGTTTTCCATTGTGCTCAACGATATCTGCTAGAACAGCCGGCCACTCTGCCGTCTGCTCGGCCTCGGCATCGATGATGGGATCCTTCCCAGCGTCTAACTGGGTGTCTGTGTTGTCATTGTCTAGGCAGCGGTTTACGAACCTGCACAGGCTTGTAAGCTGCTCGGGCTCCATTGTGGCTCCTGGAAAGATCGTAGCTGCGATCCAAAGAAGAACACTTTCGTGTACAATTCAACTTTCGTAAATCTTAAACGTTGTATCAAATAATCTAATAATCAAACGATTATTAGTATTATTATTATTAATATTATTATTATTACTATTATTATTATTATTATTATTATTATTATTAAGATGGTCGCAAAACACCCTCCTGCTCCCGCAGGGGACGTAGTGCCACCGTCTCCTATCGGCTTGCCAGCATTCGGGTCATGCTTAAGCGAGGATGTTGCCAAGGCACTTCGCACCTTTCCATCCGGTGCGGCGGGAAGTCTCGATGGGCTCACGCCTGACCATCTAAAATGCCTCCTCCCTGCCAACGGAAAGCACAACGATGTGCTGGAAACACTCGCCAAAGTATGCAACATCATACGTAACGGGCAAGTTCCGGAGACTGTGAGAAACGTCATATATGGTGAGTGGCTTATTGCTCTGAAGAAGAAAACGGGAGGATACCGACCTATAGCCGTTGGCTGCACTCTGAGTAGACTGGCCACAAAGACCCTGCTTCCCCAGGTCATTATAAAAAACTACCTGCAGCCTCGGCAAATGGGGTACGTCACTCATAATGGTGCAGAAATAATTGCTCACACGGCTCGCACCTTCCTCGAAAACAACGAGAAATGCTGCCTCCAAAAATTAGATTTCAAAAATGCGTTTAACTTGAACAAGCGAGGACACCTTTTGGCAGAGGTTTCCAAGCACGCCCCGGCACTCTATCCAATAATGCACCAGTCATATAGCAGGCCGACTCCTCTGATGTTCGGTGAAGTTGAAATCAGATCATCAGCCGGTTGTCAGCAGGGAGACGTAGCGGCTTCTCTTGCGTTTAGCCTGCTGTTGCATCAGTACGTCAAACAGGTGACATTCAAGGTCCCTCTGTTTTATCTGGGACCCTTCTTGACAACGATCCTTCGGCATTACTCAGAGACATCAAGGGTCTCAGAGCGTTCGAGCAATGGAGCGGGCTGCAGCTTAACCCATCTAAATGCGAGCTACTCCTACAGGGATTCGAGGACTAAGAGAGACAGCAGGTGAATGCAAAATTTAATAGCAACCTCCCGGGCATCCTTGTAAAAGACCGGTGTGAACTGGACCTGCTGGGTACGGCGTTCTTACCCGAAATGATCGGCCCGGTACTGGCCCAGAAGAAATAACAACTCTCCCGGCTTTACCAGAGGCTAGGTAATCTCGGTAGAAATCAAGCCTACTTTCTGCTCCAGCACGCAGTGGGAGTACAAAAGATTCTGTATGTACTACGGACCTCACCTGACTTCATTTTGCCGTCAGAAACTTTGGACCTCGACGACCAAGTGAGGAGAGCCTTGGAAAACATCCTTGACCTGACGCTCGAGGATAAGGCATGAACGCAGGCAAGCCTACCGGTCCGGCTGGGTGGAATGGGCATTCGCTCGGCCACGGATCTTGCTTTGCCCGCCTTCCTGGCCTTGTCACATAGCTGCGGCTCCGCAGTGGCCATTACTGCCGGCGGATCCATCAGCCACCAACAAGGCGCCGTTCGGCTCTGAGATGCGCGTCAGTCTAGTCGCCCTTCTGAAGAACAGGTCACTAGACAGAAAGGGTGGGACCAAATCGCTACTCAGGCTACCCACTTAACTATTTTGTCGGCCTGCGAGTTAGATGTAGACAATATTAGACTGAAAGCGGTCTCATCCGACGCCGCTGGAGCGTGGCTCGACGTGTTTTCCTCCGAGCTCGTAGGCAGTAAGCTGGCCGACAACCAGTTCCGTGCCGCTAGTGGTCTTAGACTTGGCATTGCCATGTTTGAGGAAGAGGAATGTCCATGCGGTGGAACAGTGGATGAGCGCGGCCTGCACCGGCTTAGCTGCACTAAGCTGGCGGGGCTTACGCAGGGCCGCCACAATGCCATCAATGACGTCCTCGAGCGCGCTTTTAGGCAAGCCGGCTACCGCGTCACGCTGGAGCCTGGTGGATTGCAGAGGGATGACAGGTGTCGACCGGATGGCCTTACCAGCCGGGACTGGGACAGTAATCGGCCGCTGGCGTGGGACGTCACTGTCAGAGACGTCCCAGGCAATATACGCGCATCTTCTTGAGGACCATCTGGTAATGGCGTTTGACCTCGAGTCATCTGGCGTTTAGGGCAAGGATGCACTCAAACTGACGAAAGAGCTTGGGAAGAAGCTCTTTGAGGCTACAGCGGAGCCAAGATTAACCGCGTTCCTCCGACAGAAGGTGTCATTGGAGCTTTAGAGAGGCAACGCCAAGATGATGTTGAGTGGTCAGCGACACTCAAACAATAGCAATTATGTTATATAATTAATATATTAGTGTGTGACACATGTACATAATGATAATAATAACACCCTCTTTCAAAAAATATATAATTATTATTACCATTATTATTACTACTACTATTAATATTACCACAGTTGACACTTTATATGAATTTAATTGGGGCGAATTAAAGAAACGGATATCTTAAATGGAATTTATGCATTGAAAGCCCTTTAAAAGAATTGCGTTGGACATGCGTTTTACCGTTTAAGCTAAGAAAAGTCGCTTCAACTAAGTTTCGTAAAGCGGTTAGTAATTATTTTATTTATTCATAATTCAAATGCGGTATCAAGGAACGGATATCTTAAATGGAATTTATGCATTGAAAGCCCTTTGAAAGAATTGCGTTGGACATGCGTTTTACCGTTTAAGCTAAGAAATGTCGCTTCAACTAAGTTTCGTAAAGCGGTTAGTAATTATTTTATTTATTTATAATTGAAATGCGGTATCCTGTTTTGCAAGCGCAATTTTCAATATACTTCATTGCCCTTGATTACAAGTTAAATAATGTAAACGACACGTTTTTGGTTTAGGATATATGGTTTGAGATATATCTAGTTGATACGTCTTAGAGTACTATATATATATATATATATATATAGTACTCTAAGACGTATAGAGTCCAAATATATATATATATATATATATATATATATATATATATATATATTTGGCGTAATCAAGGTAGTTTGCATTTGTATGGGGTGTTTATTTATTCTGCTGTAATTAATATTCTACTTTACTTCAATATCTTTAAACCTATCGTTTGTACCTTGTACGTATTCGACTGTATTTAAATGGTAAAAACAGTTCTAACAATCTACTGAGCTGAAGTCTGAATAACTTGATAATCACCTACCGTTTAAAATCTGCGACTCACTTCGTTTCTGGCATGTAAGAAACGTTTTCTCATTTATATCTAGCCCATACGTCCTAGAGCTAGATATATATATATATATATTTATATCGGTATCGCCTTGAGCACCTTCTATGAATTTTCGCTGATGGATGTCAGATCATGCATTCTTGAGAGCACTCTAACTTTTCGAAAACACAAATAAATCTGACTGAGATAAAACTCCGGAGGTGCGAAGTTTGGGTAAGCACAGAAATCGCGCATTTTTTATAGAAAATTCGAAATCAAGTGCAAACTGGGAACCAACACGTGGTCGTGATGTAAACCCCAGGAGCGGTTCCTGTTTTCCAAAACATTGTTCTTTTCCGGATTACCTCACGCAATTTTGTTAAAACTTTCTGACAATACTTCCTGGTGACTGTCGGCTTTGTGCCTTGTGGTGAAATATTCCCTGGTGAGCGAAAAAATTATCAAACGTCGTCAAATTGTGTTTTTGCCGATTGTTTGATTTGCTTGGATTGTGGCATATTTGAATGCGCACTTCAAGAAGTTGTGTTCTACAAGTTCAGATCTTTTTTTGAAACATTTTGTTTGGTTAGACGCCTCACTTCAAAGATGTCACTCAAAAGTTGTGGGACTGAATGATCGGATTTGTTCTGCGGCCTCTCTGTAGTAGTAATTCGACGATTGTCCACAATAACTTTCCTATTTTCGTCAACGTCTTCTTATACGTTAGCGAAGTAACACAAGGTTACCAAAATCGTGCCCGTCTCTGAGTCAGCGATGAGAGATATCCCTGACCCCATTCTGTCTCGGTTCTGTTCTTCTTTCTTTCTATCCTCCGTTCGTTTCCCGTTTCCCTCTTGGTTTTCCCCCGTCATTAGCCATTGACTGGCCCTATCTGTGAGATGGCATTCCTTCTTTCAGTTTATTAGGTTGTGCTGACAAATAGTTAGTCTGCAAGGGCGTTCTCTCCTTCTTAAATGCGTTCTTTAGACCAATGCGTGTGGTCCGGATTTGCTGCATGGGCATGGCTGACTCGAAAAGCTTAAGGCCGAGCTACACTCACCAGTCGTTTTCGTTGCCTCCGTGCATCCACGTTACTCGCGTATTGTGATATTGCTATGCATTCTGCCAAGCTATTCGTCCGGCTCCTATCTCTTCCCATTTAGGTGTTTGACGGCCGCACATTACCGAGGCGCCGCGTTTTTAGCGATGATGAGCTTGTTATGCCTGGCGTCGTCCTGACGTTCTACAAGGGTTTCTATTTTTCTTTGGGAAGAAGTAGCAGATGTAGATAACTAAAGTTTCTGTTGTAACGCGTTCCCGTTCCCAAAGGACCTTAATATCGTACCTTACGGTTTAGACTGATGAGTTTGTTGGCATTAAGTCACCCACTCCGTTCTGACTTAGCTCAGTTCGGTTTCCTTATGAGGACTACCACGTCCCTTCTACTGTGTGCTGACAGATCTTGCAAAGCTCGGGTAGCTTTCTTAGACATCACAGTTATTGTTTGATCTCTTCAGGTATTATCCTCTACCGTGGAACTTGAAAGGACGTATTTCCTGTCTCTTTGCGTTGCCGTGTTCTGGGCTGTGAGTGCAGCCTGATATTCCTGCTAGCTCTGAAGTCTGCGCTGAGCTATGCTTTATACTATTCTAGACTTCGTGGTTTTCTTCATGGTTCCAACGCATGCATTCTGGGCATGCGTTAAAACTGACAAAGAAAACTGACATAAGGACATTAGGGAAGAGGCAATCAGTCGCCGGCCTCCTACTTCGGAAGGTCCTGTTATACTAACCTTAACGCCTTACTTTTACAAGTTTCTTTTTGTAAATATTTTCTCTCTGCCGTTCCAGAAAACTGGACCTAAATGATTTAATGAATAGTGGCAGCAAAACACCAGATTTTTGGCATAGAACAGATGAGTTTCTTGATGAGGCTAGGCCAGCATTCGTTTTCACGCGCGACCAACTCGGGAACAGTCTCGTATCAGTCGTGGGAACTCGATCAGAGCCAGAGGAGGAGGACCTCTCTTCCTAGAGTGCAGGACTGTCTTTGCTCGCTGGCATCATTGTGTGCCTGCTCATTGATTAATTAAGGAGGCCAAAAGCGACTCCATCAAGGCTAGACGCCGGGCAACCTCCGCGTAAGTGCCTTGCAACAGGCTGCGCGTCATTGGTCACATTACTGGACCGCGGGGTTGGTTGTTGTTGAGGCAAGCAACCCCCTCGTGCACGCCTACTGAAGCCAGTGGGGCAAGTGTTTTTTAGGAGAGAAAACTTGCCATGCACTCTCGTGCATCGAGAGACCAATCACGACATTGAGAACGGCGCACCTTAAACACAACCGTCCGATGCAGGAGCGGGACTGGTAAGACACCGGACAGAATGACTCTAACACCTCTCAAAAACGACAAGGTCCGCCTGGTCTAGGGTACAAAGATGACTGACTTGCTCTTTTCCGTAATGGTCAGTTATGGAGCGCCGAGAGCTGGCCATACCCTTTCATGGGCCGAAAGAAAAAAGATTAGCAAATACTAGGAGTCGAATCACACAACTTTAGTCCGAAAGTTAGTCCGAAACAATGGGCCATTCAGCCTAACAATTGTTGACGAAGCTAGGAGAAAGGAGGCCGAAGACCACAACAGGGGATAAAGTAGTCACCCAGTTCCTTCGTTAGATATCGATGTTCAACGTGGTAACGCAATTTCCATGGTGTGCTCGCTGGCAAAACTGGACTCGGCCAAGTTCAATTTAGGTTAAATATGGATACGTTCCGAACTATAAGTAGTATAATATATATATATATATATATATATATATATATATATATATATATATATATAATATATATATATATATATATATATTTTTTTTTTTTTTTTTAAAGATATACACACATACATAGTGTATATACAACATCTCGCATAAGTCTCTTGAGCGAAACTAACAACGAAGAAGGGCAATCATTAGTGCCGTTAAAAAGATAAGCGATGCCGTTCCATGTCGGCCCAGGGTTGATTAGAGATGAGTTCGATTACCCGCCCATGCTCTGCGACGAGCCCCTGTACTATTTTTGGGAATACCATCATCCCCGAGCTGTGCAGTTTGCACTCCTATTCATTGGAGTTAGTGTATTTCTGGTCGGCCTTACTTTCGGACCTGAAGAAGCCAGCGAGGAAATATGGACTTACTTAAAAAACTGCTTCGCTTGCGGTGCATCGGGGTAATCGTAACGTGTTATGTGGTATGTCTAATTGACGATTTTTCTACAAAATGAAAGGCATGCCGTGTTGTTCTATATATATTATATATGTATATATATATATATATATATATATATATATATATATATATATATATAATTTAGGTTGGTTATAAATGTGTATAACGTAATAAGGCTTGCTTAGTCATTTCGCTCTTGCACTATACGTAAGCCTAATTTAGATCTGCAATATCGTAACGCCGGAAAAAGAACGTGTTATGGCTCTCAATCTAGAAACTACAAAATGAAATAAAATGCAACGCAGCGTTGTACTTAGGAATGGCACTGCTGCGCTCTTTGAGGAGCGCACGACTACACGATCGATTTATGTTCGGTGTGTGCTTGTTGTTTGAGAATAGTTCGGAAACGTATGATGCACATGCGTTACTAGAAGCCTACACGTGTATTTGTACAGGACTCACAAACCCACTGAGTCCCGACTCTCCTCCCGTTTCTACAGGTATTACCACACATCTAATGTCAACGATGTATACGATCGAATCCGTCCGGTGAAACGCGCAATGAAGTGCCGGTCGGTTTTTGCAAGGCCTGCCTATGAATCTGTGGATGTCCAGACAGGCTGAACCGGCAAATGTTCCATGTATGCCACCGATTTCTTTCAATACTGTCTGGTAGAGACGTTGGTGGAACTATTTGGGGCTTTTCGTCGGCGTCGATGTCGATGGGTTTCCTAAGATAATCTACATCAGGCGAGTCCGATTAATGTTGACTACTTGCTTGTAGGACTCGTTTTAGGATTTAAGGCAGCCTACTTTACTGCGTGGATTGCGCAAGGATATAGAAATACCGGTATAGAAAGCCTTTTTGCGACTTTTCGTGCTTCAACGAACGATGTAGCTTTCGTTCAAAATCGTCAGTCCCGGAGTATATGGCAGTTGTGAGTCGCCCACACTGATATTATGCTGTTCCGAGCAATGACTAACGGTGACTAGGAGGTGGCTTTGTAGTCAGCCATCTGCTGAACAGAAAATGCAGGAGATATACGCGTCACTGGGCCGAGACCGGCACATCCTTCGTCTTCGCTTCGAAGTCAGCGTGGTCCGGGTCTCGGCTTGCTGTGAACATTTTTATAACAGTCTCGTTATATCTTCAATATGATTATTATTATTCAACACTATGCCTGTAAAAAGAGAGGGGACTATTATTATTATTATTCATTTAATTCGTAATTGTGTTATTAGAGTACAATTGTGAGGTTCGAACGTGTCGCGTCGATTCAAGCAAGTGCTACTTAGCTGCTAGAAAAAAAGCTCTGGAAGGATTTCACGGATGTGCCGTGAAATCCTTCCAGAGCTTCTTGAACAGCTTAGTGGGTGTAGGCCATAGGCATCGACCTCATTTCAGCATGCTGCGCAAGGAAAGAGTTCGCAAATTGGAGCTCATACCCTGATCGCGGCAGCCATGCGGAAAGTGGTTGGGTCCAGCATGGTGCCTAAATGTGCAGATGGCAGGGAGGTCTAAATATTTCGGGTGGCTCGAAAAACCGCCTGTTCACGGCGCGTACACAATGAGTCTTGAATATCTCTTGCTAGCTTTCTGCTACTATATCCGTCTAGTTTGCGCTGATATAGATGTTCTTTCAAAGGACCGGGGTCCAATAGTATGCTATGTAATAAAGTATATTATTATTATTATTATTATTATTTTTTTTTTTTTTTTATTATTATTATCTTTATTACATGTTAAACGATGTTACAGTTGAGAGGTCTGAACGTATTATTGCAAAGTTTTTTAAATAATTAGTTCACTCCATGGCGCCTAAAATAGATGCCGCGTTTCCTCTGCAAACGGCCAAGGACAATGCTTGCCTCAAGAATTGACCCTCTCTTCGGTCTTTCGTAACTTCCTGAATTCGCTTACTCAAATCTTTGAGAAATGCTTCGGTTCCCTTGCTGATTGGTCCTAGTGTCTCCATGGCGATAGGCACAAAAATATATCTTGTTTCCAGTCCAGCATATTTAAACCGTTTTCTGGCGTCTGCGTGCTTTGCTACCCACCCCGGCTCAACAGAGCTGTGGTGTAAATAAGAAGCCGCGGTTGTGCACGAAACCGTTGCATCCCAAGCTAGGGACTTTCCATGTGACCATAATGCAATGGTCACCCCATCAGGTCTTTCTTCGCCAGCGGACACTAAACCTCTCGGTTCAAGTGTAGATGGTATACCGGCTTTCCTAAGGGACCTTATGATCACACCGTTCAGTTCAGCATGTCTGGACGATCTACCGGCGCTCTTATTATTATTATTATTATTATTATTATTATTATTATTATTATTATTATTATTATTATTTATTTTTATATGATTATATTTATTCAATTTCAAATCATTCACGGTCGGACCATGACATTTGGGTCCCTGCGAACGTGTGCACCATTACCGGGGGTCCAGTGTAGGGACCAGCCATTTCTGGAGGGTTCCTCGAACCGAGGCCGCATTGCCCCGTTGCACATCCAGCGACAGACGCTGTCTGAGAAAATCACTTGCTCGCTTATCTCCGCTGGCTAGAATTAGCCGCTTTCCGACCTTCTGTAGCAAACTGCGAGTAGACGGACCCGGCCCGCCAGGGGTCTCGAAGGCAAGTGGGTGAAACTCGTACGGGTAACCGATGTTCTGGTACTTTCTAACCTTGCCTGCCTCGGCGAGAGCCGATGCATGACCAGCCCGAGCCGCGCCAGCACTGACCATTGAAGGGGCTAATGAGTCAGTAACTGTCGCGTCCCAAACCAGCATGCATCCGCGCTCGAACGGAGCCAAGGTCAGACCGTCAGGTCTCTTTCCGCCCTCTCTGTCTACTCCGACGGGCTCCAGGACGCACGGTAGACCACTGGATCGTAGAGCTCTGCTAAAGGTTTCGTTCAAGGCTTGGTGTCTTGCTCGCCTACCTGCGCTGACAATACAGGACAGCCCGTGGCGTCCATCTGGCTGGACGACGTCTCCGCAGACACAGGCATGGGTGTACACAAGGTCTGTTCCTAAACGAAGTCCGACCGCGATCCTTACCGACTCGTCATCTAACAGGGTGCCGATCTGAGCACAGGGTATGGCGTGGAGCCATGCGCCCGCCCCCTTGGAGGAGACGGCGCGCAGCCTGGCCTTATCGGCGTCCGTGGCGCATTCCGCAATGAGGTTTTCGACTCTTTGCTCATAAAGAATTGCTGCCCATTCTCTCTGGTGTCCAGCTTCGACGGGCTCGTGACCGCACAGGGCAACTGCCTTGCGGTGGCTTGTCTCCAATCGGGCTTCTAAGTCCGTGAGAGCAACAGAATCCAGGAGGCTTCTTGCCTGTTGCATAGACCTATGGAGGGAAGCTGCCAGAGCTGTCTCTGATAAGACAGTCGCATCAGGTAACCCTAGGCCACCCCAAAGAACGGGGAGCAAAGTTTGTTGGCGCGCACGAGCGGATAGGCTGAGGTTTAGCAACGCCTCTAATGTAGACATCACGCGGTCGTTGAGTCGTTCAAGAATTCCTGAAGCTTGCGAACAGTCTGCCCCTTGAAACAAGTGGTTGAGACGAAGGGCCGAAAATGATGATCTCAGAAGAAAAAGGCCTCGGTGAGAACCTACCAAATGAATGCGTGACATTGCATTTTCTAGCTTGACCAGCCACCTCTCGAGGACATCCGGAACTCCTTGCGGGAATAGGGGGGACGCCTAGCAACTCTAAATTCTTGCCGACGGTCTTGCACTCTGGGAGAGCCTCTAGCACTTCGGAGTCAGCAGCACCTCCTACAGCATGGACCTCACATTTTGCAGGGTTTAGGGCCAGGCCACTCCGCTCAGCAAACTCAATGACTCGGTGGATGTCCCTCATTACCGCATCGGGGGCGCCACCCAGAACACCGTCGTCCAAGTACCATACATTTAGAGGACATTCAAGAGAGTCGACCAACTCCTTGACAGCCATGCAGAACAGGGGGGGACCCAATGGGTCGCCCTGCTGCACTCCAGTTTGCGACATTATAACATCATGCGGCAGGAGAAGGCAAGAAGGCTCTTTATAAGCTAGTTCCACCTGGTGGAACATACTCGGGACATAGGCTTTTACCGCACTCAATAAGTAGTCCCTCCGAATACTGTTAAAGGCGTTTCTGAAGTCAAGCTTGACCACAAGGGCAGCTTCAGAGCGTGACTCCAAGAAGGACCGAGTCGAGTGCACTGCGGTTTCGCATCCTCCCGGTGTCGCAAACCCAAGCTGATGGACACCAAGAGCATGTGAGATGTCTGCCTTGTTCTCTAAGATGCCAATTTTTGCCGCCAGCCTCCGGATTGCAGATGAACATGCGATGGGTCTTACGCTGCCATCTTTCTTTTTAAGGGCGAAAAGTCTGGCACCAAAGATGAGCGGTCGCCATTCAGAGAGCGGCGAACCCCAGCGAAGAAGATCAACGACCTTGGCCAGGGCAGCCGCATGTCGGTCGGCGGCAGCTCCTAGAGCGGGAGATAGCAGATCTTGTAAGAGCCGTGGTCTAATGAAATCTAGGCCCGCGGCTGAGCTTCGCGAAAACGTTTTTATGGCAGACCGAACGTTGTCGGCTGATGTGGTTGATGGCAAGGGCACGTAAGGAGGGCTAGGCCAGGACAGAGGTAAGGGGGCGGGGGGGGTGTTTATCCCACAGCAAAGCCGTCTCGCTGGGCTTCTGTGCCAGCGTGTCTTCTGAGATTAAAACCCTGGCCGCCGAAGAAACGTCGCCTTCCGATAGCTTGGTGATGGCTAGCCGCACGGTGTCAACTGTCCGCTGCCGGGGACGTAGGTTTGAAGGAGGGCCACTGCCATCGTCAAACCGTTTCCCCTGGGCAAAGTCGCGAAGGTTCTTCCGGACGATAACCGCCAATGACCGGTCATCCTTCCCACCATCGGGGAGGCGGAGGACAACAGGCGCGAAGGAGAGCAGAGTAAGCCAGGCCGTGTCGTCGTTGTTCTCTGCGACTGAGCACAGGACCTTGGTGAACTCTTCGGCTACTTGCCTACGTACTGATTTTGGCAAAATGCGGACCAACCGCCAGCGGCGAGTGACATCTTATTATTATTATTATTATTATTATTATTATTATTATTATTATTATTATTATTATTATTATTATTATTACTACTATTATTATTATTATTATTACTGCTTCCTCCACGCCAGCACTCCCGTCACAGCCTAGACAGTCGCTGGTCGACAGGCTCATACTTGTGTCGCAACAATCTAGGGTAATGCGTGTAGTCCCCCGGGCTGTGAGGCCTTTGGTTGCCGAGTCCCTATGCGACGTCCTCGACCTTGTGGCGGCCAACAACGACGTCCCTTTGTAGGAGGTGTGTCATTCGCTTACGTGGTCCTTCAACTGCCACCTCGCACCTCGTCATCCACCTCTTTGGCAGCGACTGTTCCGTCGAACCTCCGTGCGTTCCGCGACGGCTGGCGGTTCGAATTTCGCGTAGGTGGTGTTAGAAGAGTCACATCAGATGCGTGCGAATCCCCTGAGGACTCGGCACGCCGCGTTTCGTCTAAACTGTCCGAGGGAGACGTTTCCGGGGCGGCCCGCTTACTATGCTCTACGGACTCGTTTGTTCGGGAGACGAAGTCCTGGCCTCACTTGCCGCCAAGCACCCACCTGCTCCATCGGACTCGGTTTTTCTGGACCCTCCTGACTCTATGACGCAGCGCCACTTTTCAGTCGATGATGTCTTGGGAGCTGTTGCCAGCTTTCCGGCTAGCTCGTCCGCCGGTCCTGACGCTTTGCGTCCGCGTCATCTGAAGGACCTCTTGCACCCGTGCTTTGACCGGTGGCAAGGAGACTAGCCGCAGCACTTGCCAGAGTGGTGAACGTCTTGAGATGGGGTACACTGCCGACTGAGGTCAGCGAGCTTATATTCTGTTGTTCAGATGTTCTTTCAAAGGACCGGGGTCCAATAGTATGCTATGTAATAAAGTATATTATTATTATTATTATTATTATTATTATTATTATTATTATTATTATTTATTATTATTATTAGGCGCCAAACTATTCGCATTCCGCAAAAAAGACTCATCGATTCGCCCGATCGCCTGTTCTATCACGATACGGAAGATTGCTGCAAAAATAGCCTGTCGTGAGGCCAAAGATCTTATCATTGAGCAGCTTGGCCCGCACCAGTTGGGTTTTGGCTTAGCAGGCGGGGCGGAGGCAGCTGTACGTGCAGCAAGAGCCTTCGTCCAATCAAGCCCGCCCCGAACGGCACTCTTGAAGTTGCATTATCGCAATGCATCTAATACTATTCGAAGGGATCATATACTTCGTGCAGTTCGTGATGCAGTACCGGAAATCTTCAACTTAGTGAATCACGCATACAGAGAGCCATCCGTCCTGTTGTTTGGGGCCCACACGTTGTCCTCGGCATCGGGTATACAGCAGGGAGACCCCTTGGGGCCGGCTTTATTCAGCCTAGGTATACGTGAGCTGGTCAACTCAATACAAGTGCCTTTCAACGCTTGGTACCTCGACGATGGCACACTCGGTGGACCGATGGAGGGCTTACTCGAGGAAGTGCGCAGAATTCTTGCCTTTGAGGCAGTCAGTGGCCTGGTGTTAAACACGGCCAAATGCGAGGTGTTCGCGCCGGGGACTGACCCGGACGACCGCACATTGAGTGCCTTACTTGCATTACTACCGGGTGTAGAGTCGTGTCTGAACACGAAGTTACGCTCCTTGGCGCACCGCTCCTACCATCTGCATTGTCGAGTTTACTCGACCCCATGATGGACAGATTGTGGGCGATGCAAGAACGTCTGCCTCTGGTCGGAGCCCACCAAGGGCTTTACCTACTCCGCTCGTCACATCGTACAGATCATACGATCCATGGACTGTTCGGGTACATTCAACCAGCTTCTCCAGCCATTCGACGACTAGGTGGTGGAGGCCCTCGAGACGGTTTTGGGTCTGAACTTACGACCACGAGAGGTGCGCCTGGCGGCTCTCCCCACCTCCATGGGCGGTCTTGGTCTTCCCTCGGCCCGCTCCTTGACAGGCCCTGCCGTGGCCGCTTCGATGCACGCTACGTCAGGTCATGTCCAGCGCCTGCTCCCGCCGGGGGCTTAGGCATTGTTTGAGGCAACTCGCGACGCTATAGCGGCTGGACTCCAAGCTTCACCGCCTGATATGAATAGACTTGCCTGCCAGAGAGCCTGGGCCGAGAAGGTACACGAATCTTCGCTTACTGAGTTGCTTGAAGAATGCGGTGACGACCAGGATAAGGCGCGCCTTCTTGCCGTCGCTCGCCCAGGAGCGAGCGACTGGCTACACGCACTCCCCGCTGACTCATTGGGTACCCGCCTTGACGACCAATCCACCCGAATCTGCGTTGGCCTGAGACTGGGAGCTGATTTGGTAGAGCCACACAGATGCACTTGTGGCGAGCCTGTCGGACGCCTGGCCAGGCACGGCCTGTCTTGCGCTCACTCGGCGGGCCGGCGCCCACGTCACACCGCTCTGAATGACATTCTTGCAAGGTCGTTGCGAAAGGCCGGAATCCCTTGCGTCCTGGAACCGCCTGGTCTTTCTAGAGACGATGGCAAGCGGCCCGACGGCTTGACTTTGATACCTTTCTACAAGGGTCGTTCCCTGGTGTGGGATGCGACGGTGACCGACTCTCTGACCCCCTCCCTTGTC
Source organism: Dermanyssus gallinae (assembly GCA_003439945.1). NCBI lineage: Eukaryota > Metazoa > Arthropoda > Arachnida > Mesostigmata > Dermanyssidae > Dermanyssus > Dermanyssus gallinae. The sequence continues at coordinate 75,441 of QVRM01006033.1, forward strand.
GGTCCCGGCGCTTCTCGCCCAGGAACTGCTGCTTCCCGCGCCGTGACATCAAAGGTAAGAAAGTATGCGAACTTAGGCCGGGCGTACCACTTTTCACCCTTCGCATTCGAGACGCTGGGTGGCCCTGGGCCCCTCACAACAACGCTAATTTCCCAGGTTGGCGACGCTTTACAGCAGGCTAAGATGGACAAGAGGGCGGGCACTTTCTTCTGCCAAAGGCTTTCCCTAGAGATTCAGAGAGGTAACGCGATTTCGGTGCTCAGAACTATGAAAGACTGGATGGACCCGCGTCTTCGCGTCAGGGGTTGGGCAAGACTCCCACTCGGACACGAGTGATAGATGAGGAGTGAACCATCGGCGCCGTGAATTTTAACAATCACATGTATATATTTTAAATTTGGACCCGCGGGTAGAAGGGAGATATACGTACACGCAGGGGGATAGAAAGTCGTGCGTAGATTATGTACTGACGAAGGGTAAAGTAGATAAATGGGTAGAAGAAATCAAGATAGACGAAGAGAAAACATACAATGTTGGAAGTGATCATAATTGGGTAGAAGTGAGTGGGAGGAAGAAGAAGCCAGGACGCGTAGTTGTACAAAAGAAATGTCTGGATAAACACGAATGGGCACAGAAAGTAGAATATATAAAACAGCTCTTAGTGGCAAATGGGGAAAGGCAGGTAGACGAGATGCATAGGAATATTAAGGAGGCATATGACAAGTGTTGTAAGATAGGGAGGGGAGTTCAAAAGGGAGGAGAACGAGGATGGTGGAGTGACGAAATAAATACGGCAATAATGGAAAGGAAAAGGTGGAGTAAGGAGCATAGAAAGGTAATGGGAAGGGACACAGATAAGGCAGAAAAGTATTGGGAAAATTACAAGGAAGCCAAGAATAAAGCTCAAATGTTAATACAGGATGCAATTAAAAACGCAGACGAGAGAGAATTTAACAGGATTTTAGGGGCCCCCAAGGGCCAGCGAGCCAAACAGTTTTGGGACTATGTCAGACAGGAAAAACACGGATGACAAATAACGTCCAGGACAGAACATACACAATAGATGAAATGGACACCGCGTTACAAGCACTATTTTTTACGACTAACGTGAGCAGTATAGAAAAGACAAGAACTAGCACAGAAATTACAACCACAGCAGACGAGATCGAAAGCGTGTTAAAGACAATGAATCCAAAAACGGCGTGTGGTCTTGACGGGATTTCGGTAGGAATTGTACAGGCTTTGGGAAAAGAGTACGTGCATTATCTAACGAAGCAATTTAATAATATATTTGGAGGGGGCAGAATCCCGGAGGGTTGGCGCAAGGGAAGAGTTTCTCTTATTCCCAAGGAGGGGGTAGATAATGACACTCTACAAAATAGGCGACCGATCACAATTACACCTATAGCGTATCGAATATTTATGCAAGTGTCTAAGAATAGGATGCAGAGTATTCTGGAGACAAATGAGAAAATAGGAGAATGGCAATGCGGATTTAGGAAAGGATATAGGCTAGACGATCACCTTTTCCTACTAAGTCAGGTTGTCGAAACATCGAGATTGCGGGGACAAGGGTGTGTGGCAGGATTTTTAGATCTTAAGAAAGCATATGATATGGTGGACAGAACAAAGTTGTATAAAATTATGCTAGAGGAGGGTTTGGAGAGAAGTTGGGTAGAGTTGCTGGAAGAAATTTACAGAAATAACACGGTAAGAATAATAATAATAGCAGCCGAAAAATCTAGAGAGTTCATAGTCGCTAAGGGGGTCAGGCAAGGCTGTCCGTTGTCATCGGTTATTTTTTTGATGTATATAGAGAGAATAGCGCGAAGGATTAATAAAACGGGTTTAGGGTGGCAGATAGGGGAAAAAGGTGTATATATCAAGACACCTGTGCTGCTGTTTGCTGATGATATGGTAGTGTTAGGGCGGGGCACTAGCGAGGTTCAACAAATGTTGAATGCATGTGGGGAAGCAGCGGAGGAACTAGACATGGTGTTTAATGAAAAAAAGAGCGCAATTTTAGTATTTAACGGAATTAGGGAGGAAAGAAAGCTTGTAGTACAGGGGAAGGAATTGGAGTATAAAAGTGAGTACAAGTATCTTGGGGTGACAATGACTACAGGGGGGAATTATCTAGAAAAAAAAGAGATATTACGGAGGAAGAAAGCTGAAAGAGGAAGAAATGCAGTAAGGTGTAAGGGCCTCTGGGGGTTTAACAAATATATAGTAACAAGGAATATATGGAAGGCCATGTATGTGCCAGGATTGACCTTTGCTAACGCCTCTCTGGTCCACAGCGCGGGGTTAGGAAAGAAGTTAGAAACAATACAAAGAGAAGTGATAAGATTTGCATTGGGTTGCCGTTTTAATTGCGCTAGGGAATTTCTTGAGGGCGAAGGAGGAATGTCAAAATTTATACAAAGGGAAGTACAAAGTAAGCTAAGATTTAGTGTTAGGATTAAAAGTGTCACAAATAAAAGATGGGTTAAACAGATGCAGCTGGTAAAGACGGCACTAAAGATGAAAACGAAGTGGGATCGCAGAGTAGAATTTGCAGCTAGGGAGATTGGGTACAATAGTCAGCAATGGGCCAGAGCGGGAATATCGGAGAAGATGGTGAAATCGAGGGTGAACAAGTCATATACAGGCAAATGGAAATTGGCGATGGGTTCCAGATCGAGTTTGGCAAGTATATATGGAAAGGAAAAGACGGAAAGGGGCGGGGTAGAATGGGTATACGATAATTCAAAAGCGAGCGGGCTATTGGCAGATGCCAGGGCAGGGATGTTGGATACAAGGATACAAAGAGCTAAATATATGGAGGGACAAAGTACAGAATGTCGAGCATGTGGACTAGGGAATGAGTCAATTGAGCATATTGTTAAAGAATGTACAGCCCTAGGGGGAAGCAGAGATATAGAGCTGTCGGATGCCCTAGCTCTAGGACCAAACGTTAGAAAGGACCTGGTCGATATTACAAAGAAGAGGCTGTCCCAATGGAAAGCAAATACTCAGTAGGTATGGAAGTGTACATTGATTATTCAGATGCATAGGTAACATATATGCTGCCGCTCTAAGCGCCCCTGATAAAAAAGGGTGACATGTGTATTTAGGTATGCATGCCAAGCGAATAATAAATCAGTCAATCAATCATATAATTCCTAAATAAATGTCTATATGTATAAGCATTCTCTTATTATTATTATTATTATTATTAATATTATTATTATGCTCGGATTTTACAATTTTGAGGTATGAACGTTTAAACCAGATCATTCATGATGCTCTGCTTATTTCCTCAATTCACTTGGCGCCTATGATAGAAGCCACGTTCCCCCCACAGACGGCCAAGCCCATCCATAATCTGTCTCAAAAACGTGGCCTCGCATCGATCACCTGTAATATCTTCTATACGCTTTCCAATATCCTTCAGAATGTTTGCTGTACCTGTGCTGATTATTATTGTCCATGCACGTAAGAAGTGATCTACACTACGTCAACAACGTGGATACATCGCCTGAACACCTCCACCGTCATCTATTGAAACTCAAGTCCAAACTCAGTATAACGCCTGATGGTCTGCCCAGCTATTTCTACAAACATTGTGGCTTCGATATTTGTTATTCTTTGTCAATGATTTTCGAACGATCCTTAAGTGACGGCTCGATTCCTGAGATGCTTAATACTGCAATCGTTTGCCCTGTACATAAAAAAAGGCGACAAATCTCGGGTTGAAAATAAGCGTAACGTATCACTAACCTGTACACCATCGAAGCTTTTTGAAAGCGTTATTGCGGACGCTATTTATCAAAATGCTAATAGTCAGGGTTTAATCTGCAAGGAACAGTTTGCCTACCGCCCGGGAAGGTCAACTGTTTTACAACTACTGATGTGCGAGAAGGATTTTGGAGAAATGTTGAATTCTGGAGATTGTTTTGATGTGTTGTACTTTGATTTTAAATCAGCTTATCTAAGCTTATCAAATGCATCTCAATGCACGGTGTTGGACCAAGAATTTTAAGGTGGATTGAGTGTTTCCTCACTAATAAAAGTTTCACAGTAAAGGTGCACAAAAGCTTTTCATTACCTGCTAAAGTCACGTCTGGTTGTCCGCAAGGCACAGTACTAGGCTGTCTATGTTACATCTTGTACACAAACTCGTTATCGTCTGTAATTCCAAATGAGGTCTCACTTAAGGTCTATGCTGATGACGTCAAGATCTAGGGTCGTTCGAACTCAGTAAGAGACTGCGAATTGGTACAAAGATGTATAAACGATTTCTATGACTGGACACAACGTTTAGACCTGAAACTTTCAATTCCGAAATGCAAAACAATGCATTTTGGCCAAAAAAATCAAAGATTTGTTTATAAAATTAATAATTGCCCCCTTAAAAGTGTGAACGCTATGAAAGATCTGGGAATTGTTATGACCCCTGATTTAAAATTCTCAGAACAAAGTAGAGAGGTGGCACTGAAAGCGACGAGAAGGTGTAATTGGATTCTCTGATCCTTTGTTCTAAGAGATGCTGAATTGTATATGCAACTATTTAATATCTATGTCAAACCAGTACTGACGTATGCATCCCCTGCATGGTTTCCAAGCAACGAGAAGGATCGACAATTATTGCAGAATGTTTTAAAGAAATTTGTTGATAAAGTTGCATTTCGTTGCGGTGTGCCACGAAAGGACAGACACGTGGAGGACATAGTTAATGTTTTTAAAGAACTGGACCAATTATGCTTACAAAAGGTCATACAAAGTGAAGAATTATGTTGTCAAATGTTCAACTGTAGACATTCGCATACGCGATCTAAGGTTCGCTACGAACCGAAATGCATAGCGAAAAAGGAAATTGTAATGTCCCTGTTTCCTTGGAAAGCAACCCGAACCTATGCATGAATGTTGTGATTTTCTTGCAATGTACATTTTCCCTTTATTGTAAATAAAGCGCTTATTATATATATATATATATATATATATATATATATATATATATGTTATAATTTATTATCATTAATATATGTTAGGACAATACAATTGTGAGCTGTGAATGTGTATCCTCGCTGTTTCATGGTTACCATCTAGCTATTCTCAGCCCATCGCACCTAATATCGACGCGGCATTTCCTCTGCAAAAGCTGCCTCAGAAATTCGTCTTCGCGTATATCCCCGGTGTTTGCTCGTATTCGATCACCTAAGTCTTTTATAAATTTCCTTGTACTTCTGCTGACCGGGTCCATTGTTTCCATTGCACGAAATTGTATCTAGGCTCTAACTCTGTGTATTTACGCCACTTTTCTTTTTCTGCGTGTTCGGCAACCCATCCCGCTTCCGTCGCGCTGTGGCATAAATAAGACGGTGCGGCCGTGCAGGATACTGTCGCATCCCAAACCAGGCATTTGCCTTTTTCCCACGGCGGAATGGTCACACCGTCGGGCCTTTTATCGTCATGAAGTACTAGTCTGGGTTCCAGCATGCTAGGTATTCCTGAATTATTATCATTATTATGGACCGACATAGCCCGCCAGCAAATTTATTTGTCCATGTTGTCTGTTATCACAATGTGTCACATAAATTATTATTATTATTTATCATTATTATTATTATTATTTCCCCTACACACTGCGAGCGAGAGTTGCTGAATTATTATTATTATTATTATTATTATTATTATTATTATTATTATTATTATTATTATTATTATTATTATTATTATTATTATTATTATTATTATTATTATTATTATTATTATTATTATTATTATTATTACTATTATTATTATTATTATTATTACTTTTATTATTATTATTATTGCCTTGTACCCATTTCTAATGCTCTATTCGCGCTCGCGGTTGCAGACGACAGTCGAACAGCGACCGACCTCCCGACAACCACTTAATCAACGGACGGCGGAAAGTTCGAACTGAGAGACTACGACACACTCTACTCGCTCAGCCGCCCGCTGTGTCAATAACAGTACGAGAGCAAGCAGCAGCAATCGCAATTCACAATCAGTGTAATCATACCAATCGTATTAGCAAGCACACAGAAAAGCAATAAAGCTAACAACGCTCGAACGCAGCACAGACACCGACTACGAGCGGACAACAAACACGCAGGCAGGCAAGAAACGGCCTGCTGCCGAGCGGGGCATTACAGTCGATAACAACATAACACAAACACTGCACTAGAATACTACTACTACTAAAATATATAGATGTAAGTCTGTTTCTTGTTCTTCGACGACTATAATACTACTGCTACTCTACTAGAATCGATCGAAGTGATCGATTCAGCGCTCATCGACATCGACATTGACGGCGGAAGCGCTCACAGAAGCGCTTGTTTGTTGAGAACAGACGATATCAACAACACAAGAGTACTCTCAAGAGATATGATGATGATGCGTTGTACCTACCAACCGTTGTTATCGCATCTGCACGTATTCATAGATATTATAGTGATCATAAATAATAATCATACTATAACATAATAAACCGACCGTACAACTACAGCTATGGCGCGTCGTTGTATCACACAGTACTGCCTGCCTGTCACATCTGTTGTTACTGCTTCATAGTTGTTGTTTTTGGTACAGGTCGTCTGTTTGTGTAGTGTGTAGCCGTTGTTGTTGTTGTTGTTGTTGTTGTTGTCTGCGAGCACAATTCTTCTACACGTTCTGCTCAAACAACAGCACGATGGATGCATATTTGGATATCGCGGGCTGGTGCCCGTCCTCGATGTTGCTATTGTTGTTTTTGTTATTGTTGTTGTTGTTGCTGCTGCTGTTGTTGTTGTTGTCGTGGTCTTCCGTCGTATTCCGAGTAATTCCGAGGATTAGGCGTTCGATTTGTTGTTGTGGCGATAAATGAATCGTTAGTTACTTGCCGATTGTTGCTTTTGATACCAGTCATAATATCACGGTTACTAAACTGGCCACTATGAACTAGCAGTTTCTACTACCTAGCACGCTACCGCTATTAGCTATTTTTCTCGGGTCACTTCGGATGATCGACGCTACCTGAAAGAACTACCACAACAAAAACAACAACAAGAACAAGAACAACAATAATATCAACAACAACTTTTACTACTACTACTACTACTACGACTACTATCACTACTACTACTACTACTACCACAACAACAAACTAGGACTTCTATTAACAGCATACAGTTCCGCTGGGACGCGCTAGGTAGATCGATAAACAGATGATACATAGATCAACACACAGATCGATCGATACACAGATAATAGGTTGATAGATGGACTAGAAACACTGTTGACTCCGTATATATGTGGGGTGGATAGTTTCACCACCACGACGACAACGTACAACGTTGAAACGTCGCGAAACATTGCTCTTGTGTTGTGTTTTGTGTGTGTGTGAGAAATCGTGAACGAAAATATGCCTCCTGCCTTATAAGAGTCTGTACGAATTCGGCAGCAGCAGAGTGCCAAGCGTCTTTGCGTGCTCAGCTTTTAGCTCGACTGGGATCATCGGGTAAGTTTGCGGGTCAGCCGGGCGCTGAAAGGTTTCGCTAACGCCCAATCAATGCATTCATTATTATTATTATTATTATTCGTAGTAGTTGCAGCGGCAGCTGACTGGCTGGTGGTATTCATCTATCCGGCTGTCTATGTATGGATGTATGTCTCGTTTCCCGGCTGCTCTTTCGCCTGTCGCCTTTGAGCCAGTGCAGTTCGTTCATTCATTCACGTGTTGGCGTTCATCCGCTCATAAACGCATCTCTGTCGCAATCCATTGACAGGGCGATGGGGTACTACTGATCATGATGGTGGTGATTGTAGTAGTAGTAGTAGTAGTAGTAGTAGTACTAGTAGTTTTGCTGTTGTTGCTGATGCTTATGCTGTTGTTGTTGCTGATGCTTATGCTGTTGTTGTTGTTGAATAATTACATGACGGTTATGCTGGATGGAGATGGAGATGGTGATAATGAAAGAGGAATGATGGAATGCAAACAAACGCGTGTTTGTTGTTGATGTTGTTGTTGTTGTTGTTGCTGTCGTCGGTGTTGTTGTTATCGTTGGTGTCGATTATGCAGAGAAATTGCATTTGTATATGTGTATATCGCATTTGTTATTTGGCTCTTGGGGTCGATTGGCAGCAACAGCAGCAGCAGCAGCAGCAAGTAAAGCTTCTCGGAGAAAAAGCTCGAGTTGCTCTACGCTACTCTCACGACTAATTCGATCGTGCATAAATAGATAAAAATTAATTAATCGATCATAATAGATAGATGAGGCCGCCCACTGAAGTAATACCACAAATGTCCCGGTTATGTAAGTTAGGGGGGGGGATCACCCTAGTAGTTTTTAGTGGGTTTGAGAGTCCCACACTACCCAGACCAAAGGGTGTGCACAATGCATTTTTGTTCTTGGTCCCTGTAAAAAGGACAAAACAAAACATAGATAAGGCCAGTCAGTGCAGTCAATTATTACGTAACAAACATTGCGCCCGCCACCATGAAGCATTACGTACGGCCCATCATTATGCATGCTATATTTGCTCAGCAAGTTTAGACTACAAGGCATGACATTAGGAATTACACTTGTCCGTGCCGAGCAATCGACGCGTTTCGTCGGCTTGTACAGTCTCTTCTTTTTGTCAGGGTGCACTGTATTGTTTTGTGGGCTAGAATAGTATCGTCCACGGTTGTAAACACTGTGTATCACTGATAATGCATGCGTGACAATATAATGACCGTTCACGAATTTAATATGTCCGTTGTCTGTAACAGACTGTCATCGTTTCATTGCTCGCTATGCAAGTGTTCGCGATAGCGGAGTGAATCAGAATAACCAACAGCGTAGACTGCTTTACGTGGTTCTTTTACTGATGTTTCATCACAATGTTTTTGCTTTTTTCGCATCAGGAACTTATTGTCCACACAGCCTTATGTAAAATTTAATAATAATAATAATATTTTTTTTTGAACAAGGGTTTATTTTATCAATATGTACATGTATCACAATAATACTTATATAAGGTAATACAGAATAATAATAATAATAATAATAATAATAATAATAACACATATTAATGATAAATTATTATTATTATTTATGCTTTAGCAAGAAATCGCCATACCGTTTGTTAGCCTCTTACTACAAATAGTTTCTGCAAGCTAATAATGATAATAATAAACGTATAGTTCCCGCCTTGATGCCTGCTAGGATTCCATCGGACATCAATTCCTATTTCTTGATACTCGCTTTCGTGTTGTTTAAATAATTTCTTGTGGCACACAAACCTTCAGATTTCAAAATCGCTTTGATCTGCGTGTACGCTGTCGTTTCAGCTTTAAAATGGGAACCATGAGCCCCTCATTCGTAAGCTTACTTACCTTTTCCATCTCGATATTTTACTTTATAAGCTTACTTAGGCTTTCCATATCGACATTGTTTGTTACCGTTCTCTGAAATTTATTATAATTAGTGTTCAATTCTTACAACTGTGTTGAATGAACGTTTTTACTGTTATACGTTAATTCCATGTCAGACCATGGCGCCTATAATAGAAGCCACGTTCCCTCTACAAACAGCTAATGACATCATCTGGCTCAGAAACATTGCTTCGCATCCCATCCCAGAATATCTCCGTACATTTTGTGACATCACGTAAAATCTTTGCGGTGCCGACACTTACAGGACCCTGTGTCTCGAAAGGCATACTGTGGTAGCTCCTTGACAACTCGAGATACTTTCTTCGCTTTTCGGAATCTGCGAGTTCCGTGACCCATCCAACAGAGCTGTGAAGAAGGTATATTAGCGCTGCAGTGCATGAGACAGTTACATTCTAGTCAAGGTCTTTGCAATGTGACCATAGAGGCGTGGCAAGCCCATTAGGTCGGAACTTATTGCTTCCGTTGAGGTTTTTGAGCTGCCCTATATTCCTGCCCCTCTTAGTGCTCGTCTAACTATTTCATTGCGCTCTGCGTGTCTTGTGAGCCCGCGGGAATTCTTTTAAGAATGGCTTACACACGGGAGCGCCTAACCTTACAGCCGATACACCACGCTGAATAAGAAAAAAACGGCATGTTTTCTTATTGTATATCATCGTATATACATAGGCCGTGTCGTTGAGGTATATACGATCTTCGATATCGTATATCGAATGTACCTTAGGTCATGCGGTCGTCCTTGCAGACGACGGGAGACGGCAGGGGTCCAGACCGGATGACACTTACACCCTTCGAGCGAGGCCAAATGCTGGTTTGGGATGCAGCTGTTACCGAATCCCTAGCCACTTCTGTGGTCTGTGGCGGCGCATTTTAAGCTGGCCATGCTAAGCAAATGCTCATTAATCGGGTATTGGTATCCCTACGAATTCTGCCTTCCTACGTTTGAAACCTTTGGTGCCCTTGGCGTTCGGGCCAAGCAGATGATCCGCAAAGTCGGCACCTTGTTAAACCTGTCATGCGGTGATAGCAGATTGTCGTCCTTTGTAAACAACGTGTGGATCTTGGCATATAACGTGGATTTAAGGGCACACTTCTGAAGTGGTCTCAGCGTGGCCTAAAGGAAATGGGCACGTGATAGTCACATTACACGCCCGCTAGGCACATTGGCTTAGCTAATCCTTCGTGATATGTGTAACAAATGCATAATGTATTATGCGGAAAATAAATTGTTTTTTTCTCTTATTGATATAAGGTCATCCATGTTGTTCATTGTCGATTTTTCACGCATCTGCCAATATGGTTGTTGTTTAATTCCGTATTTGCTTGTTCTTCACCAAGCGATTCCGCCAGAGAACCAAATTGATTTAATGATGCGGCATGGCAGACTGCGGTGAGGTCCGTAGCCCTTCTAATACCAAGGCCCCCGAATGCTAATGGGAGGCATGCTCTTTTTCCATAATCTTCCTTCTATGTTCAACACTTCGTCTGGAATAATTCTAGTAGTCTCGTCGTTTGAACATCAGATGCTCGCAACATCTTGTTGAAACAAGACTGCCTCCATAGACAAAGGGCCGCCGGCGGGTGCATAATTGTCAAACGTGGGCAGGTTCTCGCAAGGGTTTCTCGTTCTGTACGAAGAATCCGTGGTATTCCTTGATACATAGCGGTAGTACCCGAAACACCTAGGTCATCCTGTATTGTGTGAATTATTCTGGCAAGTGTTTGCATGATTCTTTGAATGGCTTTCCCTTGATCTTGTGGATTACCTCCTATGACTAACACCTCACACTCAGAAGTGTCAGCCCTCCCGGTACCCCGTGATACGATTATTATTAGCACTACTACAACTACTATACTTTTTCGGGTTGACCCCCAGCTAAGATTCAACGTCCACGGGACTGTGTTTTCGCATTGCTCAATACACTGATCCCATAAATACAAATGTGCAACGGTTGGGCTCGAACCCGCGCACCAATGTGTCTCCTCCGGTCGCCAGGCGCAGGCGAATGCACCGCGCCACCGGGCTTGACACTACTACTTATACTACTACTAATTACGACCTTTTGCTGTTATTAATATGGTTTTGTCAAGCTATCCATCAGCTACTGAAGCAATCTGGCTGAGGCTGAAGATGCCGCGTCATGATAGACGTTAATTGCCGGTTTACATGTTCTATTCTTTTTTGTGTATTTTGTGGCTGCCGTTGCACACGAGGAAAGAAATATTAGGTTGGCTGAAGTGAGAAATACATATATGAAAGTCTCGATCTCGGTGGGGACCCTGCTGCAGTTTAGAGATAAAGTATATGTAGTCAATCGTTTTAACAGCATTGCCATTATACCGCGACGTCAATTTTTGCGCGTATTGCTGCATATTGCTTTATACAGGTAAAATGTTTGGTGTTTTTTTCATGGCATTTAGAGGGTCGTGCATTCAAAAACAATTTAAGATAGATTGAATTAGATACGCGAGGTTTGCCTTTGAGTTAATCCTTTAGCTGAGCTGACAGTGTATAGGCTGCTAGCGTGCACTGTAGCGTTTGTATCTAACTACTTCTGTTTCTGTTTTGCGTGTCTTTTAGGCCGAAAATGCACTACTACCACTACTCGTACTTCCGGCCGTGCTCTCTACAGTCTGAGCCTTTGTCAGAAAAAAAGTTTGCACTACGCAAGTGACGCGCTCAAGCAAGGCTCAGCGTTAAGCTTCAAAATTGACGGTAGCGTCAAGTATTTTAAGCGGCTACGGCACAAATTTGCTCCTCGGGCGGCTGGCTTCTTTCTCTTGGATACCAGGATTCCATACTAGGTTGCTGTCTGAGCTCTGGGCCCATGGAGACCGTGGCCGCCTGCAGCAGTGGTGCTAACGTCAATAGCGGCGGTGCGCCCAATGAAAGCCATCATCTGCATCACGGACCGTCTGCTTCCGACCGGCTGGAGGCTGCGTCGACCGTGGACTCAACAGGCGGATCACACGCGCGGGCAGGCGGCTATGCAGAAGAGGAATATGAGCAATATGAAGGCATGGAGTTCCACGAGCCTCAGCCTGCGTTGCCGGAGATCGTGGCTCAGCAGCATAGCAACAGTGCCAAACCAGTTTCGAGTGCGCCCAGTGGTGTTGCAAGAGGTGAGCTTTAACGAGTTGTGCATTTTTATCCTCAGAAGAGGATTCTTCTTTCTGATGACACTTAACCATGACATTCTAGGATTTTTCTGCTACTGTAATCTATAATAGCGGGCTGCTGCTATACTTGTTTGATTGCTTTGCTAGTGAGCCATTGGAATGTGTTATGTTCTGAACAGAAAGACAGTGAACTGGAGCCTAACTGATACCGTGTCATGCTCATGTTATACGTAAGCAGTCATCGCGATTAAAAACAAAACGGATGTGTCCCGGTGACTTCATCGACTTTTTGATAGGTACATAAACGATAACACCCTCCAATGATTTAGTTTAACATAGTATTTAGCTCGAAGACCTTGCCGCTTTAACGGTGATATTTTTGTCTTACTGCTGATGGCTAGGAGGTCAGGGCGGCACAACAAGACCGCTGATCCTGCGTGTGGTCAAGGAAGCATCGGACGAAGGAAGCAGTGGTGAGAAGTCCATCAAACAGGAAGTGGTCTTAAAACGTGAGTTTTGCGTTTCAATACAACTAACTATTTGGTAGTTTTTACTTGCAATGGTAGGCTGTTTTGCGTAGCTATAATTGCATGTTGACTTTTCATATTAAACGTTTAACACTGGCAAATTGCTTTCATCGCATCCAAACAATGAAGAATGCAAGCTCTCGAATAAATAATAGACGCCAGGAACTGTGAGTTGCAGCCCGTCAATCGTGAGGTTATCCTTAGTTTGAACCCAATTTATAGAGCGTTACATCGTGCCATGTATGGGTATGGTTTGCGAATCATCAAATGGCTTTCGAAGAAATGAATCGACAAAAACTTAACAAAATACAGAAAAAGTGTACCGAGCCATCTAGATTAGGCCCTCCTTGAGGCAAGATTGATTTGTAGTGTGCTCTGTGCGCTGATTATTGTAGAGCTGTTAACACGAGTCAGAGTGTATCTGTGGGGGTTCGTTTTTTGTTGTTGTTGCTTTGTATCAAATAGCCGTTTTGCCGGAATTCGAGACGATTCTGGAGTACGATGGCGCCGAAGGACTCGAAGAGGGTCAGAGCGAAGAGGAAGCCCGCAAAGAGGCGAGTCGCATATCGCAGGAGCTTCTGAACGGCTTAGTTGTATACTATGTACGACCTATAGGTCAGAGCGGAAGCCCTGGGCAAGAACCTCATGCGCCGCCGAGCCGAGGAGGTGAAGTGACGTCAAGTGGGGTGCACAGTAGTTCCGGCAGCCATGCGGGAACCATGTCACCTATCCAACCAGCACACGAAGTCTCTCAAGAGTCGGACACACTTGCAGGTGGGTGGGCGCTTTCACTGAATTATGTGCTCACTGTCTTATCGATCTTATATGTTCTTTCGACTTCACTGCTGTAATCTTTCTTTGTTTGTCGTTACCGCTCATTTTTCCGCTAGACTGCTGTGGAAAGGCTTGTTACCGGGTCGAACTAATATAAGACAAATTAATTGATTGATTTTGTATTTATTGCACTCAAGTTGAGTATAATATACAGTTCAAAAAGGGGTCTGCATAATGCTATATCTTCTTTACGCTTCCGGGGAGAAAAATAGTTCAACGATTTTTTAGCCAGTGCTGTACATTCCACTGCATGGTACTTGGCACACCTCTGCAGGCAGAACCGGTAGGTGCACAACTCATACTCCCCGTGAAAGGCTGCGTTTGAATATACCCGGTAGTGATAACTATGCACTCTGTACCTGGTGTATAAGTGGCGACTGTCACATGCAGGACCAGGCCAAAGATGCAAGTCATTGGAAACGTCCACGCCATCGACCTCTTGTTTGGCCTGTTCTACTTTAGCTTCTCACTCCGTAGATACTGTACGCGGCATCTTCAGCCTTAGTCGGATTCTTTCAGCAGCCGGAAGGACAGCCTGACATAAGATGCATAAAGCGGCTCCTTCATCGGATAGGCAAGCAGAACACTCGCTTCGTATATAATTAAAACCCCTCTCAAGCTGGTTACCCGATGAAGACAAGTTATTTTAAGGTGTGAGATCTAATATAGGACGTAACTGACTATCCTATTTAACTCTAACTCTTGCTACCTCCCTAGCTGTTAACGGTTGCTATATATATACTAAACCATAAATAGAACCGTCACCATGTTGTTCCTGCTGGTGTTATACCAATGACACCACAAGTAAGCTGTTCGTTCAATTATCGCCGTGGTCTCCAGCCATCACAAATATAGCGAACCAGGTCTAAAACCCATTTAATAAGATAAATGCTACATGTAGGAGATTTTTATTGGCAATTAGGTTTCTCCTACGTGTGACTGATGATATCAGTGTTGTCATAACAAAAATGTACGATCTTATTCTTAGCCCAACTGCGTAGTGCTCTAGCGTGATACATAGGTGGTCGTTTTTTTCCTATGGTAGAGACGAATATCGTCGTTGACTTTGTCCATATTATTATTGGAAAAACTGGTCTCACATGGCGTTTGGTTGGGCAGACCATTAGCCCTGACAAAAAGTGGCTCGTCTATGACGGAAACATACTAATTATTGGCATATTTATTTCCTGAATGGTGGTGTCGGCGTATAAGTATTTCTTTGATCCCGCTGAAGGAACGGAAATGTATACCATGTTAACATCTTGTCTTTTTTGTCTTTTTGTGTGTTTAGGAAGTGATAGTCTGGAGACAGTGGATCCAATGTCGCCCGTGGGCACACAACAGTCGCTAATCGAGGAGGAAACCGACAGCGATGGCAAAAAGGCCAAATACGTTTGCCATCTGTGCAAACGACATTTCACTGCTGGTGAGTTTAATGCGCTAATTGAACATGTTCATTGTAAATGAAACCAATTATTGATTGCTTTCAGTCCATTTAGTCAATAGAAAGCGCATTTTACCAGTTGCTTCTATGAAGTTAAATCATGCCCACATCTTATAACTGACTTGGCCTCATAAACTGAGGTAGCTGGATAAACCAACGATTTTTTGGTTTAAAAAATATTTAGACCAAGGACGAAATTGCATTGCTCTTTGTCGTTATGAAAAACAGTTTCAAAAAACTCTGCTGCCGGTATCCTAACCCCAAAGAGCGTTGTGAAAGCGTTCAGAGGCTGTTAAGTCTCTAACGACTTTCATGAGTATCACACCTTCGCGTATCATCTCGTTGCGAGGTGTGTCTATTTATCTTGTATGCATAACGCTATTGGCTTGGATCTCACACAGGGACGGAGCACCGATATCACATGCGGACGTTCCACAACGCGACAGCTGGAAGGCCTTGTCCTATATGCTCGAAGCCGTTCTATAATACGACGGATCTTCGCAACCATGTAATGGCTCATAAGGGCGTCAAGCCATACAAGTGCCAGGTTAGTTGATGTGCGAAGAATTGTTGTTGTTGTTTTGTTACGTTGGTGATCTTGTCATAGTTGTTGTTATTTTGTTGGACTCGTTGTTGCATTTGCAACATCATGCAAAAAACAACAATTATATAACCTTTGTTGTTGCTTTTTATGCCCGTTAATCAGCACTGCCCAGGCAAATAGCTGAGGCAGACAAGGCTAGCCTGTGATTAACGTCCGGTTTCAGAAGAGACCGGATCAAAGGTTACTGGATCTACATTTTGTCTTGTCATAGTATTACACGATAATAAACTTCTATATTCAGCTACAAGAACAAAACAGTGACTTGCTTTTGATGTGTTTGCATGAACATTTTTTAGATTTGTGGCCACGCTTTCACAGTGAAGTCGAACCTTACTAATCATTTATTGCGGCATGGCCCTCTCGAGTACGAGTGTCAGATTTGCGGCAAGCGGCTTGCACAACCAGCAAGTCTCAAGAAACACTTGAAATCGCACGCCGGAAACCGTCCATTCCAGGTAACTTAATTAAATTACTTAAAATCTAAATTACTCGATTTCCTTTTTATCTAAACCATTTTTGGGCCTAAATCCGAACAGACCACGTCCGGATACAAAAAGCAGTACATATATAGCACGTTTGACTCTGTCTAAAAAAAGCAGCATTTTGCCGTATGTGCAACTCAGGGGAGGCGCACGATGTAAGGCACTGCTATGTGCCTTTCTCGACACTGAGCGAGTACTACTGTTCGGAACCCCCTTACATGCCAAGCCCTTGTAGGAGCGCTGGTATTGAGTTTATTAGAGAGGTTATGGTAAGAAGTTTCGCAGAAGCTGTCTCCGCGGCAAAAATATCCGCCACACAAAGTCGAACAGCCTAACAGACATGAATGTGGCCAGGTCAAGTAATCTCGAGAAGACAGTACTGCGGACCCCCTCCGACAAGGGCCAAAGAGGACGACTGGATTTTAGTAGGTTTGTGAGTCCCACACTATCGCGGCGTTAACAACGACGCCCAGTCTGCATCACGCATTTTACCCGTTGCTTCTGCGTAGGCGCCCGCGCATGCGCACAATCACACTGGACTCTTTATTCGCGCCACTTACTAGATGCTTTACCACGTTATCTTAAAGTGCCATATTCCGATTTCAATCGGTTTGGGACTTACAGTATTTTGTACCTTTCTATTTGTACCCACTACATATGTACAGAGAGAGAGAGATTGAGCGAGGCAATGTGATATATATATATATATATATATATATATATATATATATATATATATATATATGTTTAATATTTCTGGCTGATATTCTTTACTAGTTACTAACGGCGATGAATTAGTATCATATAGACCTGAAGCTAACCATTCATTGTTTGTTGGCTATTCCGGTGCTTGGCAGTGTTCGCTGTGCGATAAACGATTTCTGCAGCGAGGTGATCTCACTCGACATCAGCTCGTCCACAATGGTCAGCGCGATTTTCCATGCGACCTCTGCGACAAGCAGTTCTCTCTTAAAGCCAATTTGCAGACGCACCGCCGGAAGGTTCACGGACAGGACAACATGAACCTCATGTCGTGAAGCAGGTAGGCAGCGTCATCACGGCATCATTATGGCGCGACAATTACGGCAGAACTGCGTGAATCGGGCGCGCGGAACACGATTGAAACAACAAAAACCAATGCATCAACAAAGAACAACCGTCTAATTTCGTGGGCATCTGCGAGTGCGATGCGCTTGCGTGTGCTATAAGCCTAGAGCCATACGCAGATACGTTCGCACATGCACTCCCAAGTGTGCTGCTGAGTTTTTGAGGGATCTGTGTTGTCCTGACAGTCCAGTTCCTTCATAGGCGGTCTCAGATAATTTGACAGCTGGGTAACAAAACCTATGTAGGAAACCCCCGTTCACATTAGCAAGATTTACCCGATTGTGTATATAGCCGCTAGCGATTGGCCGATGCAGGAAGGCTGACGACCTTCTCTTGGGATCGTGTTATACAGGCAGATTTGCTCGTCACGGCGGGTCGTCGCAGAAACAATATATATATATATATATATATATATATATATATATATATATATATATATGAGGGTTTGTAAATGAAATGGCAGGACAGACGATTGCATCAGCGAAACTAGCAGCAAGAGTAACACCTGCAGCGATACCAAATGTGTGAATACTATCCCGGCCGTGGCTATCAAACGATCGCACAATGATTTGAAAGTTGGTGAAAAGGTGAAAATGGCCATACGTTAATTTTTCCGTCTTCTACATAATCCCAGTTAAAAATAGAAAAACATGCATGTCATATTTATTTTGTTTAACGCGCAAATGCAACTAAATTTTGCATTATTTATTCTCACACTATCTTTAATTTTAGCTATCTTCTGGAACAAATTGTGGTACTACGAACGGAGTGGAACTGCTTTCGACCGAGGGCCCGTGCTAGGGGAATGTATATTTTTAATATTTGTTTTGTCGGATGAATGATTTATTGGTATCCTGCCGGAACGTTTGATGCCTGTATGCGAGAGTCTGGAAGAGCACTGTGCGGAGCATAATGTTGGTTACGAGCATGCACTAGACATAGGAATGCCTGTGAATACACCCACACATATTATTTTTTTGCTACCGTTATTATTCTTATTGACTAATGTTATAAGTTCAATAATAAAACCTGTAAATATATCCATAGATGCATATGCATTGTCATCTATCGCCTGATAACTAAAAAGCGTATATTACTCTGATGATATATTTATAGCATTTTGATACCTCCATACCACGAGTGCTCGATGGCTTTTATTTCCATTGTCGTCGCCACTTTCGGGAGTCTGTACGTGGGGAACACCGGTAAAGGTTGACCATATGATAGACATTTCTACAGTAAGCTTTCTCCGATGAGAAATTGTAAACGGATGATACTGTTTATTATTTTTTACGAAACCTCATAGTTTTCAGGTCTTAGCGCGTTCCAAACAAGTATATATTTTTTGTACTTCAATATACATACATACGAAATGCTTTTTAAGTATTCTCCATATACTCTCCGTTAAGGTTTTTAGTAAAAGAGGTTTTGCGCTCGTAGCAGTTTGTAATGTACGATCTCGGTCAACATGGATAAATAACACTGAATTAAATTATCGAAAATTACGCATGCGGCTCTTTCCAATAATTACTGTTCATTAATTACTGCGAGTGTCCCTCACGTGAGTCCGTATATCTGCAATGCAATGATGATTAAATGAATCTAGCTCCGTAAAATGCCATTCGAGAAATAGTTTACTGTGGATTTTGTTCAACTGCCTATAACATTCTAGCCGCCATTCAACGAGAGCACTAGTTGTTCGCCTCATATGTGAAGGGAAGGCACACAATTTTACTAACATATTATATTTATGTCTTAAGTGCATTTATCAGTTAAATATTTTGACGTGAGTCTTGCCAAAGGCTGTCCCAGGTATTACGTACGGCCGGCGCGCATCTGCGCAAAAGACCTAAGCTGCGGTGGCATTTGGGGCAGCTTTCCGTTTAGGCGCTCGACAAAAAGTGCGGGGTCATCCGCATTTTTCGCAGACGGTCTGGCAGTCGATGTCTGATTTGGTGAGGCTGTATATCAGTTGCGGCGTACCCGCCAAGATGTTGGTACGTTACGCTGAGATAAACGAGGATGTATGCCCAGAAGAGCGGCGGGGTACGCATACAGGACAGAGAAAAACGCCAACAACTAGCAAATACAATTGTCAATTATATCCTTAGCACCAGGCGGCGGCGGTGGCGTGGTTGTGGAAATCGTGGTGGTCGGTGACGCGATCGGTGTGCCGTCGAGCAATGTGCCACTTGAAGTGCCGCGCATAGAGTTGTGCGGTTCGGTGACCTTCGTCACAATATGTTGAGCTAAAACGATTCAGTTCGTTAAGCCAACGTAGTACAAACAAGGGCCATTCTGAGGAGTCAATTTTGCCATACGCTGACTTATTCGATCGTTGGTCTGCTCTGTGCACGCGGCCAAAATGTGGGAGTCACCGAACGGTAACTGCTCAAGCCGTCTAATCAGATATTTTAACGGCAACACACACTCACACCGCGCATACCGCAGGCCGACCATACATGCTCGTGGTCAGGTATTAACACAGCTATTTCAGAAATGGCTGAGAGCGAGCTCCGATTCGCCTTTCGCAACAACGCTCTTGTCAGTTACGATCTTGCTAACAGAAGCCACCGAGAGGACACACGCCTCCTTTTTGGTTTGTACGCTACAGACTAGCTTCTAGTAGGCTTCGTGTTTTCTATTTTGACCAGCTAGTTGTATCGTAGTTTGTACCGTGTCATCCGTACCCGCAGTCTTGGTGCGTTCCCGCTCCCCCGCTATATGCCCTCTGCTACACTACGCTTGGTAGAGATGCTGCAGCCCCAACCTCATCGCCAACAGGTTTGTCCAGCGCCATAATGTCGAAGCCACCCAGTGCTCAATCGATGGAGCCGTGC
Source organism: Dermanyssus gallinae (assembly GCA_003439945.1). NCBI lineage: Eukaryota > Metazoa > Arthropoda > Arachnida > Mesostigmata > Dermanyssidae > Dermanyssus > Dermanyssus gallinae. Next base: position 95,826 of record QVRM01006033.1, read on the forward strand.
TCTCGGCACGGCACACGGACCCACCGGACTGCACGCGCTATTTGATGAAGTTCGCCAACAGTGCGAGCCCATCAAAAATACCATCGCCTCTTGGAGATCGTTCGAGGCAGTTTCTAAGGCTGGGTCTATACGCACGGTTGATCGGGCTTTCCAAGCCACCCATACACTATCGGAGATGTATCAGGAAGACGGCACGAAGATGCTGGCGCACATTCCCTTGGCGCCAGGATACCGAGACCGGAAAAGTGGCTTAATGGCAAAGCAATTGCCTTGCGTTCGAGAGGTTATGGGTTCAAGACCCCGGCGGAGAGCATAGATGTCTCAATAAAAAGAGAGGGTGCATTACCATCAATACCCATTGTTATCGTTATTGCGTATTTCCATTATAAGTGTACGATACTCCAGAGTGCAGTACGCTTCGTGTTTTCTTCTAATAAGCTGGCTTGTATTGTGCTCTGTGCCGTGTCGTCTGTTTCTGCCGCGTCATTGCGACTCCATTATCCCGCTATATCTCCGTTGCTAGGCTATATTACATTAACGACGTCCTGGATGATATTGTTTTGCTGTATTTTAACTTAGGAGAGACGTGTGACAATTACTGATGAGAATTGCATTGACTAAAACAAGGCACGTTAGCTTTTTACCACTGACGAAATTGCGGTTTGTAGTTACGAGTACAATTTTGAAGTGATCGGTGTCAAGGAGCATGTACCTGTTTTCGTATTGTTACGTACGTTTTAATAGATAAGAAGGGTCCCGTTTTTACTCGTTAAGTCTCCAACCGACGTCAATGCTGATTGATGTTGTTTTCCAATTGTTCACTTGGGATCACAAGCAATTGGCTACATGAATTCCGGTATGGTTGCAGTGTCTCGTCCATTTAAAGGACATTATCGATCTTGTTTTGTTAGCATTCATGGGTGCAGCATGAGGGTCTCACTGTTTATATTAAAGAGCTGCCCCGTAGCTCAATACCACAAAACAAGTTTTACCGGCGCATACAAATAAAAAAGTTCTACTACGTACTACCCTCCTCTCCATTCTTCTAGTCATAAGGAGCATCACTCCAGCAAAGCAGCACGGCTTGTGCCTGTTAAAATAGGTTCTAACCACTTACACAAAGCTCCTTGCAGAGGCAAAGCGGGGACTAAACATGTCAAAGTGAAAAGAGCGGCTCCTGTACGCAGCGTTCATAAATCTCAAGACAGCCTTCAATGTAAAAACAACCTTAAACAAAATAGATCTAGCCTTCAATGTGGCCCCACGCTCCACTAAACTGAAAAAGCTTTATAAGGCTGGTATAGGCCCGAGCTTGCTTAATTGCTTGTAGGTATTCTACAGCGGAACCCCATTATTCTCGACCAAGGGATTTGCGAGAACACGACTCTTTTTTACAGACCACGGGTTACCCAGGCGGTGAAATTCTAAGCTTCCCCCCGTCCTTTTCACTCTGTTAAGCGATTATCTTCGCTCATCAAGTATCTTCATGATGTCGGGTTCATAATTTATATAGCTACTGCGCTGAAAATGAATTTCGATCAAATACTGACAAAGCTAAAACCGTCAAACTCAGAATGATGTAGAGCTTGTACAAAACGTCTGAAATTGAGAAATATGCACTTTCCAATGAAAAGTACTACCTTTAGTCAGCCTATTGCCGAGAGACTTTGCAAGAGCATGATCGCTACTTTGCTCCTAGATAACTGCAGCAGTACTTACTGAATACGCTGAAAGATATTCTCAATCTCAAGCTAACTACAGTGGATTTATACAGAATACAGATAGTGTGGCATACCGCACTGTTCCAGCACGAGAAGCTAGACAAAGTGAAGCCCGTATTCCTCAAATTGGGTCTTAGACTCGCCGAGAAATGCATGATAGGTCTAATCTACCAGATTATATCAGAGCAACCGTTCGTAAAGGACCTGATCGTGCGATTCGCACTTACTGAGACATCAGCGCTTGAAGGACACAGACTGAGCTTCCGAGCGAAGATAAATACAAATTTTATTCGCACAGCGGCAATGACAACGGGTAATTGAAAGCGACCGCAGTAGGGGACTCGCCACCTCATCACTCTGTACAGATTTCACCAGTCGCAACGGCTGCGGCCTTATATATCTACCATCTCGATGAGTATCCGAGTGCTATTTATCAACACAGTAAACCGGCTCACATTAATTTCAACCGGAATGATTTTAACTATGTAAAAAATACATGTATATAGTCACACCTGGTAAATGGTACAATAATGATGGCAATGATGATGGTGAAAACTAAGCAGACTTTAGCAACCTGCCTAAAATAACAGTATGCGTTAGCATAAACTGTGGCTTCCAAAGCACGTGCAGTGCTTGCCGAGAATTGTTCATCAAAGTGTCCACCATGCCTGATTGCCTCCTGGCTTTTAAATTCCATGTGGGCATGCCTGCATACCAAAAGGCAACGCCATCGACAGCCTGTTCCCGCTTGTCGGCAGCGTAAGACTTCACGGAGCAGTCACAAATTTGAACAAACGAAGCATTATCACCATATTGGAAGTATCTTATCTCAGGAACCAAGGTACGCGAACAGATGTATGCTAAGGAAAGTATCTGTCATTATACATATATGTATGCAGTCATACTTGAAAGGGGTTAATTTTAAAAACATCTACTGTGGATATAATAATGCCCAGCCCAACTTCGATAGTGTAAAATTATCAGCTACTACCACCTGAAAATTTGTGAAACAATAGGTATCTATATATCTATAAGCGTATAGCGCGTAGTTTTTAGAGTTAATAGCGCAACACGCATTATCGGGAAGTCCAGTGAGACATTAACTGCTGCTGCAATTGCTGGCAAGCTTATATATAGTTGTCACACGTAGAGTTATCACACCTGTCTCTGGAGTCAGTGCTGTTATAAGACAGGTCAGCATCAGATATCTAAATTTTCAAATCAGTTTTTGTGCAAAAAGATGTAATCGAAGTCATGTAAGAAGCTGTTTGCCTGTAACGTACGTTGGACTGCAAGTTTAGCTGATCATGTAAAATTTAACTCAAAACACTTCACCTTGCGTAAACGCCTTTGGCAAGTAAGGAAGGAAGCCAACTAGTCTCGCGAATCAAATGTTAGCCTAAGTCATTAAAAGTTATCTTTTTCAACTTGTTTTCAACTGGTTTCAACTAGTACATATGCTCAGTAGATGCAACTGCGGTTTATAACAAATCAGTAACTTTCAATATAACTTGTATATTTATCTGCAGGATACACAAAAACATTGTTATTGCTTCTTACTAAGGTTTAGCTCTAATAGGCATTAAGCGTGGGCTATTTCCCACGACAAGTCTCACATAACATCGTAACAAATAACGTTTGCGTCAATGCATTCTTTTCCCTAATAAACAAAGGGGCGTGGTGGTAGCACGATATCCCGCACATCATTCATTTACCAATGTATTAATCTATAATATGTATGTGAACGAGACTTTGTTTACACTTTGTTCATAATTTCGAGTATGGTCTGCGGCTACCGACGCTCCTTCATAGGCCTGACCCTGGTAAAGTAACGTATCTTACATTAAGTTTCCTAAGCAAGGCTCTAAATAAAAATTAGCCCATTTCGTCTTTGATAAATTTGTGGGCAACCGTATTACTGGGCACACCTGGGGGTGTTCGGGAACGCACGATGCACAGGCGTCGCTAGGAGCCAGCGTGACTAGTATAGGACTCACCAACTTACGAGGCTCATATTCCCCATGCTTGGTATTACTTCGTCATTACGTCGAAGCCGTGGAAGATAGTCTCTGCCTTCATCCTTAAATGAACCCTATCCTTGCGTATTTCCCAGGTTTCCCGGGGGCTAGATAAATGACGGATGCCAATGCGTAAAACGCCCTGTGAGTGTGCGTCGAGACCATGCCATGAGAGCTGCTCCCCCAGTAGGACAATAGCATTGTCTCCTAGCGCCTTTTATTCATCCCACGTTACACCGCAGACATTGTCAAATGTGTATTACGTAGGATAGCCAGAAATTGGTGGATAACGTATCTAAAGATGACGTCTGGCTCTACAGAAAATATGAAGCTCCAGAGTACGGTTATTATAATATTCACAGAAGGGTAATCCACAGAGGGGTGGATCTTTCACTATCGATATATTTACTTATTCAGGTCCTAAAGAAGACGTCGAGTATGGTGGATAATTGTATGGTCTCGTAATTACTCGAATTATAAAGCATGTGCGAGTTTATTTACCTGTTACAGTAAAACGAGTACGCCAAGGCGTCAGGGGCTCGGTAAACGCATCGACATAGATAAGTTACTAAGTTACACATTGCTTTGTGCGTATTACCCCAGTCACGTGCTGGAGATGTCACCGGTTCTGCTCTCTTACATTTTAACACAAGCGGTGTGTTCGTCTACATATGATAGACTTCAAGAAAATCTCATTCGCCAAGAACAACTCCAGATTCACACAGAGTGTATTATTGGGCAAGTTCAAGTAGGAACAGCTAATGCATCCGCTCTACAGACTGGCCATGTCACCCCCCGCAACTTCCATTACTCTCATCAGTTTGATCCGCTGAAAACATCTCAAAGACGAGATAGTAGACGGTGGCCGCTTGATGAGACAGTCAAATCTTGCTGCAAAAATTGCTGTGCTGTAGTTAGTATTAAAACGCCTACAGCCATCCTAAGATCAAATAGATTAAGACGTGTAAGCGAGATTGATCCATGGTCAGCCAACTTGCAGGACGATGAAGGACCTCAGGGAATGCTATACCCTTATTGCTTACCATATGCTTGTCTGGGACGCCACAGTTACCGACTCATTAGCATCTTTAATGGTCGGTGGCGGGGCGGCCTCAGCAGGTTACGCTGGTAATCTAGCCAAGACAAGGAAGCTCGCAAAATATGCTTCAATAGGGTACCCACATTAATTTCAACCGATAGCGTTCGAGACCTTGGGCCGCCCAGGCAACCTCACCCGCAAACTCCTCCACAGAGTCGGCGAGCAGCTAAACCTCGCAACCGAAAACAAGAGATCTGCGGCTTTCTTGAGACAGCGTCTCGACCTCGACGTCCAACGCGGGAACGCGGCGTTCGTCCGCGGCACGCTGCTGAAGTGGTCCCAACCTACTCTATATGAGATAGAGTAATATTCCCAGTGCACACGTTCTCAGGAGACAATTATCGCTTTATCTGTATTCTTAATAAATCATGATTATAAACCCTCATTTAAAGTTTTACTTCAGTACCATCGTATTATGAGATGCAGAAATAAATTGGCAACCACTTAAATTTCTATTTGATTAAAAGTAACCTGATTTGTAATAGTATAATCAATATTTTAAGCAAAATATTTTATTTTATAAAATAACTTAAAAAAAATTATAAAATGTATAATATATATATATATATATATATATATATATATATATATATTTATATATATATATATATAAAGTGTATATAATAAACATCTAGATAGTTAGTTGCGACACTCAGTGCGTTTCTTTCGATTTGTTTTTAGCTTGCAGCCTATAGTGGTCAGGCCGACCCTAATGCTGTGGTAGTCGAACCGTTTGACGTCATGGCTTAGTGATTAGCCTATCTGCTAACTTGCATATGCAGTTATTATGAGCGCTGTTGATACGTGAGATTCACCAGTCAATCCTGTTGACGGACTCACGTTTTAGCTTGCTTTCAGCACAATCAGTACGATTCCAACGTATGCTTGTTGTCGCTATTATTTAGTGTCTGGAAATTATAGTGATCAAGTATTAGAGAAGTAATGTACGGTGTCTTCACATATTATGTATACCTCTGTGATCGAGATTTTTACAGTACTCTGCTACACAATGAAGTACACTTCTGAACAGCACCTCTAAAACTGGTTTTTATTATGTCCTTTTTTTCTTTGTGTTTGTTGAGTGTTAGCATACCCTTTTTGCGTTACTGACGCTGTACCTTTTTAAAGTCTGATTTTTCTACAGGGGCCAGGACCAAAAAATGCTTTTAGCCAGCGGCAAAACAGAAATGACTTGTAGAGGACTGGCAGGCAGGAGTCTTGTGAATTCAAGTTTACTTGTCTTAACTAACAGAGTGAACAACGTATTACATATATCCTAGCGAATACATATGAAAATACGCTCTACGAAATAGCATGTCAAAGATCGTAAAGCGAGATTTGACTGTAAATAAATAAAACTAGCTATATCTCCGTCTCTCGTTCGGAACCTGAATTTGACCAACAATTTGTCTGTGGGATACACCCTCCTACCTAAATAGTGAACATGTTTGCCAACAAAGTCAAATTTCTGTTTCCTAGCGAAATGTTAGATTTATAAGAACTCATACACACGTATGAATATATATAACAAAACCTCCATTTACATTACTTGGCATGCTATATCTCTAAAACCGTATCCCATTTACGTAGAACGTATTTTCTTATGATATATATATATATATATATATATATATATACATGCATATATATATATATATATATATATATATATATATATATATATATATATATATATATATATATATATATATTATATATACATATATGGTGTGTATGCTAAAGCGATCTAAATCTCGACAACGACGAAGCCTTTAAAATATTTTTATTGCTTACGCCTTATTATTGTGTTAAACTAGGTTGGTTGAGTTCCCTTTGCAACGTCTGTTCATTGTACTTTGTTCCTCAAATTGCTTGCTATTCAGGTTGTTAACCTTTGTTAACACACTATCTGGCGTTCCTTTGCAATCCAGATGGTAAGTGGATACAAAGTTGATTGGGCATTTTATTATAGTCCGAAGTGTGTGCTTAAATGTCGCCTGTACTAGAATCAGTTTTGCCTGTCATAAAAATCACGACATGCCTTGGGCTGGTACTTTCCTTAAGTAGCTCATTTTCTTGCACCTGACAAATGCAAATCAGTTATTTTGCTTATGTTGTGGCCCATTTTTGAATGTGCGTATTCTACTCTGGAAAAGTCGTAAATAAAATGGCTCTGGTTTACATGAATGCACGGCAACCTAACAGCAGTGTCAGGTCAATATGCTGTAAGCTCATATGTAATTCAACGCACGCCAGAGTCACATGTTTATACCAGTTATTTTGTTAAAGGATAGTACTGTGCTATAATTGAATATGATTTTATACGATCGATTTAATTATGTGTTCTTCGAGACTAAGTTCATATTTCTCTAGGTTGTTGTCAAGCCAAGTATTCGCTAACTTTATCAAGCGACAATATGAGCGCATTAGATTGCTGTCGGCTAATTCATAAACACACGTTATAGAGCATGCTGACTAGTTTTTATAGGATAAATGGCCCTGTGTCTCTTTGAAGCTTTACGTATAGTAATATTATAGACGGGGCTCACAGGTTACTTGTCAGAGAAATTCGCTAACTTATTATGTTGTCCCTTTGATGTGCTTTCTTTAGAGTCTTGAGAGTCTCTAGAGCATACTTTATTTCTTAGTGCCAAATAGGCTAAAATTAAAAGATGCCTGAGGTCTGGTCCCGTGCAGATCACCTATGTATTTGTTTGGCCCGCTTTTTTGGTTTTTACACTAAGAACACAGCATTTGTTTTCTGCTGTATGTTCGGCAAAACATAATCGGTAAAACCGAGTGAAGGGGAAATGTACGGAAGATGAGCGCATGCTGAAGCTTACACCGACATCTGGCATCATCGGGCACCAACAACAAGGCTGGCTAAGTACAACGATGGAAAACGAACCCACCGAATTTCCGGTAGGAATATAAACAAAATGTTTTGATCTTTCAAGCGCAGGAAGTGACCAAAAAGTTTGCGTTTGTAGCAAGTATTGGTCTAAACGTTGGTTGTGAACGTGTGTTTGTTATTTGACGCATTTCTGCTCTGCTCTTTTTAGCTTTCCTGCTTGGAATAGGGTAGACAACCTCTTAAAATCAAAACTGTGTAATTTGCGTACTTGTAATAAACTTGTAAAATTCCGCGGACGTTCAGAAAAAATGCGTGCAACATCAAGCGGCCTGGCGAAGTTCAATTTCGTTGTAAGAAACCCTCTTAGATCTACTCGTGTATCTAAATTTTACAGCAGTAAGGTTATGTTAGAAAAAAATTGTGTTATCTAAAATGCGTGTGTGCGTTTTCAATTAATATAGTGATAGCAGCGCATATAAAAAGAACCGATAAACAAAACAAATAATAACTAAGGGAAACATTGACCACCTCAACATATGGATCACATTCCTGAAATTGGCGTTTTTCTTCGATTGGTATTTTAGCTATGGAAGTGTGCAAAAAATGCGCTAATGTATTTTTTTAACAAAGCATGTATTTTTATAAGGAAGAAAAAATCAAGGGCTTTACCTCCCACAACTGAAGTGTACTGCACACGTGAATTCTGTCGTCACAGGGGTAGCCTCGCGGGTAAATAGGGCTACGTACGCTTTCGTAACAAAGCATTTAACGTCATGTGTAAAAAAAGAATAGTATTTACTTCATAGAGTTGTACATGCCTAGTTGTGGCACCAAGGGTATTATACGAAACTGGAGACGTTTTGCATAATTATCGAAGGCGGTGGGACAAGGGACTGTCTAACGCACTGAATACAGACAGAAATGTCTAATGTTTACAAGGCTTGCGAACAAGCAAATACATAGATTCTTCAATAAAGCGTTCCCGATTACTATAATAATAACAATAATAATATCAAAAGTAATCGTTTATCGATGAAGGGCACGTGCACGAGACGTGTTGAGAGCCCCGCGAAATGCAGGCTTTTTTTTTTTAGTAAAAAGGTTCGCTTTGTGAGCTCGAACCCAGTGTACTAACGTGGTAGTTCTATCACAGCTCCTCACCTACAATTGTCTGATGGGCTCTTACGTAGCTGTCCGACCCGTTGCGCCGATGTAGTGAACAAACAGTTAAAGGGCGGCCCAGTGTTCCTTCTCAGTATTGTCGGTGAGGCAACAGCTCCCCCAGTGAGTGCAAACGGACATTTCGCGACATAACATCGACACGTGAAAATCAGTGTATCATCATAAATTGTGCTACCTAAGCAGTGTACCATAGAACATAGGTTCACTGTTGTCACGTTTACAAGAAGTGAAACGAAGCAAAACAAAACAAGAGAACGAACACACAAGAGAGGAGGGGCTCACAAGGCGGATGGAACGTGGTGTGGCAAACGACGTAGATCGCACCTATACTAAAAATTATTCGGAGGAAATGTGCACGATATATAACTTTTACATGCTGGACGTGACTGTGATGCATCCAGCGGCGATGCCGAAGCCTGGAAAACCACCGTGACCAGAGGCAAGAAGGCAGTGAGGGCTGCTCTGCGAAGTAGCGACTACAGCTATTCCAGCTTGCCTTAAGAGCAGTGATCGTCAAAAAGTAGGCGCGGGTACGGACGGACGATCGGACGTTATCTTCGGAAGTCAGAATGATCCCGAACAAGCTGAGTTTACTTACACTGAGCAAAAGCTGACTTTACATTATGCGCATACTCGCTTTAGAGGGCAAGGTAATTGAAATCGGGGTCACGCAGGCAAAACATGGGACAACGGCTAGCGCGCTCAAAGACCTACGCGAAGTGCCCATGGCACATCTGACCAGCGCGAGCGCAATTAAAGATCACATTAACAAAATTAAACTGCTTTAACTTGGCAATTTGTGTGTGCGGACAACTGAGCGTCGCCAGGTATCATGTATTGAAATGCTTATATTTCCTCACTTGTAGCAAGTGTGAATGACATCATAAACATGCTAATATGAAGGTTACAATCACCTTTTATCTGGAATCAAATATTTTCTAAGAACCTTCTCTTTAATTCTCGACTATCTTTTGTCCTCCACGGGTTGTTTTACCTTCAGTGCACAGAGAGGCGAACATGTTAAAGTATCCAGGGTATCCCTAACCGTTTTTGTGGCAGCATAGCCGCGAACTCGCAGCTGTATGGTTATCAAGCATTTTCATGCATAAGCACCGCTTGAAGAATATTATACATTATCTCGCGTCCTAAGCGATTAATATTATTCCTTTAACTTTGAGCCAAGGTTACACAGCGTCACCACAAGCAACTTTGTAATCTACACAAGATTGGAGGTTTGTCATGCTAGGTCGATGTAGGAGGGAAGAATAGGGGAAGATTAGAGACTACACATCCCCTGTATTCATGAAGGTGACTTTCTGCAAAATATGAAGCAGAAAACCCCAAATGTTTATTACCACAAGTCTATTAGATTTATTGAACGCTTTTACCAATATATTACGTGACGATAGCGCCTATCTGCCGCATAAACGGGGCTGAACAGGGAAACCCTTAGGGGAGCCGCACTGTTTAGCCTCGGTGTATAACACCTTGTTTTCCACATTCAAAGCCTCTGGATACAGTCTAAAGTAAGCAATTCCAACACCAATGAAGTGTTGCAACCCAAGCGACATTTCCTCGGCAAGTCCACTGAACAAAGACGACATACACCTGCTGAGGCCCTAGTAGTAACTGACGGATATTTTTTGTGCTCTGGCGATGACAAGCGACGTTTTCTGTGAAACATATGATTATATCTAAGGTCGACTAAAAACCACATGCTGCACAGTGCATCTACTACGCTATACCCGGATGAATTGCTTTACATGCGGGATGATAGTCAGGGATAGAGCTGATTGAAGGAGAACGGCAGAGACGCCTCTCCCACGGCTTCGATGTAATGCCAAAGTAATACCGAGCCTGGGGGGTGGGGAGGAATCCGGGTTTAGTGGGTTTGCGAGTCTCACACGAGTCACGCAGGCTGCTAGTGGCGCATGTGCATCATGCATTCCCGAAACCTCCCAGAACAAAAAAAAAGGATGAATTTCTTTTCCCAATATAAGGTGCTATGCTGTTCTCATTCTAAGGCCTACTCCTGTTTTCAATCCAAGGTAACCTTGCAGTAGAACGACCATGCGCCAGTCAGTCGCACAGTTTCTAATTCCGTTTCATTTTTGTATGATCTCATTGCATACTTTCTGGCTAGGACATGTGGGGATGCAGTTAATACTGAGGGCCTGCATCCGCTTATTGCGGCGGAGAAGATCTCTTACAACAGCAGCTGAAAGCTCCGGGAGATTTTTAAGCTCTACAGAATTGACATAACTTAAAAAAACGAGCCGGTAAAAGGGAAAGACAGGTCGGCACCACTGGAGCCTTGAGACCTTAAATTGAAGGGTGATGCCAGGCATCGTTTTTTTGGAAGATGCCGTTGTTTAGGTGTCTGTGGGAGTAACGCTTATTAGTGATAATAATAATTATACGAATAAAAATACTACGCGCCCGGTCAAAAGCTGCAACACCCATCACATTTGGCCTTAGGCATATTGCATACACACCCTAGCACCATATTAAAAAGGATTATTTAATTCGGAAATTAATTAAATTTGCTTTAAAATGCAATCGGAATGTTCACATGACAATGAAAACAATTTTCAGTTTAAGACAAATGTATGGGTGACTTATTTAGTGTTCTGTAAAATGAATGTAACTTGGCCCTCTGTTTAGCTCCACGTACCCTAATAACGACCGCCGTACTATTTAGCATAAGCATTGACCCAAGTGGGATACTATTCCACTCTTATAGCGCATAGCATTATGGAGCTCAGGAAGCTGGAGTTCTGACCTGGGTTCCATGCTGGCCAGTCCATTAAGCTAGCTAACATTGTTTTGCATGATTACGACAAAGTCAGCACCAAGAATTTCTTGCACAAGGCACGAGGTAAACTGTCGAAATCTCCTCAACGTACTGTTGTACGTTGTTATAGAACGTACGTAGAGCGAATCCGTTGAATCGAGGGTCTTGCTTTTTCTGGGAGGTTACAGGACTTTAGGGAACTCCAGAAGTTCAGTTGTCGCAGACTAGCGACTGTAGGCAAACCGATATCGAGCCTGTCCTGGTGAGTCGTGGCTCTGTCACTCTGAACATGTCACTGAGGTCACTGGCTTACTGAGAAGAAACGAGCTGAAGACTTGCTTACGTGTTACATATGGGATTACGACACCTGTGAACACGACAGAGTTGACTACACGTATCATACACGCAATTTGAGTACAGTAATTTTACAGTTAATGCAAACAGGTTAACCTTACAGTTGTGATTTCATAAGGTGGTTGGTTTTGCTTGGCGATTGCTATTGATTTGCACGGTCTGTGAACGCGTGCACGTACAGGTAAGAAAGTTGGGACGGCAGTTCGAAGGTCGCGCCGCTGCGGCTGGCGCACGTCGGAGGTTGTGGCTAAACTCGATCGAAGAGTCATCCCGGGCAGCCGAACAGCTAGACAACTTGCAGATGCAGGTAGGTTACAGCATTGCTTTATTGATTGTGTGAGCTATCATGAACGAGATTTTTTTTTAGATTTTCCGTAAGGCAATTGCCCGTGTACGGTTTTTTCATGTCATGGCTAATTTTAATCCACTCCGGCATTTACCTTGTCTAACTTGGAAGCCAATTTAAGAGTGGCCGGTCTGGGTCTCGAACCCAATCCTCCCGAATGCAAGGCAAAGGCTTTGCAACTAAGCCATTTTGCTTGGTTAATTATTGTTGTATTTGATTGTTGTAAATTCGATGTTATGCTAATGTTGGCGTTTTGAGACGCCCTACGCACGAAAGAGATAAGTGTGGCAACAATCTGAAAGTCGCTATGTTGTCGTTATGGAAAACTTGTAGCAGGCGAAGGCGCGAGCCCGTCAGGAATTACTGTACAGTGTCTATCACGAGCTGGAGGAGACGCTTGCCGAGCGCATGGTGGAGAAGTTGTCTACGCTGCAGGACCACGCTGTCCGACTAACGCAGCTTCGGTGCTTCATGGCCGCCGAAGAAGACATTGCCGAGAGCGAGGTTAGGCGTAGGTATTTTATTTGTTAGTTTGCTGAGATTTTCACTTTCCCACTATATTAAGCTCGTACGCTCTCTCTCTCTCTCTCTCTCTATTTTTCTTTTGAAGGGGGATCTGATACATTTGCCGTGGTCACACCTTCATAAAATTCAATAACTATTCCTATGTTGTGACTGTTGCGGAGACTACTTTGATCCTGTTGAATTTTTGTTTTTAATTGAATTTTTTTTTCTAATTCATTTTTTTGGCATCGGCAACGCGAGAAGCGCCAACCGTTGGTGCACTGTGACATAAGCGAAGCGTTCCGAGGATCTATTCTCGATAATATGTCGATAGGTGCATGTTATAGAAAGTGTATTTAATTATATGCGGCTGACCACGTATCAAAACGTTAACGTATGTAGTCGACCGCTGGTTATCGACGTGTCTGGCAGCGACATACGCCCATACTTAGCTAAATAGCTTGGCTTATTAACTGACAAGAGATTGGCAAACTGGCATAGGAAAACAGAGACCTACTGGCGGACGAAGCCACGCGGGGCGGCGTGGCCGAACGAGGCCAAATCGACGAATCGAAGCCGAGAGCAATTGTCAAAACACCACAGAGGGTCTCGTATCCCTTCATAATTTACAACCTTCGACCTCATGAAATCGAAGAAGATCTTCGGGCCATACGCCAGTATGGCCAACATGTACGTAATGGACATTCCTTTTCACACATGTCGAGCATAGCGCTGTTGAGATATCAGCTAGAAGCACATCTATACATTATATGTAAACTAACTGTAACATGCGTATATTATGTTCTTTCTCTTTCTACGTGTCCTATAGCACACACCTAGACAAAACCTTGCTGTGAGGGAACTAGAAGAAACACTAACGGCGCAGCCGGGCGCTATATATGTATACTGTCGGATTCCCTTTCACGGCATATTATGCCACCCCTAATAAAATATGCGAACTAGGTGTATCTAGACGGCACGAATGTACACTATTAAGATCAAACCCGTAGACAGCTACGGTCTTAGAACGGCCGTATAAATATCATAGGCTGTCCCCTATTTTGATGAGAGAGGGGAGAATAGCCTCCTGTAAAAAGGCAATGAACAGCAACGCATTCAAAGCTCTGAGCTCTGAGTGGTGGATCTTGATTGTTAGCTTTGTTTTGATCGATCTGTCCGCTTGCTCATTGTGGCGTGACTCTCATATGATTTTATGTATTAATATACACATATATGTATATACTATTGTTTGATCTATGATATTTCAGGGTAACGCGTTCTGTCAGCGGACGTTAGCGTCTACCCGCTTGTACCCTGAGCGAGATCCGATACTTCAGGCTGATTTCGGCATTCATTATGAGGACAATTAGAATTTAGCTTTTTAGTTTTTACTACTACTACTGCCACTACCACACACTACTACTACCACTTCTTCTACTACTATAGCAAATACAGATGATTAAATACCAGCAACGTTTAGACCCGCCTATTCATAACGGCGGGCCACACTACTGCAGTGCTTCCCCAACGAGACAGAAGACACCAATTTTTATTATTAGTTTATTATTATTATTACTATTATTAGACATATACATACATACAATGTTTGATATCCTTAGGAAATGCAACAAAGCGTCCCGTAGAGCACGGAAAGCATTGTACACTGTCCCCCGTAAACGTGATGATTGAGATTATGTCAGAACGATTCAATGAAATATAGCATTCAGTTGTTCTGCGTAGTTCAGTTCCTTGTAGTGATCAGTGCCTTTGTTCGGGCTTTCTCGCGTCTGCCTGCCTGCCAGCAGTACAGAAAGACCAAGAGATAGAGGAATTGGCATAAATAAAGCGCTTTCTGACGACATATAGAACCGTTTTTCATCGACATTGAGCGCGTTTACCGCAAACTGACGTTTTGTATTACCACACGCGGTCGCTTTCCTCAAACAACTGATAACGTTCTCTCTCTTTTAATCGTTTTTCCTTTTGTTTTTATTTTTTTATTTTTGACATTGCAGTCAAAGCAAATTTTCTTTTTTTGGGGATTTAGCGGTTGCCTTTTTTTGCCAATGCCATCCCTGAACGTGTGCGACACACTGATTAGTTTATAGGTCATTGAGGAAGTTATTTGCCTGTTCGTTGTAAGCAAAGATTGTGTGTTCTTTTTTATGATGTTCATTACTGTTACTTTTGCAATGGTTATAATTTTTATTCTGATATATATATATATATATATATATATATATATATATACATATACATAAAACTTATAATGTTTATGTAGTTATCGGATAACGCAAGTAAACTCTGCGCAAAATTTTTTAATAAGATATATGAAAAAACATGTTTTTGTTTTCTTTTAGTTTGGTTGAAATCAGACTTTTTAATTTGTGTTGAAAAAATTCGTACAATGAACAAGCTTTGTAACTAAGTAATTAAAAAACTTTCTATAGGTGTAATTAAAAGGCTGTCATGGTTAACATAACATTTTGAATCGTTCTAGTCAAATGTAGAACCGCTTAGTTTTTTGTAACTTCAGTTTGTCAGTAAGTGAGTTTAGGGTGTATTAGGCATCACAAACGCTTTAGAGAAGTCTGATCGCTTTTTGGTAAGGCACTGCAACTTTACTGCAACTTGTACGCAAGGGTTCGCAGTTCCAGCTCTCATAATATTTATTTGAAGTATATATTACTCAACATTTCACGAATTATGATAACGGTACTGTTCAGCGGGCCGACATTTCCAATGAAGGACGAATGGGCTTGCCGGGCATTTGCGTAGATCACTAGGCTCCTATGAGGTGATTCACAGAGAATAATGTAAGCTTCGTGCACCGCCGTGTCAACTGAATCGGTTGAGTCTACCATATTACATTTTAATAAGATGATGTTTACTTGCTTGTAAAATATGGATACGATTAGGTAAACGCAAGGTTCATCACACCGAACGGACATACACATAGATCGACCCAGCGTTGGCAATATTGATTTTTCATGCTAACTCGCTTCGAAGTTTTGTGCTTGTCTGTTGTACATCTGCATTCGAAAATAAAGTAAACATGAGGAGTGCAACAAAAGTTAGATACTTGACGCTGTATTGCTTACGTTTTTTAATGATCTATTGTTTGGAGGTGTTCAACTTTGTGGTGACAATCACAGCCGTATTAGTACTTAATTTATTTGATATAGGAAATTAAATATATATTTGTTTTTATACAAGCAACTATATCTGTTATTCAAATATAGGGTTATATGGATATGTGATTAACCACGTATCCCTGCTTGAGTGATGAGGGCTGGATAGTCATGAGCATTTTTCTCTCCCCTGTTACCAGTTCGATTCGTTTGCCAATCTTCTGGAGAAGCGATCATGCCTCGTGGCCGGATCATCGAAGTGTCTCGAATACTAGCGGCACAAAAATTAACTCTCTGGCGAGCTGGGTCTACTTGGTAATCTTTTGTCGTTCAACGTTTCGTGCCGCGTAGCCAGTGGCGGATGCATTGGCCTCCAGATTATAGGGAGCGAGGTTGCCGGTGATCGCCGCATCCCAAGCAAGCGACGTATCAAACTGTGTCTTTGCTTTGGCTTTCGAGCTTTGTTGTGCTCTGAAAAAATAGTGGGGTGAATGTACATATTGAGTGTAGCGATTATTGTTTTCATTGGGTATAGATGGGCTTTCCTCGCCGAACGATCTTATCGTAAATTGTTGTTGTTGTTATCGCGTGGCAATCGCGACAGAGGTTATATATGCAATCCTTCGGTGGCTCGGTATACTGAGATCAGTCTGTGATCTGTTTATGGAAGTGTGCCTGAACGGTCAACACTGGTACACGTCTTCGCCCGCGCTAAGCTTTCTAACCATCCAGCGCGTACGTAAGCAACCGAACGAGGGAACCCAGGGCCCCGTCGTAGAATCTATACCTGGGTTTGTGAGTCTAAGTATTCTTGGCCGGGGTCTACACGGTGTCTATCACTTACGTCGGGCAAGACAGAAAGCCCTTAAAATTGCCAATGACTTTGCACGTCTTAAGTCCAACACGCTTGGGCCCCACCACTTCAAGCGATGCATCATCTGTTCGTGGCCGAGTCAGACGCATTATACGGGGCTCCGGCCTGGCCTTCTAACACCTTAACAATCGCAACGAACCGGAGTTGTTAAAGTGATAATGGCGTACCGAACAATGAGCACAGCGGCAGCGTTTCTACTCGCCAGACCGGTTCCTTGAAATCTGGTGGCAGAAGAGCGCCACCGTTTATGGGAAGGCTCTACATTCAAAAAGGCAGATGAGCGCCGACGTGGCATCAATCTATGGGTGGTAGCAGTGGGATGGTCTGGGACAGGGTGCTCCAGGCGCCAGTCTCCGAAAACTCCACACATCAAAGAATAGCTAAATCGGGCCAGGGAAAATTAACCTCTTACACCACCCAGGTCTTGACGGACATCGGGGACTTCCAGGCCTACCTGTTCAGGACCGGGAAGGCATAACTTACATCGCAATCTGTGGCAAACAACCGCTGCACTATGTGCACATGTCAGTTCTCCGGTGGAGAAGCTAGCCACGAATAGATCTACTCGGTCGGTGGAAGGGGGCTGGTATGGGGAGGCGACTGGTTTTCCGTGGGTTGGCTCCCTGTACTACCGGCCTACACTTGCAGATGAGTTTTCTGTAGTAGTGTCCGTGTGTGCCAACCGCACAGTTTTTCAGTTGTTCCTCTTGAGACAAAGGACGTTTTGTGCCGGGTCCTCT
Source organism: Dermanyssus gallinae (assembly GCA_003439945.1). Classification (NCBI taxonomy): domain Eukaryota; kingdom Metazoa; phylum Arthropoda; class Arachnida; order Mesostigmata; family Dermanyssidae; genus Dermanyssus; species Dermanyssus gallinae. The sequence goes on from QVRM01006033.1 coordinate 113,443, forward strand.
CAAGTCAAGTGGATTCCTTGCTAGCGAATATCACGGCTACACAAGCTTCTAACGTCTCCGATCTGGTCGAAACTAGCGTTGCTATTATACGCCTCCGTTAGCGATCGAGATGCTCATGTTCAAGCAGCTTTACGCTTAGTTAAGGTGGCGGCGCGGTATTGTGGATTAGTGCGCTAATCATGGCCATCATCTACCGGCGTGTTGCGGGTTCGATCCCCGACGTTGATTGAAATTTTTTTGAGCGATGCTTATTGAGAAGAGATAAAAACCCATCTACCGCTGTGAGTCAGCGGTATATGGGTTTTTATCTATTTTCTAGACTATTTTGTATTAATACTTTCTGTCACCTCTTGCACATGTGTTTCTATTCCAGCGTTAAGTATAAGAAGACTTGAAGCGAGATTTAATTTCACGAAAATTCAATTTTTTTACATGGTCATTGGTTTTAATATTTCGATTCAGTCGTTGTTAGCGACGTTGCTGGTTGGGTTACTATATACTACGACATGCAGCTTCAGTCTTCCATTTCGTTTGGTCAGGATCCCGGTATTGTAGCTAGTGTAGTTTTGCCTACATTGGTATGACCTGTATATATAAATTACTTCCTTCGATATCACGGAAAAATAGAAGACTAGACTTTTCACGGATGTGAATGATGCAAAACTCGTGTAAATGCATCTGTCTGGATAAAACAACTTCTGGGGTTTGCTGTAGCTCTGTGCGATCAGTATGACAAGTAAGGAAAACCGCAAGAAAAAATAAATATTTTCGCTTGCTTGTACACATAATGTTTCTTGCAAACGCATCGTAAAAAGCGTGAGAGCATTTATTTGGGATTTAAGTCTTACCGTCCGTCCAGTGCCACAGTTTCAATCACATTAATTTACATAGCATACATTTAATTCTCTTTCGCCTAGACGTTCTCAATTTCTCTGAAAACGTTGGCTATCAATTAGTAGCGTATGCAACTCAAGGCAGCAGTTTTGGCTATTACACTACACAGAACACGATCGAATTGCATAGCCTGATGACGGGTGGATACACGCTAGAATATATCACCAATCGTAATTGGAGTTGATAGATTAAAATTAACAGACTATAGTTTTACTGTTTGTCAATGAGACGGGTGCGTTATTTTTCGGGAAACCGTAGTGTAATGACACTTAAAAAGTAATTACAATATATCACCTTGTTTTCGTTCTTCCGTCTGTCTTCATGATTAACGACTTTGTGAAGTCCGTGTCCGTAACGTCGATTTCTATCATACCGTAAGGTACTCAATTATCGCATATGAAACATCTATTTCTCTCTTGCGCAGCATTATTTCCCCTATCTTTCTCCTATGCTCGTAGGCCAACAGCGTAGACTGTGCCAAATCTGGCAAGTAGATATGTTTATACGTATCTACTGTATGTGGTTAATTGCAGCCCGCTAAATCTGACAAAACTCTGGCAAAAAATTACACCGCTAACGGCGTTGGTAACTCAAGCCTGTCCGAATGCTGATGGCACACCGGCTTTGGGAAAACTGTAAGAAACGATATCGCTTTATGTGAGCTCTCTCTTACAAAGTGTTGACTACTAAGGGTGGTAGTGTATACGGGCTACAGGTTTGCGCCCGTCGTTACATTATTGCCGATGTCAGTTGAACAGTAAGACACGTGAAAAGAAACATTTTGTGAGACCACACTTTCCCTAAATTGTATGGCCGTCCTCCTGAGGCTTCAGGTACCCGTTCGCGGGGTTTCCTCCGCTTCAGCGAGGATCTTAGAGGACCTCGTTGAGGTCAGCGTCTCCGTCAGTGGTCACTCCTCTGAAGCAGGCTCTAAAGTTAGGAATCACGACAGACGTTTGACTTCACGCGCACGCAGAGTACTCACCCGATCGGTGTTCTGCATACCCATGCGGCAATCTCTCCAGGACGTGGAGACATGCTGATAGAACATGAAACAAACACAGGACTACTTCTACTACTACTACTGCCTGCTATATAAATAGGTCAGCTTACACACGCACGTGCGTGCGGGCCGCCGAGATGTTGCCCAGATCTCGGTCATTGTCCGTTTGATTCAGCGGTTTAGCGGCGCCCCACCGGCGGGTGGTGATGAGAACGACGCATGTGATGGCAATGTTGGCTGAACTTTTTGTTGACCTGCGTCGTGCACATGGCGCACATTGAATACATCAACGTGCAGCCGGTCGAACAACCTTTACCACTACTACTACTTCTTCTACTACACTACTACTACTACTATGATTACTATATGCATAGCTGCACGGATGTGCTTGTGCACGGCTACGTGGCTGCGTGCGCTTGTGGCAAATAGTGGCTGGGCAGCGTGCTTCACGTGCAATTCATCACGTGGTGAATCCGCGTCTATGTGTTAGACTGCACGCACGAGCAAGCCAAATCCGATCGTGCACGATTTTCGAAATTCGAGGCTCGGTGCCTCCTGCGCGGGTCCATGCACCCTCTTCATGCTGGCGGTGCTGGTGGTGGTGAAGTCGCTGCTGCTGCTGCTGTTGTTGGTGTTGTTGTCGTTGTTGTTGTTGTTGTCGTTGTTGTTGTTGGTGCTGTCGTTGTTGTCGTTATTGTTGTTGTTAAAAGTTAAACTGCAACATCAGCACCACCACCAGAAGCTTCATTGGCCGCGTCGGTTTGTTCCGCCAATATGGTGGCAATCTCAATGCGCGCCCTCATCACCGCGTCGTCGTCATCATTATCATTTTATCATCATTATCTCACGTCCTGACTGTAATTTGTCTCATCATCTTTGTTAGTCAAAATTTCTAGACGACATTTTGCGACGGGCGACGGGAACTATTGCCGCTCTCTCTCTCTTCACGTGTTCAATTCTCGCATTCTGTTTAACCTCCCCCCGCCATCTCTCTCCTTCTCTATACTCTATACTCTCGATCTCCGTTGGCTTCTGTGTGTGCAGCTTGTCGAGCAGCCACAGGCAGGCCACAGCGTTGCCTTCATCCTCCGCCGCCGCCGGTGACCACAGTGACCGCCGTGACCGCCCACCACCACAGCCGTCCGCATAGGCACCATGGTAGGTGGTAGGTAATCTGCGAGTTTTTTGGTGTCGGTGTTGTCGTTGTCGACGCGAATGGGCGTCGGACGCAATGCGACGCCCACTCACTAGCGCACCCCGCAGACTGGCCGGGCGGCAAACGTTCAACCCGGCGCCAATCAGTCGTCTCTTGGCTCATAGCGCTCAACTAAACACGCCATGCTACGCTATGCTATTACACTAGCACGGTCGTACTACTGTCCTGCAGTTCGCATCATTAAGTCATGGATACGCCAGGCACACGCATAAATATACATATCTATACTATATAATTTATTATATATATACATTTTTTGTTTTTAGGGGTGTTGCGTGCTTATATATATATATATATATATACTCATATATATATGTTTATATATATATATATATATATATATATATATATATATATACTCATATATATATGTTTATATATATATATATATATATATATATATATATATATATATATATATATATATATATATATATGTATATATACATCTTTCCTTTTGCCAATCCATTTCCAGTCTCATCTGAAAGTCCTGAAATTCCGTTTAATTGTTGTTTAGCCCTGGCGCTCTAATACACCAACGTCTTACCAACGTCTTTAAATTATTTCATCATTTCAGTTAAACATGATTGAATTAAGCAGCAGAAATGACCATTCGAAGGTGCAAGATGCAGCAAATACCGTGGACGTTCAATCAGGTCCTAATGTGAGTCGCTAATATTTTTGCGGTAACTCACTGTGCACTTTATTGATAGAGAAGACTTCTATGGTTCTAAACCTTCGCATGCAGCCGTGTAATACTAGTAAAAATTGCCGCAAACATGTATAAGCCGTTTTTTTAGGTAGAAGTTTGGGTTTGGTACAATTGACTCCCATATGAAAAGACCCTTCTACTTAAGGCAATCTTGCATTACAGTGATTAAATTTGTTGCTCAGTTCATGGCTGATTATGATTGATTGATTTATTGTTCGCTTGGCATGTATACCTAAATACACATGTCACCCTTTTATATCAGGAGCGCTTAGGGCGGCAGCATATATATTACCTACGCATCCATATAATCCATGTCTACTTCAATACCTACTGAGTATTTGTTTTCCATTGTGACAACCTTTTCTTTGTAATATCGACCAGGTCATTTCCAACATTTGATCCTAGAGCCAGGGCCTCCGACAGCTCTATATCTCTGCTCCCCCCTAAGGCTATACATTTTTTAATAATATGCTCGATTGACTCTAGCTCACATGATCGACATTCTGTACTTTGCCCCTCCTTATATTTAGCTCTATGTATCCTTGTAACCAACATCCCTGCCCTGGCATCTGCCAATAGCCCACTCGTTCTCGAATTATACCATTCTACCCCGCCCCTTTCCCGCTTTTCCTTTCCATACGTGGTTGCCAAACTTGACCTGGAACCCATCGCCAATTTCCATTTGTCTGTATATGACTTGTTTACCTTCAATTTCACCATTTTCTCTGATACCCTCGCTCTTGCCCATTGCTGACTATTGTACCCAATCTCCCTAGCTGCGAACTCTACTCTGCAATCCCACTTCGTTCCAATCCTAAGTGCCGTCTTTACCAGCTGCATCTGTTTAACCCATCTTTTATTTGTGACATTTTCTATTCTACTACTAAATCTAAGTTTACTTTGTACTTCCCTTTGTGTAAATTTTGACATTCCCCCTCAAGAAATTCCCTGGCGCACTTAAAACAGCAACCCAATCCAAATCTTATCACCTCGCTTTGCTATTGTTTCTAACTTCCTTCTTAACCCTGCGCTGTGGACCAGAGAGGCATTAGCAAAGGTCAATCCCGGCGTATACATGGCCTTCCATATATTCATTGTTTCTATATATTTATTAAACCCCCAGAGGCCCTTACACCTTACTGCATTTCTTTCTCTTTCAGCCTTCTTCTTCCGTATTATCTATTCTTCCTCTAAATAATCATCCCCTGTAGTCATTTTCATCCCAATATACTTGTACTGACTTTTATAATTCAATTATTTTCCCTGTACTACAAGCTTCCTTGCCCCCCTAGTCCCATTGAATACTTAAACTGCGCTCTTTTTTTATTAAACGCCATGCTCAGTTCCTCCGCTGCTTCCCCACATGCATTCAAAATTTGTTGAACTTCGCTAGTACCCCGCCCTAATACTACTATATCGTCAGCAAACAGCAGCACGGGTGTCTTGACATATACACCCTTTTCCCCTATCTGCCATCCTAATCCCGTTCTATTAATCCTTCGCGCTATTCTTTCTATATACATAAAAAAATTAGCGGTGACAACGGACAGACTTGCCTGACCCCCTTAGCGACTATAAACTCTCTAGATTGTTCGGCTGCTCCTATTATTCTTACCGTGTTATTTCTGTAAATGTCTTTTAGTAACTCCACCCAGCTTCTCTCTTATTATATTGACATTCCTTGTAATATACAGTATAGTGTCAACTTTAATACAAACAGGGTAAAAAGAAAACTTTATATTCAATAGATAATCATAGTTTTAAAAATTGCCCCGAAGGGCTGCTCCGTCAAAGAGCTGAACACCAATATTTGTCTAGGAAAGTAGCCCATGCGGAATTATAAAGGATAGAAGATTATGTTCCGTTAGTGGGGGTGAGACGAAGCCTCGGGTCTGAGAGAGGTGGCAGGTTTGAAGGTAATGCCGATCAATTTTGACTTGATTTCCACAGATTTTAATTCAAATACATTTATGTGCTAGGACAGAAGATGTACTACTATTGGCCCTTACAAAGAGGCATACTTTTCCTCCTTACTTACTTGACTACCCCTGGTTGGCCAAAAGTCTTCCTTAATGTAGTAATCTTCGCGTATCTATTTAATTTACATTATATAAAATATTCTTGTTTTGCTAGTAATGTCGGATCTAGGTATCTCTGCCATGTCACGTGTAGGAGAAGTAACTTGACGGCGACTTGAGAAGAGAATAAGTAGGCAGAAGGGTAAACTAACGGTCGTGAAAGGATAGTGTTTGAGGGTTTTGAGTAGATGGAGAAGCTGACAGAAATATGTGCAAGCAGATTTAAGCCTAGATAGAGAACGTTTTAAGACAATGCTATATATTTTCGAGCCTTAGGGGTAGAGGAGTTCAGGTTTGGTGAGCTTTTAAGTCCCACAGTAGCGGCTACTGCAGGTTAGGTCCGTCTATGGAGCGATGCGAACAGCAGTCCCGTGGACGTTTAATCTTGGCTGAGGGTCAGCCCGAAAAAAAGTAGTGGCTATTTGCTGTCGAGGACGCATGTTCATCATGCATTCTCAAAACTTTACATGTAAAAAAGGCCTGGAATAAAAACTGATCGAACTCAGTTGATTGGGAGCCTAGCCCTGGTATGCTGTTTACCTAAAGACGATGTTGCGTACATAATAGTCGAATCCAATTAGGGTTCAATTCGCTTAGTTGTAGGGCTTGCTTTACATTAGCAGCAAATTACAGATTTGGAGCTTAGCGAGAAAAAAATCAGCGGGTGGTTAGACACAGGTTTAGAGAGAGACACATACACTCAGAGATGCTGAGTAACCGCGCGATGGTTATGTGCTGCTTCATTCTGAAGTCTCTGTGGAAAGCTAACGCTCTCTTCTACAAACGCTTTGCACACATGTAACTATTCGCAATTAAAGTACATAGATTTAACGATTTATGACGCGCATCGGAGTTTTCCATCGCGCCACGACAAAACGTACACAATTGATGTCGCCCTTATTTCAGCATCGGCGGAGCTCAGCGACCTCAACTGCCTTTCCGGAGATGACCTCAGAGCTCGAACCGACGTCACCAGTCAACAGTGATCACTCTGATGAAGAAGACGATCATCTTCCGGATGGTAATTACTGCGTACTGGGCATTTTGTGTGGTGAATCATTCTCTCTTTGTTTTCAACAGCCCTATCATTTGGAGTTAGGAGCAGCACTTTGATAACTTATGACTTTTTTATGTTAATTCGATGTGTTCTCTGCGGCTTTCTAAGCTGTTGCAGCATTATTTGCTTTTGCGCTGTCCAAGACAGCAGTGCTGACCATGTGGTTTTATGTATTTATATATGTCTGTCTTCTTTGTTCACTAGATCATCCCATGGCGCCCACAATGGAAGCCCCCCCTCCCCTAAAGAGAGCCAACGAAAGCACTTGCCGCGAAAAGCGTGCCTCGCGTCGATCTCCAGTAGTTGCTCGAATGTGTCTAGCTAATTCTTTAAAGAACAAGTCAGTTGCTTTACTGATAGGCCTTAGGGTCTCAATTGCAATACGCACGATTAATAAAAAGGTCTCCTACTCAGTGCAAAATATTTACTCCTTTTGTCAGTGGCCGCACGTTCCGTTCCGCAATATATCCTGTATCAACTAAGCTATTATAGAAGTAGGATACGGCCGCCGTGCAAAAGCCCGTCAAGCCTTAGGCAAAGCGTTTCCCATATGCCCACAATAGGATGGTTGATCTATCCGGCCTTGCATCACCGGTAGCTACCAGACTTCTTGGTTCGGGCATGGGTGGTATGCCAGCCCTTCTGAGAGCTTTTCGGGCTCACGCTGTTGAGTTATGTGTGGCCGGAAAGCCTGTAGAAGCTTCTGAGACAACTCAGTGGGTGTAGGCCATTAGAATTACAGCGCTCTCACATAGTTTGTATGAATGTCTCCCAGATGGGAGTACCTATCCCTAGGTGCTTATGTATTGATCCAGCGCATGCTAACTAGGATGCTCTTCTGCGGGACGCGGATCTGCTTTGGTTGTCTCGTTCTTATTTTCTGAACGCGTAGCTTCAACTCCCCAACCCTGCGAGGGGGTTAAACTGGAACAGTGAAGGGGCGTAGCAGGCAGGGGCTAAGTCAATAGCTCTTGGGTCTCGTTCTGCTCCACCCTGGCCCGAGTTCGTAGAAACTCGACGTATTGCCACACAGGGGGATCAACCGGATATTGCCGGTTATATGATGGAAAATGCCGCCTCATATGCGACTGACGTATACTTTTTACACGCTAGTATGCGCGAGAAGACGTGGTTGGAGGACGCTCACCGTGCGAGGTACGAAGGCACGTAGATGCCATCGGGTGTTGGAGATGAGGGTACCCCGCCAGGGGCTGTAGACGTAGAACGGCTCAACGCATCCTCTCGGATACGTGAGTTGACCTAGGACCATGAGAGCCAGTAAAGCGCGAGGCTCCCCTCTCACGGTCTTAAAGTAGTGCCACACGTATTCAAATTATTGGGCGGGGGTTACACTAGCGTTTTCAAACCCCCATACAAAAAAGAATCAGTAAATCTTCTGATCTTGAGGCCACCCTCGCTTATAGAGAGGCTTGCTTTTTACCATATATTACCTTGTAAATCGATGTTTAGAACCTCATTTAGGATATCTTTGTTCTGCTGGGTAAAACGACGGGAGAGATGCTCGTAGGGTGTAGCTAAACTGTGACGATCCGAGACTGTATCTTTATATGCAGAGTGCTGCATGATTGCGCATACATAATATTAGTAGAAGAATTTTTAGAATACTATATTCTCTAATAAAAACGTGTAGAATTTTGCATCCTTACGTTTAGAAACTCTCCGTTATTTAGATCTTCCTGTATTATACGGAGGGGTGTACCCGAAATTATTTGATTGCTTCCTCTCAGAGAGCGACCAGCCTGCAGCGACCATCTCACGTTTCGATGCATTTAGCGCTAAACACCCTTCTTCTTCATTCAACTGTGAAACTGAAATGAAGTCTGCCGCAACTAGATCAGCTAAACCTCATATTATTATTATTATTATTATTATTATTATTATTATTATTATTATTATTATTATTATTATTATTATTATTATTATTATTATTATTATTATTATCATTATTATTATTATTATTATTATTATTATTTATTTATTTTTTTTTTTTAATTATTATTATTATTTATTCAATTTTTCAGTATTTCCCTACAATTGTGGGACCCAAACGTGTACCCGCGTAGGCTCACCCCCCCCCCCCCCCCCTTCTCAATCCATAGAGCCGATGATAGCGGCGGCGTTTCCCCTACACACTGCGAGCGAGAGTTGCTGACGCAGAAACTCGCCCTCGCGCTGGTCACCCGTGTTAGCACTAATTTTGACACCTAGGTCTTTGAGGAGGATACTTGTGCTCTTACTGATCGGGCCCATCGTTTCCGTGGCGACGGGTACGAAGTGATATCTCCTCCCCAAATCAGAGTATTTGCGTTTCTTTGCGATCTCGGCATGTTCAGCAACCCACCCTGACCTGATGGCGCTGTGCATCAGGTATGACGGAGCCACTGTACATGATACCGTGGCATCCCACACCAGGCATTTGCCGTTGGACCATGGCGGGATGGTGACGCCGTCTGGTCTTTTGTCGTCTTCGAGGCCCAACCTGGGCTCCAGGGTGCTTGGTATGCCGGCTCTACGAAGAGCCTTCTTTAGGATCGCGTTGATTTCCGCGTGTCTGGGAGCCCTACCAGGGCTTTTAGTGCAGCTCAAAGGGTGCAGTCCGTCCTCATCCACTGTTTTTTTACACGCCTTACACTCGTATGGCTCACATATGGGAGCGCCTATTCTCAGAGCGGCCACCATGCGGAAAGAGGTGTTGTCCAGCATGGTGCTTAGCTGTGATGAAGGAAGTGCTCTTAGGAAGCCACTGCTGAAAGTGTCACGGGCAGCTATGAATACCGCTCTCTCTGTCGGGGATTGGATGTCATCTAAGATCGTGCGAGCGGTCGTTTGACACTTGTAGCTGTCAAGCATGTGCTGTGTAGGGTGTTGCTCCCAGGGGCCAGGGCCTATCGCTTGTCTAGCTGCCAGCTCAGCTTCGTCCCTCCTTCCGCGCAGCACAGAATGAACATCCGGTTCCAGCAACGTCTCCGCAAGCCCCGAGAACTCTATGATAGAGGCCGCGTAGCACAACGAAGCAAGCTCTGCCACGGACCTTAGTCCCAATCCTCCTTCGCTGAGAGGAAGTGTGGCCCTTTTCCAGGATCTGTCGGTAAGGCCCACGTTTAGAACTTCACTCAGTATCTCCTTTGCCACCTCGTCAAATGCTTGCAAATGATCACAGTGGTGGCCTGTGGGGGACGTGCGTAGAATGTAGTTTAGCCTAGGTGATCCTAGGCTGTATCTCCATAGGCATAATGTAGCCTGTGCGTGCATCGCCAATAGCCGAGGTTTGATACACCGGAGGGCGTCCCGCTTATCCAGGATAGTTTTCGAGATCTTCCGAGATCCAATGGGCGCTCCCAGGACTTCTAGGTCAGGCAACTCAATTATCTTTGTACCAGGCAGAGCGTCTGCAATGAGTTTGCATGCCTCATCCTGCTGGTGGGAGGTTCCACCTACAGCTATGACCTCGCATTTTGAGGCGTTAAGAGTTAAGCCTCCCTCCTCAGCAAACTGTAGCACTTCACGTATGTCGGAGGCCACTATGTTCGCCGGGCCGCCTAGTATACCATCGTCTAGGTACCACACATTTAGTGAACTTTTCATGCGGGACACTAATCCTGAGATTCCTAAACTAAATAAAGCGGGCCCAATCGGATCTCCCTGTTGTACTCCGTTGGCCGAGAGAAGGGGCTCACTCTCTCCCCAGGACAGCAGTGATGGCGTGCCGTAGCTCTGCCACGCTAAGCGAAACATTTGTGGAACTTTCGCTTTAACGTCATTAAGGATAACATCGCGTCGGATGGTGTTGAAGGCGTTTCGGAAATCTAGTTTTACCAGGACTCGTGGGGGTCCCTCTGCCTCTGTGAAAGCCCGAGTTGCGTGTGCTGCAGCTTCAGCTCCGCCTTTAACTGAAACGCCAACCTGGTGAGGTGCCACCGCCTTCACGATTGCCGTCCTATTGATGGCAATCGCTACTTTGGCAACCAGCCTACGTAGAGTAAGGCCGCACGCTATCGGTCTAATGGAACCGTCTTTTTTCTTCAGGGCTGTCAGATCTGCCCCATAGAAGATTGGGTGGCAAAAACTTGGCAGCCTGCCACTTAGAGTCAAGTTAGTCAGACAGCGCAGTTCCGCTAGCAGTCTTTCGGAAGAAGGTATTGTGCTGTCCAACATATCTCTCAGATGTCGAGGGCGTAATCCATCCAGTCCAGGGCCAGATGCTAGTGAGAAGAAGCGAACCGCATTAACTACGAGCTGTGCCGGAACGATGAAAGGCTCATCCGTGGGAGGTTGCTCAAAGTTGATCAAGCGGTCCCTGACGTGAGCCGGAGGAGAGGGATGCTTGCTTCTAAGTTCCTGAGTCGTGCGGTCGTCGGGCAATGCGAAAGACTCTGTCGAAAGTAGAGAGCGTGCGGCGGAGCGTATGTCTCCCTCAGCTAACTTGCGTTCTGCCCTTGCGACAATCTGGCGGTCGGTGAGGTGCTCCTTGCGCGACTGTGTGAGGCTGTGGTGCGGTCTATCAGAAAGATTATCCAGCGTCTTCCATTGGGAATCTGTTATGTTCTTCCTAATTACTTGGCACGTTTATTATTATTATTATTATTATTATTATTATTATTATTATTATTATTATTATTATTATTATTATATTTTTTAAATATCTTTTTTATATAACATACAAATTTATTTAACATATATTCAGTACAAAACATGTCTCGACGCTCGCAATGGGCCTTAAGGCCTGTGGCACGGACGTCGAACAATATTATTATTATTAAACGCACCCCAAAAAGGGGGGATATTTATTTCGAGATAAATTGTTACAGTTGCGCGCTTGGCGGCTACTGCACTATGCAAAAAGGCTGTATATATATATATATATATATATATATAAGATGTGTATTGTTGCCTCATCCAAGTAATATGCAAGAGCGAGGCATTTCTATAACTCCGCCAGGTCATAAGTAAAATGTCTGACGCATTTCTCTGTTTCTCTTTTAGTATAAGGTCTCCACGCGTGATATTAAAAGTTATGGAATCTAATTTACCTAGTACCTTCAATGCACCGACTGTTTCCACAGGGACACGAGTAGCATGCACTGTAGCCTCTGCGACACATGATTGCTTTAACTAATATTGCTACCAACAGGGGCACAAAAGTCCCGCATCTCATGAGTGCATTGCTTTCGTACTAGAGTCGGACTGTCTCGGGGTAGCGTGTCGGCGAGTATAGCTAGCTAGATCGTATCTCTCTAATCTGTTCTTATTCTTAGCAGATCTTGATGAACTTGATGAACTTCATGCAGAGCGACTGCGGCAGATCGACGTAATCGTCGAGGAGTTCAACCGCCTCAACGAATTGGCGAACGAGTTGATTGAGCTAAAGGTAAGCCGCATGATGAGTCCATAGCATGCGAACAGTCGCACGTCTGTCAAATAGATCAATAAAGCGTTTGGCTCTCCAATTTCCTTATTAGAATTGAGTACATGTAATATGAGTAGAATGCATGAACGCTTCATTCAAAATGAGATTCAAGTATATGACAGACATGTGTAGTCAGTGCACATATATATATATATATATATATATATATATATATATATATATATATATATATATATATATATATATATATATATTTATATACTTTTTCAGATATTAAGTATCAGATATCTTACAACTGAAAACACTGGATAACGAGACTTAAGGTTAAAATATGCGGAATAGTCTTGCCCAGGTGTCCCAATCCACTTGCGTAAACAAACCGCCTGTACAGAAATAGCCTGCCAAAATCCAGCTGTCAATCGTAGTTGCGTGGCCCGCATAACCTAGACATAATCTGCACTGTAATGTTCACAGTAACAGTACAGACCGACGCGTAATTTTCCCGACTGTCTATAGCCTAGCCAATCATAGCTTTAGCCGATCCCCCCCTTAATCAACGACCCGGTGTTGAGCAGCAAAAACGGTACCTCATAAAGAATATTCCAGCGTAGCGATTTTTTAATCCTCAAGGAACAACACTTGATTTCTAATTGTTGGGACTCTTGATAATAATGCTGACCCCTTTCTGTTGGTGTGACCCCAATAACAACTTGTCTTAGACAAGGCACGGCAGGTTTCAAATAATGTATGCATTATAGAGGCGCAAGTGCCAGTGGGTTTCTTCCTCAACCAGGTTTTGGCCGTTTTACGGTTTTCCATTCGGATCAAAAAAGGCAGTGAATAACATATTAGGGTCGAACATTTAAGGTGGAACACCAGAATTAGATTCATACTAAAAATCAGATTTTTGTACCGATTTCCATATTCTGTAATGTTTTATACAGAAACAGAAAGTATTGTCAATTGTAGCAAGTAAATTATACGATAAAAAAATTTTAATATATACGAGTATATATGGTTTTGTCATATATTGTTTTGTGCGCTGCATATAATATACGCTTTCATCATGGTAATGGTTCGGTAAATCTATCTCGAAACATGCATCGAATGCTTGTGGGTCGACTGTATTCTTTTTTGCTTCTAGTATAGCATTTTTTTAACCTGTAAGACACTTATTTTGTGAAATCTGCCTGCCAGTGCTATTCAAAATCGGTACGCACGTTTAGAAATGGGACATGGCAATATGTTGCCCCTATAATCCTCACGTCAACGGTCAGTTAACTGTTTATCGGTTAATTCGTCATTCGATGGTTAGCCTCAAAACCTCGATGGACAACCTGGTATTGGGAGGTCGGGAATCGTAGGATAGAGGAGGAAAATCGGTCAAAAGCGCTCGTCGACGTTTTACTCATTATTTGATTAAACGTAACATTCCCTAGTCACCAATACAAATTCACAACACTTGGAACAGGTGACCTATCGGTGACCTTGCGCGGTCGCGTCTTAGATACAAACTTGGGAGGTGAAGGAAGTTTTCCGGACAGTTAAGACAGTCGAGTGTCGCCCTAAACCCGGTGCGGCATGGCATGGCATGGTATGGAGTCCAGGCAAATAACAGAGCTGAAATAAACGATGCGAAGCATTACACAGTGCATGTTTTTTTTAAATTATTGGCGTATCTTTTTAAACGAAGGTGGCATTACCTTGCGTTGTTAGGTAAACGAATTGCGCCGCAAGACACGCGCTGTACTGGAAAATGTGGACTCCGACTACCGGACGCAGCTGGCCCTGCTGGAGCAGCGGAGACAACGGCGAATCGAGATCGCCGGTCTACGCCTCTCACTCCGGCTGCACTCGATACGAGAGCACGAGCGAGCCGACAAACTCCTTGGTCTGCTTCACTTGGAGGTGACCTCATTTCCCCTACGATAACCCCTAGTAGAATTTAAACGTCGTCTACTACTAAAACCGTTCTTTGACTTCACGTTACGCATATGTTCCTCCGACTGATAGCACATTTTGAGAAATACAAGGTAATAGGCGGTTATCGTCATATCAGAAAAAAAACTCAACTAGTGGTGGTGTGTTGTTATTCGAATAGCAAATGCGTTTATTTGTTTTTTGAAACTTTTTTGAACTCGCTAGAATTGAACTTTCGAACGTTCGATTTTACTTTTTGACACTGTTAACATTTTGGTTTTGATCAACTCCGCAATGGCAATAATAGGCAAGCTGCCAAACTGTTGGGTCCGACAACGACTTGTCATTTGAAACGGTATTCCCGATTTGTGTTGGATCTTTCGATCGATGGATAGAGGACATATTCTTCGCTCATTTATGACTTGCAGGGCACACCCTCTAGCCACGTTTCATCTTCCAAAGAGAGCGAACATTATTATCTATCGGCGTGATTCAAGCATGCATCGGCCGGTCGGTGTAGGTATCGGAAGGAATCACACACACACAGGACGTGTTCAAGTTAGGCTCAGGGCAAAATGTGTTCATGCTAGGGTCAGGCGAAATGAGGTGAGAGAATCGTCGTTTCTCAAGACCATTGTGTCTTTCGGTTTGGTTGGACGCGATTCGTTCGCACGCGAACAGCACGCAAAAGCCCGCGCCCGTCAGGAGGTCTGGTTCAACATTTACACCGAACTCGAGAAGACGCTGTCCGAACGTATGCTCTCCAAGTTGACCAAGCTGCGCCGGGTACAGCGGAGAGCGTTTCACTCGCGGCGAGCCGCAGCTGACGACTTTGAGGACGATATTCTGGTAATTATCCTCTTGTTTTGCCTATTTAGGTTAGTAATTACCGTAGTAAGAATACTGGCTATTACGAGAATTATAATAATACCGACGAGTACTGTACTTATTTAATAAAATATCGCTCGGTCGCACTAAACGACCTCCACAGAGTGGGAAATATATATTGTACATACGTTGGTAATGTCTGATGTGGTGTATACAGATCTGCGACATATGTATATATATATATATATATATATATATAGGGCCACAAAAAAGTTTTTTTCGGTTTTGTACGTAGAGAATCATAAAAAAAACCGAAAAAACTTTTTTGTAGACCCAATATATATATATATATATATATATATATATGTTTAGATTGAATAGAGAACTTTGAAGTGCCAGAACGGCGCAATTAACGCCATTCAACTCCTCTTTCCGTTTTTAAAGTGAACGAAATATATATCTGTTTTGTAGCCGTCTTATCTGCTCATTACTCTCTGAATTTACCCTCTCTTTGAGCCCCTTTGATGAAGCTGAAGGGCAACAGGGTAAGCTGATTACCGTGATGATTTCTATGGGATGCGGCGGTGAAATGCCGTTTCACGCATGACCATTTCAGGGTGCGCGAGTTTCGTGCGACGACTCGGCCCACGAGAGACGCCAGCAACGTACACCGCACTGTGACGCCTACCCATTTATTGTCTACACGCTTCGTCCGCATGAGATCGAGGAAGATTTGCAAGCTATTCAGCAGGTGCGTAACACGGTGGTCCATCGACACAAACGCTGCACATTTTCAACGTATAGTGCAAATCCCAACGTGTGTCGGTAATATTAGGGTGTGAACACCTCCCACTCGACAACAATTACAACGACGACCATGATCCGAGTGAAGGCTATTCAGGTGACGGAAATAACGACGCTTATATATATATATATATATATATATATATATATATATATATATATATATATATATTTAAAACCGCTACTAAGTTTTTTTTTCCTTTAGTTTCCTGGTTTCCAATTTAGATAGAGTGAACCGTATCTGTTATGGTCAAACAAATAAGACGAAACACAAAGTTTCCAACCAAGGAATTAACTATATATATGTGAATGCGTGCCATATAGTGATATAGTAGTTCAATCAAGATGTTCCTGATGACCCTACGTTGTTCACTTAACATTTTGCCTATACTGAAATGAAATATGCATAACTAGCAGATTTTTCTAGGAAATGGGCTACCGAGATACCGTAATATATATATACATATACGTATATACAACTGTCTATTTATGAAACTTTTTAGAGTATGCTATGCCAGCCGTCGGTATCCAGAGTTGAGCTCTACCCGGAAAGCGACGCCTCACTTCGGGACGGTATAGAAAGCGATCAATCGGGAATGGAATCCGACATAGAGAGTCTTTATTAAATAAGGACTTTCTAGCTTCATCTTCGCCAACCATCATCTGTCAGACTTCCTTTCTCTTTATCTTCACATCGTCATTGAATGGACAAGGAGAGAGCTGTGTCTTTATTCAAACCAACCTCCGACTTCCTTAAGGTTGCTATCGAAACTATCAAACGAAGGCGAGGTTTCGCCATGCCGGTCACGACTGACGTGCCTCCCGGATGACAAGCATAGGAACAATCGGCTAACCTTAAAAAACGTTGACTTCAACGACAACGACAACGCCAACCTACGACCAGCTGCCGTTAGCCGGGTCAGACTAACGGATCCTCGTGTATAGCAAATATAACAACAAATAACACAGAGCTAAAGGGGAGGGACACGTGGGGCCGGCCCGGCGATAAATATGTTACTGGGTTTATTGGTTAATCCAGTTAGTAAGTCAATGCGCATTACGGGTCGACGACGTCGAGAAGACCACGTCACATCGAGTTGTGGTGGCCATCTTCAAGCTGCGCTAGATACCTAATTAAATAGGTAAGCATAAACTATCTTGTTGTGCGTCTTGTTAGGTGTCTGGAAAAGTGTCCCCACCTGAGTGTACTTATTTGCGCGCAAATTCTGACGAAAGGTGATGTCCGTGAAACAAAACCATTTCTTGTGTATCTCTGAAACAAACAGACAAATGGATAACTCAATAAAAAACAATTAGACTAGATAACTGAAAACGTAAACGCTCTGTAAAAACAAACTACGAAGTGGGCTCAGCGAAATGGACACAACACGGCCGTACCACGTAAACAGATCAAATAATAGGTACCAGTTTTTTCAGTACTATACTAGGCAGGCTTACGAAACTATAATGAATCTAAACGTTTCTGCTGGCCTAAATAAATTATTTCCATTTACCTTAAAATGGTATCTTGGCTTTCTCGTTGACACCCATATGATTATGTACGTAGTTTTACACAGCAGTGATTAGCCTTATCGTGCCAAGTCTGCGACGCGTAGATTGCGTTTATTATTATTATTATTATTATTATTATTATTATTATTATTATTATTATTATTATTATTTTGATTGAATTAGTTATATAACTTTTTTTATGTTAGCACTTTGGAGTAAACAATTGTCTCCGCGCGAACGTGTAGTCACGAGTTCTCTAACTCAGGGTTAGCCCAGTTCGACAAAGTGCCCCGAACAAATGCTGCGTTTCCTCGTTGAATGTCGAGAGACAGTCTCTGACGCAAAAACTCCGATGCTCTCGAGTCTCCCGTGGAAAGGTTAAGGCTTCTGCCCACGCGCTGAATCAACTTCAGTGTAAGCGGTCCTGGGCCTCCCATTGTTTCAAAAGCCAAAGAACAAAATTGGTGCGGATAACCAATGCCAGAGTATTTTCTACATTTGTTAGCCTCTGCTAACCTGGACGCATGACCTGCCTGGTCCGCCCCTGCACTGACCATCGAAGGGGCTAATCAGTCGGTTACAAATGCATCCCAAACAAGCATGCGGCCACGCTCAAAGGGGGTTAAAGTAAGGCCGTCAGGCCTTTTTTCGTCGTCTCTGGATAGGCCCGGAGGTTCTAGTATACACGGAAAGCCAGCAGACCTCAATGCTCAACTGAAAGTATCATTTAGAGCCGAGTGGCGTGCTCTTCCGCCTGCGCTTAAGGCGCATGACAAGCCATGATGAGCCAACGCGTCCACAAGATAACCACAACGACATCGGTAAGAACGACTAGGTCGACACCAAGCCGCAGTCCTGTGCTAATGCGTGTCGTCTCGTCATCCAAAAGAGTCCCTATTCCTGGACAGGGTAGGGCATGCAACCAAGCTCCAGCCCCTTCACTACTTACGGCTCGGAGCCTGGCTTTATCAGCCAAGGTAGGGGCTCTATCGATCAGGCTTGCTAATCGCTTTTCTTGCAAGGGGGCTGTCCAACTGCTCTGCTTATTCCTTTCAACGGGAGGGAAGTCGAATACAGACGACAATCGGTCGGTCAACTCTTATAATTCTACGCTATAAGCTTCCCACCCATCGTTATCCAATAATGCCCTAACCCTCTCCGCAGCCTGGGTCAGTGACGACACGATTGCAGGTCCTGCCGTCATGACCGCGTCGGGCACACCTAGGCCGCCTAAATAAACCGGGAGCATTACCTGTTCCCTTGCCTCAGCGGTCAGCTTAAGATTTAGTATGATCTCTAAATTGTCTAGGCTAAGTCCATTAAATGGCTGTAAGAGCTCTCGTGATAAAAACAGGTTGCAACCTCTAAGCAGGTGTGTTAACCTCGTGGCTGAAAAACAAGATCTAAGAAGGAACAAGCCGCAGTGGGCCCCCAATTGAGGTAGTCTGCCTGCCGCGAAGTCAAGTTTGTCTCTTCGACTGTCTTATGCCTTTGTAATGCCTTCCGGCAACAAGGGGACACCTAGCAGCTCCAGGTTAACCGTGTCTACTATGCGACAGCCCGAAAGTAAGTCAAAAAGGTTAGTTAAATCTGACGGCTCAACTTCGTTGTGGGTTGTGACACATACTTTACATTTGACCGGGTTCAATGTCAGATTACTAATAGCACCAACTTCAATAACTTTCCGTAGGTCGTCAAGTACGGTCGGGAGGTCCCCGCCCAGAACCTTGTCATCCAAGTACCAGGCATTAAGGGGGACTGCAGTGAATCCACCAATTCCTTGATACACAAGCAAAAAAGTGGGGGACCCAGGGGATCACCCTGCTGAAGACCTGTCTGCGATAGCATAGTGCTGTGGGGCATTACCAGGTGGGATGGTTCTGAACCATATCCAGGTTCGTCTGGTGAAACAGTAATGGTGCCCACGACTTGACGGCTCGAAGCAAATGGCGTCTCCGGACGCTATTGAAGGCGTTTCGGAAGTCCAGCTTGACCATCACCGTTGGCACTTTGCGCGATTGCAAAAATGCACGGGCACAGTGGACAACTACCTCTGTACCTCCCGGGATAGCGAATCCAAGCTGGTGTTGGCCAAGAGCTGCTGAAATAGTGTCCCTATTATCGTAGCAGCCGATTTTGGCGAATGACTGAGGAACAAGCGATTGGACGTAATGAGCCATCTTTTTTTTTAATGCAAACATCCTTGCCCCAAAGGTGAGTGGTAAAAGACAAGACGAGGGCGAGCCCCATCTGAGTACATCCACCACTTTAGCAATGACGTCCGCTAGTCGACCGGCCGAGCTGCCCAGCGCACCAGACAACAAGTCCTGCAACAGACGGGGTCGTATGAAGTCTAAGCCGGCAGCTAAACTTCTGCTAAATGTCTTTATTGCACTCAGTATCTCTTCACGTGAGGTTGAAGAAGGCAGTGTGACTGCCGGCGGTGTGGGCATGGAGAGATCCGTAGGCGCATCGGGATGTTTGGAGCGAAGAGATTCTGTATTTTTGTTGGCTGGCGCTAGCATATCCTGGGAGCTCACCAATCTGGCAGCACCGGAGATGTCGCCTTCTGACAGCTTGGCCTTCACTCGTCTGGGGAAGTCATCGTCGAGGTGGGCTATTACTTTGCGTCCTGATCCCTCGTGTGTCAGATCCCTGAGCCTTAATCCTGATGAAAAATCGCGTAGGTTCTTCCTGACCATTACAGACAGGGATTGAGCATCCTTCCTGGCTCGAGGGAGTCGCAACACGACTGGAGCGAAGGAAAACAAGGAGAACCAGGCGAAGAGGTCGTTGTCCTTGGCGACATTTAGAAAGACCTTAGTAAGCGCCTCCGCAACAGTGGACCGCACAGATTTAGGTAAAGAGCGTAACAGTTTGGCATGACGCATGTTTGCCTGGATATCGATGAGTAGTGTGTTAACATCAAGGTCTTCTGCCAGAGCCTGGTGGGATGTGGACGGCCCGTTGACGGCATCGGCGTGTTTGACCGATGTATGCCTGGCAAAACCCCTACTCGTGAAGATACCTCTACACACAGGACATGTAGCCGACGACAAAAGCATGATTGGCCTCCCTTCCGTTTGGGTTCTCGTTATCTCGCGTTATGATGCAAAGGCTTTGAGCTTCTCTGCGAGTGAAAGGAGAGCCAATAGTGGTTTCAGGGCTTCCGCAATCGTTTTCAAAGTTGCTGCCAGATCAGGACTGATACCCTCTAACATCCGAGCGACGTCTGTTAAGGCGCCCCCAACATCTCTGCGAGACGTCTTGCGGGAGTTTCTCTTTGTGTTGTGTTTAGCAGTATACCGCGGTCGAGCGTGACGACTCCTATATGTGTTGGTTCGCTTCCGCTTGGGCTTCGGTAGCGGTCGTGGGTTGGGAAGGAGCAGCTGCGGTGAGGAGTTTTCTTGTGTTGTAGAAATGCCCCTAAGGACTGCAGCGTACGAAGCCTTATCTTTGATGGAACCTCCGGGTTGTATGTCTTTCACGACGGTGGCTGTGACACCAGGAGCCTTGGTAATCGATGCAGACGGATGCGATGCCTTAACTTGTTGTAGAACTCTCGCCTCCATAATGATCCTGTTCCTCTCGCGGAGGTAGGCCACACGCGGACAGGAAGGCGATCCGGCCACGTGAAGGCCACTACAGTTAACACACCTCAACTGTTTTGTGCAATTTGAAGCCTTAATTATTATTATTAATATTATTATTATTATTACTATCATTATTATTATTATTATTATTATTATTATTATTATTATTAATATGTGTTAGGACAATACAATTGTGAGGTGTGAATGTGTATTCTCATTATTTTATAGTTTCTTTCTTGCTGTCGTCAGCCCATCGCACCTAATATCGACGCGGCGTTTCCTCTGCAAACTGCCAATGAAAGCAGCTGCCTCAGAAAGTCGCCTTCGCGTGCATCTCCGGTGTTTGCTTGTATTCGATCACTTAAGTCTTTAATAAATGTCCTTGTTCTTCTGCTGACTGGGCCCATTGTCTCCATTGCAATCGGCACGAAATTGTATCTAGACTCTAACTCTGTGTATTTACGCCACTTTTCTTTCTCTGCGTGTTCGGCCACCCATCCCGGCTCGGTAGCGCTGTGGCATACATAAGACGGTGCGATTGTGCCGGAGACTGTCGCATCCCAAACCAGGCATTTGCCTTTTTTCCACGGCGGAATAGTGACACCGTCGGGCCTTTTATCGTCATGAAGTCCTAGTCTGGGTTCCAGCATGCTAGGTATTCCTGCCCTCCGGAGAGCTCTTTGAATCACTGCATTTATTTCTGTGTGCCTGGGAGCCCGACCTTGGCTCTTAATGCAGCTCAACGGGTGGAGGCCATTCTTCTCTACTGGTTTTCCACAGGCCTTGCAAATGTGTGGTTCGCATATCGACCCGCCGATTCTGAGAGCCGACACCATGCGGAATGAGACGTTGTCCAGCATGGTGCCGAGCTGTGGCGACGGGAGAGCCCTAAGGAATCCACCGCTGAAGGTGTCTCGTGCGGCCAAGAAGACTGCCTTCTCCGTAGAAGACTCAAGGCTTTCGGTGATCTCACGGGCTATAACTTTACATCTGTAGTTATCAAGCACTCTCTGCGTTACACGTTTCTCCCAAGGACCTGGATCCAACTTCAGCTTGACAAGCGACTCTGCCTCCTGCTTAGCTATGTGCAGCCGGTGGTGAGCACTCGGGTCGACTAGCGCCTCTGCCAGCGGGCTGAATTCTAGCACAGACGCTGCGTAACATATGGGTGCCAATTCTACTGCTGATCGAACACCCAGTCCACCTTCTCTTATGGGGAGGCTTGCTCTTCGCCACGTATCGTCCGTGAAATCGATGTTAAGGACTTCACTCAGTATGTCTCTCGTAGAGTCGTCATACGCTTGCAGGGCGTCGGGACATTGGCTTGTCGGTGAGGTGCGCAATTATTATTATTATTATTATTATTATTATTATTATTATTAATTCTGAGCTCCCCACTCCTCTTAAAATCTTTTGTCCGCCAAAACGCTTCTTTTATCTTCAAAGCTGCCTTTTTTAGTTTTTCGGTGTTCTTCTTCGGTGATGCTCTTAGGGATAACAGAACTAAATGTCCCAATTGATGGTAAGTTTTTGGGTTATATATGTATATATAATATATGCGACTTTTTAGCTTTTGCGCTACGGCGCCTTCGGCAAATTGGGGCCACCGTTGATGATTCATTACTTGTTTACTCTACGGGAAACCAAGTAATGCAAAGGAACGTCTCTTAGCGCGTACCGGAATACCTCGGCCTGGGAAGCACTGCGACTGACCAGTTCTAAAGAGCTAATTAAGGTAGCGTCTTAGATAAGTGTCCTCCCACTCTCAAAGGCTGTTAAAGTAATTCCGCCAGATGGACGAAAGTCGTCTGCGTACAAATGTGCAGGTTCTCAAACACAAATGTAGCCAAAAGTTGTAGAGCACGGGCCAGGGTATCATTTAGAGCATCGTGTCCGTTGTCCTACGGCCTAAGCTGCGTATGCAGCCATGGTGTCCTAATAATGAGACCTCGCTGCAGCTGCACTTATGCTCCTCGAGTAATAAGGTCCCAAGGCAAAGACCGGCGCAAATTCTGACGACTAAGTCCTCCAAAGTGGTTCGAACGGGAACACCTGGAAGATCATTGGGCCATGCATGCACCAGCACAACTGGACGTAACTGCTCGAAGGCGTGCTTTGTCCACTTCATCTTCTGCTGAAACGATAAGATTGGCTACATGTATATCATGCAATGGCGTAGTCTAACTTACCTGCGAAATCGGGTCCTCAGGAGGGGGTGTTCCGGCCGCGCTAGGAAGCATTTCTTGGAGCCTTATAGTAGCGTACGTAACCGTTCGACAACAGGGGAATCTAGTATCCTTGACGCCATTTCCCAGGCGTTAAACATTGAGGCGATCATCGTGGGGCCTACAATGCAGCGTTTTTAAAGCCTTAACCTCATTTTTGTCTTGAGCAAAAGAGCTTGTTTGTAATCCGCCTATAATACAGTTGAATCATGCAAAAGCCAGTAGTTTGGGAATATCACGAGCTAGCGTTACAGGGTCGCCAGGGACATCATCCAGGTATTATACATCAAGCAGGCGCACAAAGTAGTCTATTGATCAACCTATTGATGACGGAGCAAAACTGTGGAGTAGTTAATGAGTGTTTGCTGCAGACCCGACTGTGAAAGTAGAACGTGGCCCGTCAGGAGAATTTGAGTTGGACTACAATATGCCGGCACTTTTGTGCATAATGGCTGTGCCTTTTGCCTTGGACTGAGAATAGACGAACTAATTCCGGTTATACCGTGCATACATGTGCCTGGCCCGATATCACTTCAAAAATGGTGCCATTGTGTGAAAGTGACACCCTCCCGAGTGTCCGGAAGAACAGCTTCAGCTTTATAGGGAGCCTTTCGATACCAAATCAATAGTGCTTCCATGATTACAGTAAGTCGTTTCTCCCAGCCCTCCGATGTCGGCTCCGTTAGGGTCCCGTGCTAACAGAAGAGTAATGTTAGCGGGTGGTGTACGGCTTGTATCTGGCGGCCACTAACAACTCTCCTCTTCGCACATTTGCTTAAATGTGCGATTTATTTTATGAACATGATAGCAAAAGGTTAACCGCGAAAGCTCCAACATAACGTACCATAAGGCGCGTCGATTTTTGCAAAGTGTGCGCGGACGCGACTATTTTGCCCCATCTCCTAGCCAATGTCAGGTGTCGCTCAGACAAGGCAGAATTTTCTTCCAAACAGACTGGTATGTTCGCACTCTTCATCATCTGCCATTCTCTTGCATGCAATCGCATAACTGGCGAAGTAATATCTGGACAGACACATTGGTATAACAATAATTTGTAGTTCACATACAGCCACACAGACAGAAAATGGTGCATTTATTTTAGGGGTATTATAACTTGTTCGAAAATAATTGTTTTCCCAGTGGAATAAGTTCGAAAATTACTTGTATTTGTAAGGGTGAAATTATATATATAGCTATTTTATGTTTATACATCGCCATGGGATGCCACATGGCTTTTAACGGCCTGCATGTTTGCCTTAGACTATATTACAGTGATTCTGTGTATGCGTATACGCATGCATATTGGAGCCTCTGCTATGTTTCCTATCTTTTATTTTCAAACATGAGCATAAACGTTGATATGATACTCTGAAATGTTGTTAAAACACATTTTAAACTTTAATTGTATATATATATATATGTGTATATATATATATATATATATATATATATATATATATATATATATATATATATATATATATATATATATATATATGTGTATATATATATATATATATATATAAATATATATATATATATATATATATATATATACTAGTTAGCAACATGGTCTAGGGGGCTAATGCGTTAGTCATGGTTGTCATTCATAAAGATGTCCCCGGTTTTACCCTGTCGTTCATCAAACTGTTTTTAATCGATGCTCAGTGAGAATAAATGACAAACCATGCCGCTGGATGGACTATTATCCGCTTGATCTATAGATTCAGATCTATATCAAATCAAGCAGATAATAAATACATCCATTCATAAAGAAAAAGGAAGGAAAAGAGAGGTGGCAGGCAGATCTGTGGCCGAAATATTGCTTGAACAGAACCATGCTTGATTTTCCTCGTGTGCTCGCATATATATATATATATATATATATATATATATATGCGAGCTATGACGTAGACAAGGAAACTGTTATCAATGTGTGTTACACCTGATATTATTGGCTGGTAATGACGCTGGTCAAACGGGAGCCAATCTTGAGTATAATTTAAGATCAAGGGCCTTTCTTTGCACGCCTTTGCATTTTTTAGATAATTCATGACGTTGCGAATACAGACCACATCGCGAATAACAACAAATCGATGCGGATTGTGCATTTTGTTCGAGAAGAATCTGCTATGATAGTTTGAACGATGGTGTATGATTCCCTATTGAAGCACGTGACTTAACTCACGTTTTTTCAGTAAAAACCAAAGGCAACGTTTGCTACTTTTCTCTTCTTTCTTTCTCTCTCTTTCTTTTTTAATATACAAGCGCGAACCGGCAAGTTCTATTACGTTTAGTTTTGCCGCTAGACCGAAACCACTAAGATCATCTGTTTTTTTTTTTATTTAAAAGCAACTTCCGAAAATCGAAGAGCAACGAATCTGCAGCAAGTTCCACGTTAAAAACCAAATCATATGTTCTAAAGTGGTTATGCGTGCTTCTAAAGAGCTTTATGCGTCAGAACACTGGCAGCGAAGTTCGTTCCAAAAATGTTGAATTTCCTGTAAATAATTCGACATATATCTTTCCGCAACCTATTTATTTGTCAGACCTGGCTCTGTGCGACGTTTTCCTGTTCCCACTGATAAATGGGAAGGTACCTATAGAGGAGAAAAGATTCGCAGAAGAGACTCAACTCGATTCCGTTCAGAAAATGATGGGGACGAAGGTGGCACAGGTACATTGCAGCGGACTTGATAAGATATATATATAGTTTTTTTTTATAAATATGTATTAGACCTTTTCCGCCCTAATGTATACTCTAGGTGGTTAAAACCTTCGTAGCATAAAATACAAGCAGTAGACGGACGAAGACCACGTACGTTGAGGTGTTCAAAATAACCCCCCCCCCAAAACCTCAACATAATTAGTGTAACGATCCCCAATAACCTTTGCACCACGAGCAAAATATTTAAAATCTTTAAACTCGAAATGCTCGTCTGCAGCGCGTATCAATATATTGTTGGCCGAAATGATACTCCTAGAGGGTTTTAAACAGATAATAGCCAACAGATTTGTGGCAAAAAGATACGTGTGAGCGGGCGCATTGGCGTGGTGAAACAGCACAGTTTCCTTCTGCATCGCGAGCCGTAGTGCTCTGCTTCAGCTGGTCCGAGAGTGTAGCGTAGTTCTCCCTAGTTACCGCTCTTCCTGTAGAAGGGTTGTCAATTAAAAGACTACGTTTAGCATCCCAGAAAACGGTGACCAAGGCCTTTCCGCGGTCGATATATGCGAGATTTACCCTGGCGGGAGGCCTGTCGTAGCGTCCAGAACGGGAAGATGCTACCAGGATGCGGTCCATCCCAGGAGTGACGTGGTCAATCCGGGTTTCAGCGGTTACGGGCCGGCTAAAGTGTCCTGGGAATTTCGTCTCACAAGTTTCAAATTGGTCTCTAAAATTGACACGCGTATCAATTTTTGCTCAACTTTAGCTCGTGCAGAGCCACTTTGATTTAATTTTTTTCATGCATATGCTTGATGCAAATACTGCTGCAACATTTAATGTACTACACATGAGCGAATGCCCATCTCTTTTGCTATTTTGCGCAGCTTTAATCGAAGGTGAGTCATAATGGGTGCACTGAGTTCTAGCAACACTTTTTTCATCCGAAGCTGTTTTTGGCCATATAGAACGTGATACATCTTCGGTGTGCATGCTACCTTTTTGAAATGAGGCAATTCATTTGGTATGGTATTATGTGCCGGTGCATTAGTTCTGTAAACTGCATATAATTTGGCTTTAATTTTCGCTTGCAGTTAAGACATCAAAAACCTTCTGCTTCTAGACCTATTAGCAGATAATAGACCTGTAGTGCCTAGTCTATCTAAGGTAATCGCGGATTTTATACATATGTGGCTGACAAAAATGGACGACAAGAAGTGATCTTAAATGGCCAATACTTTTTGCTTAGGCCACTCATTACATGACGCAATTAAAAGTATCTTAACCATAGCCGAAACCCAGAGAGGTAGTCTGTTAGAAACGAGATCGCGCTGCCTGGCAATCCAACTTGACATTAAAAACGCTTTTAACTCTATCGACGCGCTAGCACGTGTTTATATATCGCCCCATCATAGAAGGATCTTTAGCACCTTACCTGTCACAACGTATGGTTGACATGCCTATCTAGGCATGTCATATCCTGTCATTGCAGGGGTCCCCAGGGTTCCATGCTGGGCGTAACTTTATGGAGCATTGCATACGACGATGCCATTCGTCTGTCTTTTACCTAATGTTACGTCCATGGCCAATGCAGATAACCTCGCTATCCTGATTACGTCGCGCGACTTCAGGGTGCTGGAGAGAACAGCAGTTGGTGTCCTGCAAGGCATTTCCATCTAGCTCGCTCCGCATGGACTTCGCCTAGCCCCACACAAAACGGTGGTAATATTTCTGAACGGACAGAAACGCCCTTCCCGCCCTCCCAACTCAACCGTAGAGGGACACAACGTTCCCTTCTCCACCAAAGCATAATTTTTGGGGGTACTTCTAGACACCGGCCTGACAGGCGCCCCACGTGTGCACTACGCGGCAGTAAAATCCGCCAAAGCTACCACAGAACTATCAATATTGCTGCCGCGAACACGGGGTGCCTCATAGCGACGGTAGCCGATAGCATTATGCTATACGCAGCGCCGCTGTAGCAAGTAAGTTCTCTTTATTTCACTCGAAATGAGTATAACATACACTTCACATAATTGTTCTTACCATCCGTTATCTTCTACAAGCTGCCGCCGACAGAACTTAATTATTACAACGTCACCCTATTGTTAGAATTATATTACATTAAACGTGTTCATTCAGTGTCGAAAACGGTATCCGTTTTCGTTCATCTTGAACATATATAGAATATACTGTATATTAATATACGAAAAATATCACCAATACAACACAAATACCTGACACAGATTCTAACGGGGCATGGAAACCTCCAATCATACCTCCACCGAATTGGAGAGGCCCCATCAGAAATATGTCTTTTCTGCGAAGATGCCCTGGAAGACGGTCCAGAACACACACTTCTTAAGTGCCAGGCATGGGAGGAGGCCAGAACCGGAGCGATAAGTTACATTCGCGAGAAATGGTCTAGAGCGGGAATAATCCACCCTGAAGTTCAAGACCTCCAGGAGGTGCTAAAGACAAAGCACATAAGATGCACGGAAAGGCAGAATCTTTTTGAAGCCAGCACGGCTGAAGAAAGCGCAACTTTGAATCAAACGGGTTCGCAAGGGCTGGGACAAAGTGCGCCTGACAGGTGGGGGAACCCGTGAGCGACCCCGGCCAATTGATCCGATAGGGCACTCGCCACTTCTCCTGATGGCTCATAGCACTGTTCTAGGGAGACCTGGGCCATCAGAGAGTGAAGCTTAAGAGGGGAGGTGCGTTTACTGGGTATGGGTCTCAGCGGCGTAACATCCATCCGCTGGGGTCGAGTCCCACACAGCTCGAGATTGAAACCGAATTGTCCTACTCGTAGCAGTAGTGCGTAACTGCATTTAACCCTCCTCCACAAAAAAAAATACAACACAAATAGCTGGCGCTAACTGACGTGTCTCATGATGAGTGACAATTAACTCGCTGAGATATGTGGGCCCAGTATGATGTGTCGCTTAGCGTTAGCTTAACGGCCAGATCAGAAAACTCCGGCTCTAAACTTGTCTGGGCTCTCGTCTTCGGCAGATGAATCGTTAAATCGTTGCGCGTGCTGTATATCTCTATCATCCTCAGAGAACTTTTGAGATCCATAAACACTTTACAAATACAGGTGATCATGATAAAGTCTCGCAGATCACTCAGTAAGGCAGACACTATTACCCTGGAGATAGCCGGTAGTTTGCAGGAAAGACCGGTGCCCCTGAATGCAGTCATCTCGAATGACTGAGTCTGCGTTTAGAATAGCTAAATGTTTACAAAAGAGGTGGGCCCACGTTCGTAGCGGCTAGCTTCTCCATGACGATCTCTTTGAGGACAGTGTAAAACGCCGCCTTGTCTGAAGCTCAAATCTAGGCCTTATAACCATGCGGCTTTTGCTTTCCTTGACAAACGAGAGTTTGTGCTTGATGTATATTAGCTGTCGGTTCAAACGACGGTGTCTACAGTATCTCTCATCTACATCATCTTTACGCGCCGCTCGTGTTAAAATGTCTGAAAGCAGACTTAGTGATATTTCCAGTAGATGGTTGGAGTGTCACACGCGAGGCCGGGCCTCTGGCGCCTCGGCAAGAGAAGTAGTGCAAGGATATAGGCTCCAGTGCCGCGCATTCCATTGCAGAGTACTTGGCACACCTCTGCAGGCCGAATCGGCGGGTGCACAACTCGTACTCCACATGAAAGGCGGCGCTTGAATATACCAGGTAGTAATAACCATGCACTATGTTCTTGTTCTTCTACTTCTTCTTGTTCTTCTTCTTCTTCTCACTGTGATATGCAGGACAAGACGATAGGTTGAATACGCCTAAACCCCTAACCTCCCATCGGGCCTGTTGGACTTAAGGTTTTCTACTCCGAAAAAAAACATTCGTAAGGTACTGTACGCGGCATCTTTAGTTTTGGTGCGATTGTTTTATTAGCTGGTGGACAGTCTGACATGACATATGAAAGGCTTACATTCTTGCGCTTTGGTCTTCCTGGTATTTATCTCAAGAAGTGGAAGAAGTGGTGCAGATCTTGCGCGGGTTGCCCAAGAGGAAGAGTAGTGGTCCTGATGGGATCTATTACGAACACTGGGCTAAGTCGTCCGATGTTTTAGCAGGGGAGCTGTGTAATTTGTTTAATCAGATACTCAGCGGGGGACACATACCCCAGGTTTGGCACGAGGCCAGGCTTACTCTGCTATTCAAGGGCAAATACGGTGACAACGTGGACGATCCAAATCTCTACCGGGGTATCGCGTCGGAACGCACTCTTAAGAAAATCTTCGCCAAGTTGATTATCTCGAGGGTGTTTCCAACTGTGGAGAAGACCCTACCTCCGGAGCAATTCGGATTCAGGAAGGGTCGAGGTACACAGGACGCGATCCACGTACTCCAGTCGGAAGTTGAGCGGGTGTTGGCTGTGCCCGGGGGCCACTTGTACGCCGTCTTTATTGATTGTGTCAAGGCCTTCGATAAAACTCCCCGTCACTTACTAGTCGATTCATTTCGACATTCTGGGGTGGGTGGTTCTTTTCTACGAGTGCTCTCCAGTTTCTTTGCTGAAGACCGCCTTGAAGTAAACATAAGGGGCGAAGACACCTTGCAGCTGAGGCAAAACGTAGGGACCCCTCAAGGGGACCCTCTCAGTTGCCTAGCCTTCTCTTTGCTCATTGCAGACCTAGCCCACCACGTGCGGAAGGAGTTTAGAAACGCCGTCGTCGTTATGTACGCGGATGACATAGTAGTGGCCCACCGGGACCGCGGTGCCATTCGTCGTATTGTCGGCGACGTAGAAGGTTACCTTCACCGTAGGGGCCTACAAATAAATTCGCGGAAGACGAAAGCCATTAAGTTTCGCCGTGGGGGTCGATTGGCTGCAGCAGACGTAATACCCTGCTGTGGCCAACCGCTGGAGTTTGTCAACTCCTTCCTGTATTTGGGTCTGAGACTGCACTATACGGGAACGACCTCTACCAAGCACATCGGCGACAGGTGTCGGGCGGCTATTGCCTCTATTCACACAGAGGTGAGAGATCTTCGACGACTGTCTCTGAGTGCTGCATTGCGTCTTTTTGAGCTTAAGATTGTGCCAATGTTGAGCTACAGCCTTGGCAGGGTGTGGGGCCATCTTTCCGCCGCAAATTTTGCGCAGCTAGAAAGATGCTTCACAATATATATGAAGCGCGTTCTTTGCTTGCCGCGGACGGCAAGGAATCGCTTTGTGTACCTGCTAGCGGGTTGCGGACCGGCAGTGGAAATAATCAGAGTCAGGCTTAAGTCACCTATTACAATGCCACTTCAACAATTTTTGTTGAAGTGGCAGGGAAAAGTGACCGAGGCCTCGGCTGAGGTAGCGCAGTTAGATGTGCACCTCACCAGGGAGCTTTGGGAGGGAATGGCATGCACTAGCCGGCACGTGTACACAAGGTACATTGTACATGGCTATCATCACTTGGTGTGTTCAACTCAAGGATTTCACCAAGTTGGCGATCAATGTCGTTGCCGGTTCTGCTCGCAGGTATGCGCTAAATACCACGCAGCGAGCTGCCAGTCGCATCGGCGGTCTTTGCACTTTCTTGCCCGGTGGGACGGTCGCTAAAGTGTTAAAATTGTATATAATGATGATTGTATTGTATTTATGTACCATCTTGAAATGCAAAATTATTGCGAAATAAACAATATGTAAGGTATTTATCTCAAGTCCCTTTGAGACAAGTAATACCTCTACCATGGACGTCTAGAATTAAAGTAAGCTTGTTTGCATCTAGGTCGCGATGTGCGCCCACGATATCGTCTGCGTACATCACCA
The DNA here is from genome assembly GCA_003439945.1 of Dermanyssus gallinae. Taxonomy (NCBI): domain Eukaryota; kingdom Metazoa; phylum Arthropoda; class Arachnida; order Mesostigmata; family Dermanyssidae; genus Dermanyssus; species Dermanyssus gallinae. The sequence continues at coordinate 145,117 of QVRM01006033.1, forward strand.
TCACGGGTTTTTTGGCAGAGCCACCTACTCTTATGCACTGAAATGAATTAATCAGCAGATGACGAAGCGCTTTGACAAAAGGCCTTGAGGCAGTCAATAACGATTGTATACAGATTACCTCTGAGCTCATTTGAAGTTATTCAAAATATCAAAATGCCACAGCTCGCTCTATTTCTGACTGGAGAACGTGGATGATTGCATCACTGCCGTTTCTTGTCCTCTCCTAGAGCTGATTTCTCCGGTGGAAGGGCGTGTTCAGCCACGTGCTCAATCTGCCGAGTAAACACTATGCAGAAGATTTTCTTCAATGCATTCTCTAACGCCACTCCACGGTCAAAATTTGGATCTCAACAGTCATCACTACGCCTACCCTTGAACAGAAGAGGAGGCCTGGGTACATTCCACACGTTAGACATCCGGCCCTCTTAACAATTACATTAAAGAAATCACAAAGACCTTTCCGCTAAAGGAGGGAGTGGCTGGACGAGTGCTCATAATAGACCTGATCGGATCCTGAGCCCTTTCTCTGCGTCGGGAGTGACCGTAGGACCTGGCACACTTTTTCCACCCCGAAAAGCAGATTCATCTTGTGCTGCTCCAATGCAAATGCTGTACAATTGGGGACACGGCCGCAGCGTCACAATTGTATAAAATACTAGTTAGCTGTCTCTCTATCTATCCGTCACTGAACGGGTTCACCGCCCTACGAGGTCGCACAATGTAAACTGAGGGCTCTCGTTCTGCTCTTTCGAGCAGCCGTCGTTTCTCCCGCCTCGCCCGTTTCTTTTTCATACTCATACCCGAGTCTTTTTTATAGACCTTTCGAAAGTCAATGTAGTCCCGCCTGGCGCTTGCAGTGATGATTGAGCACTTCACTGTAGGGGAGGTAACAATCTCGTGAAAAACCATGAACGCAATCTCTTCTGCCATAACCATTTGCACTTCACTTCACTGCACTTCCCTCGTCGTCCTCTCCAGCAGGTCATGTGTAGTATCGATGTCAGTCACCAAAACCACCTACCGATCTGCACAAAAGAGGTAGATCTATTTGTCTCATTGCAGGCCAGAGCAGCGGGTTGTTTCGGGTTGTATTGCTAAATACTTAGAACATCGGGTTGGTATACTTTATATTTTTATAGGAGAGGGGGTAAAATATATATGCATATATACATATACATTTTTACGGGCCGCTTCCTTGAGAACATCAGAGTTTTTGCCTCGGTTGACAAGGTTTCAGGACAAAAACAACAGGTCGATGGTGCTGCTTCACGCGCGCTCGCACAGCTTAGACTAATGTTTTTCAGAAGCAGCACCTCACCTTTCTCATCCTTGGCCCAACAATCGAATCTGGCATTGAAGTCACCACGGACGACAGACACAGTCAGTTTACCTTGGAAGTCCACAGCTTATCATCGCAGCACCCTCCGCAATATCGAATGGGTGGGAACTAGAATACAGCGACGTTTACCCTTTCAGCGGAGAGCAACAGTTTGCGTAATCCTCGCCATGCAGCACCACACAAAACGCAGCATCATTTCGGTCGGCCCGACCGCCGACATCTTCTGCGCCAACTTCCGTGCTTCTCTCATCTCGCAGATCTTTCCTGATCTGGCCTAGACTTCTAATTCACATATGCCATCTATTACACAGCACCTATATATCTCGCCGTTTTCGGAGCCACAACTAAGTGGGCATCGTCTGCCTTTCCCTTCAGTTGTGGTTCAGCTCTTTCTGCTATCGGTGTTGTTGTTACTATAGCGTGCTACGCCGCTGTACCACTACCCGGTCGTTCCATTTCATTAACACTGCCGTTTAGGTCTCCAGTGTCGTTACTGAACTCTATAGAATTTGAGCTCCTCTCGCCTGCGCGGTTGTTTCTGTTACTCTCTCAAGCATATCGCCCTTGTCTCGGTGACATCACCGCCTTCTCCGCACTCGATCGGCCGTATTTTCTTGTCTTTCCGCCCTTTCCGCGTTCCGCCGCTTTTCTCTACCTTTCTCTAATGTCTGTACAATTGTTTTCTGATAATATTTCCTGTAGTTCTCTCAGTCGGCCGCCCCACGTCCCCTGAATAGTTTCTAGTGGTCACAGGCTCTACACGCAACAGAATGCGCGTTTCTGGGCAGAATGGGCTCGGGGTTAAGACAACCCCCGCGGAGCACCTTTGAGATATCTAGGAGCAGCCTTGGCTGCAAACCGCTAGAGTTTCACCGCTTTTATCGCGGGGCAAACACTTCGAACATCCGAATAACGGCTGCTGGCAGACAACTAAACTAACTGCTTCTAGCAAGCAGACAAAAACTCATTACTCTGTTCTGTCACCGAAGAAAGCAGATCACGGTGAGGTCATAACTGAGCGCGGAAACTTATAACGGTGTTAGCTGATCATTCGGGCACTGCACATTTCAGACGCTCATCTTAATGGACGTAATAATAACGCTTCGAATACAGCAAACCGGGAGTGATTATGACGACGCTGAAGCATACAGGCTGCGCTATCCTTGCACGGTAGGCGTTCTTGACCCGGTTCTACAAAGCCTGGCGACGATTTTACGACGGGGTCCTGCGGCTGGGGCTCCCGGAAGGCGTGGAGAGCGTCACGTATGCCGACGACCTCGCCCTCCTCGTCACAGCTCGCCGAGAGATAACACTGGAATGAATTGCCAACGCGACGCTAGCCGACATACAGACATGAATGTATGATTGCCCTTTATCTGCAGCTTGCCCCACAGAAGACGGAGGCGAACTATCTAACGGTCCAGGAGGTGACACGAAGCTAACCTGACCCTCGCGGACACCGCTCTATCCCGGTCAAGAGGACTGCTAGGTATTTGGTCGTCATCTTAGATGCTCGTATTTCTGGTATTACTTACTTACTTAATTCGGGTACTAAACACATACTAAGCACATAGTCGCCATGACCAGCAAGGTCGCTCTCAGATTCTGGCCAGGGTACTCCCTCGGGATGCGGGGAGGGTATTATGGCCTCCTACGGACGGGCGTTGCCGGCTGCTACCGTCTGTCGCGGAGTCCTCGGCGATGTACGCGGCGCCGGCGTACTCCGATCTAGCGCTACACGCACGCGCCGCTCGCAACAGGCGAGCGGCGCGTTCTCTCGACATAAGTAAAAAAAAATGCAAGTGCCTTGGGATCTAAAAATGACCTCCCAGACACGACGTAGTCGGCATCACTGCCACTTAGACCACGACGCCTACGAGGTGGAAGGCGATCGCGGGGACATAAGCACCCCCGAAAGCAACATATGTAAGCATCAAAGGCTAGCGGTGACGCTGTCGAATCGAACGTCGCAAATCGACCACAGCCGTACGATATATATATATATATATATATATATATATATATGCTTCAGCTCTCGCCGAGGCAGGCAAGGTGAGAAAATACCAGAACATCGGGCACCCGTACGGGTTCTACCCACTTGCCTTCGAGACACTTGGCGGGCCGGGCCCGTCCACTCGCGGTTTGCTACAAAAGGTCGGGGAGCGACTAGGTCTAGCCAGCGGTGATAGGCGAGCGGGCGAATTTCTCAGACAGCGTCTGTCGCTGGATGTGCAACGGGACAACGCGGCTTCGGTCCGGGTAACCCTCCAGAGATGGTTGGTTCCTACATTGGACCCTTCGTAAATGTGCACACGTTCGCAGGAATCCAACTGTCATGTTCCCACCGTCGGTGATTAATTACAATGAATAAATGTCTACATTAATTCTTTTAAAAATATATATATATATAATAGCTAAATTGCTAGTAGAGTCCGGAGTGTGGAAGGACGTCGCTTGGCCAATGCAGACCACGCCATAGATATCACTGTACAAATCTGCACAATACGGCTCCGAAAGCCGTAGAATACTCAAATTGAATCCAATGCACCGTTCACTGAGAACGCACGCCCTGATGATGGGCACAAAGTAAAACCAAAATTTCAAATCTCCCTTAAGATTGCATCTGTTATATCGTGTAAGGCCTCGGGTCAAAAAAAATAAACATGTACTGCATACAAAAAAAATATATATAGATATATATATGGCCTTTTTTTATCTGATTTAACGCGCAAACAAGGAAAGGCGAGGAGGATTTCAGTAACGGGGATGCCCTTTGTGGCTCCTAATAGCTGGTACGATAATCAAATACAATGTCATAAGGCTGATCGCAAGCTGAAAATGTGCGTAGCCGTAGATCGAGTGATCGAGGTCCTATTGAAACTTCAAGGGTAAGGGTGCGCGCTTCAAATAATATAAACGCCGGACGACCCTTCCAGTTTATTTGTGGCCGCAGACTCGTCGATTGGATATCACGTAACACGTTCGGAACTCCCTTCGGTAAGCTCGCTTACTATATTACTTGATACCTATAATATATATATATATATATATATATATATATATATATATATATACAGGTATATACTATAAGAGTAACATCGTAGCCCATACATTACTACACGTCAACTGCGCTCCTCTGAGACGAAATAAGCTTAGGTCTAAAGAAAAACCTAAAGGGGCCTATTTAGTTTAATGTAAGGCTTTATTTTAGATAATTAAAGTTTATGCAAGCCCAGTTCCATATAAAGATCTAAGTAATTAGCAGAATAACTAAAAAAATAGCAGAGGTCCTTGTTACAATGTGTTTTGACCTATTCACAGAATTACTGCAGGTATACATTTTAAACATGTTAGCTATAAGTAATCTGCACGGTTGCTCTAGTGTTTTTAAACGAGGTGCATGTGTGTACAGACTAATACCGCACGCGTATTCCATAACCCTAAAACAATAGTAAAAACACCTTATGTCTACTCTATTTATATTTAACCCCTACAGTATAGTATGTCCGCCTTTGTGTAGCCATGTCGGTAATACACTTAAAAATGTCCGCCTTTGTGTAGCCATGTCGGTAATACACTTGTGAGGGACAAAGACTTGGTGGGCTATTCAGATAGACGCTGTGTTAAGTGGCCCTTGCAAGGCACTATGAGGGAACTTTTTTAAGACGTGCCTCAACGCTTATGCTTTACTGGTGAACCCACCATAGTATACGTGTATACTTGATTATTAATTCGAAATAGCATCACTTGTCAAGTATTATTTGTGTCAGACTTACGTACGTTTACGTAAATCGTAATTCTATCTATTAAGTATGCCTTTTCGGTGCGTTACTCAAAAGTATCCAAAAAAATGAACAATATAACTTCCCAAAAGGACATATATAACTGTTATTCTTTGGCTGTCGTTATGCTAGCTAAAGTTCTCTGTGTATTTCCGTATAGACCAGGGTAACGGTAACTGACGTGCAGTTGCGAGATCTGATGATTGACTGCAGTCTAAATAGAATGAATTATTCATCGAGATATCAATCTTCTCTTCAGGCGTCTCCTCGGCAGGATTTTAGGCAAACAGGATTTTGCACAGGGCAAAATACTTTAGGCCCGGTCATAAATATACATATTATTTTTTACGGTTGGTCAATTAGGCTGCACAATCTAGTGTACTGAATTCGTAGAACTAAGAACGGTGGTTCTACAAATTCAGTACATTCAGTTAGTTAGTTGCGACAGATCTCACACCTGGGTGGACAAAAATATTTGTAAACATTGAATATTCTGACTCTTATATTACATACAGTACCGTGATTTTCGTTTCCTGTCATGTGTTCTCAAAAGGGCAAGTAAGCAAAAGTAAGCAAAGGGGTATTCATGGGAGATTGGTCTGGCAGGCAGACTTCTTTGTTGCCGAAGTCCGCGAAACGTCCATGGCTCTAAGCAGGAGCCCGGCGAGGGCTCAACAGCAACCGAATCGACCCTGTCACCCACCGTCGTGACTTCGAGGCCTTCGTCGAACGTGCCGTGTCGTATCTCATGTCGTATTTTTGCAAACGTACCTACATAATCTGAGCTAGAGGGGGAAGACATTTGTCTGCGTAATCAACTGAAGGCGGAAAGTTGACTTCAAACACATTGTATCAAGGCGGTTCCTTGTCAGAAGAATGTTTGTTCCGGCGACAAACGCCATAAGCACTACGCAGCACCGTATATCTGGTAAACATTGCGAAAGACTGTGTATCGCCTCTGGGAATGAAATATTTCCTGACGTGGGTGACAACACTTTAGATTGCGGCCCCTGCATCTCCTGAATTGTGGCATTCACTGCTCTTCTGGCGCTCAATCGTTTCAAACTAGATATACACTGCATGGTGTATTATGCGTGTACTTCGTTTGAAAGATAAGCGTCTTTCAAAGGGCATTTAATTTTCGTATCGGGGAAAACTGCCTTTACGTGCCATTTTCCGATCGACTGTCTGTGAAGTGAATGTGGCTGTACCTCACTGTACTCACGCAGTGATACACTGGCAAAAAGCTGGTTGCTTGTCCACATTATCAACCCACAGTTTTATTTTCACATAAAGAAGTCGGACGTCCTACATACCCAATGCGTTACGACCACTATTTACCTCAGACGTACCAACAATGCAAACATTTGCAAAGATCATGTCCGCATTGATGACACCATATATATATATATATATATATATGTATATCCAACATTTTACACATTTACCCTCATTATGCAGAAGTTTTGGATTGCCTTGCGCAAGGAGCAGTTAGCTTTATCGGCGCTTAATTCATTCTCAGCCCATTTAGCTCTAAGCGTTCACACGATACGGTGTATTTATGAGCTCATCAAACGCTACCAAAACGATAAGTGTATCACTCTATCACCGTGAATCTACGCCTGACAGGCACAACCGAAATTGCCTCGCCTAGCAGTTATTGGGTCTGCTTTATTGGCTTTTTCCTTTCACAAGACATGCCATGTCATAAGTCACCAGTAGGTCATACAGTCGCACCACGCAGAACTTAGTTTCGGTCTGAAAAAGCCGTGTGAGTAAGGTGAGTATTTAACTCACGTATTTCATGTAGCATATTCACAGTCTTAACTTAGCTCGCCGTACAGAGCGAATCGCTCACTGGTGGCTGGAATACGACGTGTTGTCCCGGCTGCAGCTGGTCCCAGAAGTCATTACGTCGCCTGCAGTCGTATCTTCCTTCATATGTTTATAACGCGAACTCTGCCTGTCATTCACATTTGTGTTTCTTCTACATATAAGTATATATATATATATATATATATATATATATATATATATATATATATATATATATATATACGTTAGACTAAAGGTTTAATCTGAGCGCATTAAGAAGTCTGTCTAGACCGACTCCGTTGGAACATTATAACGTATCGAACATTTGTATTTTGATTTACAGCCACCCTGAGAATTAGCCTGAGCCTGTGACAAGGTCGGTCTCAACCGTCGTCCCGCTGGTCATCCCGGTCGCACATATCCGTCTAACTTTAGCTGCTAACGGGAAAATCATTTACCATGGAGGATCTAACGACCAATCGGTACAGTAGCAGTCACCGTTTATGTTTAAAGGCCGAATAATCATGATTCCTGTCGGCTATGCGATACAGCACAACCTCTAAAAACTGAACTTGTTTGTGTTATTTTGTCACATGCCTTGTCGTGTGTGCTGCGCACGAACTCGAAAGTACACCTTAATGTCCAGCACGTTTAATTTTGATTTCGGCTTTTTTCAGGAAATATATACGAGCGGTTCAGAAAACCTTGGTTACGTGGTATCAGCGCGTCGTGCTATGGGTATTAAAATTCGGCATTGTGCCACATCATGTTGCCATTATTCTCGATGGAAATCGGAGGTATGCACTCCATATACACACACTGTGTACAACACTTTGCACTAGCAGCAATAAACCTTTGTTGTTCACCATCAATGAGTAGCATGCAACGATGCAAAGCAATTTACAGATACTAAGTAAAACTGCCGTCTTTTGCACAAATCCAGTGACGGTATCGATATATATATATGTGTGTTTCTGTATACTGTTTGGCGATTGCATTGCGAAGCTTCTTTCGATCTACATACACGCATCTGTGCAAACTATATGTTTTCCTTCCAAGTTTTCTGCCACGAATTGCATGCGCTTTTTTTGCCTCTCTATACACCTGATATTTCTCTGTAATTATGGTATTGACAGAGTTCAACCATATTCTCTCTGAATGTTCCTTCTTTACCTAGGTCCGTTGCGGAATGCGATTGAACTCCTTGGGACATCTAGTTCTGTTTTATATAGTCTGAATTTCAATCAAACCACTACAACTATGAACAGATTGTACAATAGGGCACATTAAAACAACAATTTTAATGTGCCCTGTTGCACAATCTGAATGTAGATGGGCCCGAAGTCACGGTCTGAAGACTAAGACCGGTCACCGGCGTGGCGCAGAAGTCTGTCTGTGGATGTTGCATTGCCTTTACTACCTCGGCGTGAAAGAAGTGACCTTGTACGAGTTGAGCGTCCACAACATCGCATCTCGAAGTGCTGAGGAACTTCAATGCCTGTTCCGGCAGTTTGAGAAAATTGCAAAGGCGCTGCTGACTGGCGAGTATGTGCATTATTTTAGTCCCACAATCTCACTAAGTTCATCGCCAATAAATCGGAATGTTACCTTGCGGCCGTGAATAAATTCTCTACTTTTGCTCAATAGAGTATAAACTAGGGCGTACTAACCTGGATTTTTGAGGGTTCCACGCTTTATTTGGGTTGCCTCCGTCAGCGTCCGTTCAAAAACCCCCGAATGTTAACGTTCAAACATTTTAGAACTATTATATATATATATATATATATATATATATACATATACATATATATGCGGATAATCAACCTTGATGAAACTGAAGCTATGAAACTCTGCTGGAGTACGTAAATAGCTTCAAGTGATTGGGGGTGGGTGGTACGACCTACCAACGGCCGATGCTTCAAAGAGCATTTCAGGAACAGGGTCGGGCGAGCCTTGGTTGCGAATGTTGAAGTGCAAACGCCATCTAAGCTATCACTACAGTCAGCAATGACCTTGTTCGAGATGTGGGTGGCACCTGTTGCTGCATACGGAATTCAAGTAATCTGGGAGTACCTTTCCGCGTCGCAGCTTGAGATGCTATAAAGCCAGCATTTCTCAAACGTGTCATGGGGCTGCACCGCTCAACACAAAACAGATTAATTTACCTCCTAGGTGGTACGCCGCTATTTATAGAAGATTTTAAACGATGTTTCGACCTTCCAACTACTCCAGCTTACTTAGAGTTCAATGGAAGATGGCAGAAATCGGCCCTGAATTTTATGATACGGGTGCAATGACCAACGACGTATGGAAGGGACTTAACAGAACCAGTAAACATAGTGACACGTTTTGCGGTTCATGGGTATCACCACATTCTCTGCAGAATATTAGGTGTTCATGTCCCGTGTCATACCTGTAGTTGCAGTAGGTCCGGGATCTTTTGCGCCAGGTACTACGCAGCGTCATGTCTAGAAGTGACTTTGTTAGGGAGTCTTGCTCTAGTGGAGGGGTCCCGATAGCGCATTATTGTATCATGAGGACATCGGAAAGTAGATTATTCTCAGATTAGAAATATGTAGATATATATTTGAATACCGAACTGGCATGTGGATACTAACACAACTTTTACAATGTATCTAACAAAGGTGATAATAAACGTCATATTGTGTATATATATATATATATATATATATATATATATATATATATATATATGCGAACAATTGATTTTACATCTTATATATGTAAAAAGGTCTGTAAGTGAGTTCACTAATAATGTATATATCTATTTCCTATGCACTATTTCAGTAATTTCACAGTAAAACACCGCTTTATTGGGGATTTAAGCCTCCTTCCTGAGAAATTACAAAAGTTAGCGGCTGAAATCGAAGCAAAGTCACGCCTCAATACTGGGTACGTGTCTAATTTTGCGTCCAAATTGTCCCTGATAAAATTACCTATGCAGACTTGACAAATGTCTTGATTTTTAGTTGTAGTACTGATAAACACATAAACAATCATATATAACTTTACGCTCAAAGGGGAGCTCGGACGACACATCATATGAGTTCAGTTGCTAATAATTTCTAATCGAAGTTGCTAATAATACCCGCTAGGGAGCAGTCTAATCTACGGAGATGTGTTTTACAAAACAGGCCTGTTTATTTCACAATTAGTTGAACGTCTTTACAAGTGATGAAACATGGTGTTTCGAATATTACCCGTCGACGAAGAACTAATCGTCCAAATAGCGAGCATATAAATATAGATATAAAGAGCATATAAAGATGCATGTAAAGAGCATAACATCCGCTAAAATCCATTATGGAGACTTAGCATTTTATGATGACAAGCTTATCACTTTTGGTTCAATTCTCCAGCATCTGTTCACCGGGAACTGCCCTTCCTAGCCATACTGTCACAGAGGGTTTCTATGTGGAAGTTCTAAAGATTGGTGTTCTCGCGAGATTTTGTCGGGCTCGGCCCGAGATCCGAGTTCAAATAATATCTTCTTTATAACAATGAGTTGAGCCACACAAGCGTTCTTGTTCGTCACTTGTTGGCCAAATAAGAGTCACAATCCTCGATCATCCCCATATTTGCCAAATTTAGTCACTTCAGATTTCTTGCTTGAATCTGCCTTCACGTGAGAGCGTTCTCACAGTGTGGCATCGGTTCAAGCAAATAAGATATTTGTTCTTAAACCGCAGTTAATGATTTTCCTTCTGGCTTTTCGCAGCCTCTACGACTTTCTCAGTCCTGCGAATGTGTCGTGAGGGAAGGGATATGTTTTTAAAACTAATACCAATTAACTTTGTCATGATTAAGGATCTTATTTCGAGGTGGCCCCGGAACCTCTTAAACTGCCTGTGTGTTTCACTTAACTCGTCCATGAAAGGGTTTGCAAACGATTACAATCTTCTATCTATGGCAGTCCCACAAGTTTTCGCCTTACTACACAGACGCAAATGTACTCTAAGCAAGTTAAAGGGCTGTCTTCCATTTTGTAAAGAAGTCCTAACGTTACACCGTTGTTAGTCGAAATCGGCAAGTATACTTGTCGTGAACACTATGTTCTAAATAAAATCTTAGATGCTGAGTTCGGTACCTGTATACGTTTCCGGTTCGCACATCTCACCATATTTGCGCTTGGCATGTCTAGGTTGATTCTCAACCATGCGGTGGGCTATGGAAGCCGCCATAGCTTCACGCGGATGGTAAACGAAATTCGAAAGGCCGCAGCCGACGAAGTCGTCAAGCCGAGGTTAGTAACCGGTTTTATCACCACGGAAAACATTTACACATGTCGCAGAAATGTTCACAAATGATAACTGCCACTACAACAATATTCTATACGATCGCCAAGTATTTAGCAATATTCTATATCATAATTTCTTGTTATGCACTACTGTACGGTCTCAACGTGTATTTCATGATGGTCGATTTCACAATTGATGCATCATGAGCTTAATAAACCCCTCTAATACTTTCTATCATAACCATAAAAATTAGTCTGCCATCTCACAAGTTGCCAACATTGGTGTTATAAAAATTTCAAGAAAAAACGTAAGCACCTTTCATTTTCTATTGAGGTAATGATTGGGCGTTCTAAATGCGTGGCCTCATTTTTTACCCTAATAATAACAACAAAGCTGATAATGGGCTGAATAGAAATACATCACCCCTTTAATTGAGACATTTGTGTCCCCCCGTTTTGTCCGATCACAGTCCACTCCGGCATTGACCTGATCACGAAAACTAATTTAAGAAAGGCCCTTTTTTTGCGGATTTTTTCATTTGCCGAATGAACTTTCTAGAAAATTTGTTTTGAGCGCCCATAGCCACTAGAGTGAAACAGTACATATCTGTTGTATCAGCGTAGTTGCGCGACTTTTTTTCGAATCTCGATTTTGCTACTTAATTCGGTTCCGTGAGACCTGTTTGAAATATGTGTGAGCTGATGACTTACGCGATGCTAGAGGTTCTCCGGAGATTCCCTAAGTTTACGCTAATGCCGTCTGGAAACTTACGTGTTCAGCCGCATAGAACCCAAGTTCTCGAGGTTACAATGTTTAAAGATCGCTTTTCTGATTGCATTAGGGTGCGTATCCACATCCGTTTCGGCTTACCGGCTTGTGCACTGCGGCCTCCAGCGTAGTGTGAGATTCGACAACTCGTGGTTTGTTATTGGCTTCTAGGTGCTCCGTGAGTTCTCGTTTACGTTCCAATAAAACGTTTAGATCGTACTCATTCAGGCTTTTGGGATACCTAGAAGGCGGGCGAGGCACGCAACATATAGTCCCTAGGCTGTAGCTGCAGAAGCATAGTGCTAACTGAGAGCGCAAACCTAAAGTTGAGACACTAACCTAAAGTTGAGACTCTAACCTTAAGTTGAGACTCTAACCTAAAGACAGGACTGAGAGCTGAAGAACAGTTGTCCAAGTAACATGTGCTGTGCGGAGTAGCTTAGAGTCAAGCGCAGATATGCTAACACTAAGAACGATAGGCCCTAGGAAAGTTTTCCGTTGTGCTCCTTTTTGGCGCACAGCGAAAAAATTCGTACAGCGACCGACTCATCAGAACGCCAGTGGAGTAGTCACGTCGTGTCACGCTAGCGCTGCCAGATAGTCGGCGTGATCTCTGTGTTCTTCCGTACAGCCTTTCTGCAGAAGCACGTCTCGTCCAATTGTGTCGAATACGTTACGAACGTCTAATGTACAAGAATCTGTGGTTAACCCTTGTTTCGCCGAAGGCGCGACTTCCATGCACAGTTGCTTCTTGGGTTTCCCCTAGGGCAACTCTAACCTAGCACAACGGTGTTCTTCCTGGATTGTGTATCCTCCCCTGACAGCTTTACCCTGATACCCTTCGTGAGGGCCAGAGTTCTGGCGTACGTTAGATGCGGCTCACTAACGTCTCTTTATAGGTCGAATCTTCACTACTACTGTGGCGACTGCAAAGTTTCATGTTAAAAAAAAAACAAAGACAGCAAGAGGAAGATGTTAATAAATATACTTATTATTCTATTAATTGCAAAACCAGTAATGCTACTACTACTACTACTAAATAATAAAAAAATATTTTTCAGGCTGATTCCTAGCTAAGACTACTACTACTACTACTACTACTAATAATAATAATAATAATAGTAACGGACGTCTGTCTAACCAAGGTACCTAAATGTGTCTGCTACATTGACAGTGACGTCGATCCTGCCTTGCTGCGGTCTTGCCTGGACAAGTGGGAGTGCTCTCCAGTTGACCTGCTCATCCGAACATCGGGCGAGCGCCGCTTCAGCGATTTTCTGCTTTGGCAATGCGCGTTCTCTGTCAATCAGTTTGTGCAGCCGTGCCTTCCTGACCTCACTTTCATCCAGCTGCTCGTAATTATGCTTCACTATCAGCTATACCAACCTGCTCTTAATGTAAGCATAATTTTCTAAGTCTGGCTGGTTTCCTTAAGTAATTGCGAAACAACCTTACAATGGAAGTTGAAAGAAGCCTTGAAGAATGAATAAGAAATATTAACAAACATTACTCGCTGCTATAATTCACGCATGTTATATATTTATATATGCACATGTATGTATGTATGTATGTATATATATATATATATATATATATATATATACAGGTAGTTCAACAAGTTCTTAAAATGAAAACCAAGAATTTTCCAAATCTTGTTTTTAATTTTTTCTTATTCGATATACTCCCCGAGAAGCTCAATACACTTTTCCCACCGAGATTTCAGAGCATTTATACCTCTTGAGTAGAATTCCGCGTCTTTAGACTGAAAATAGGCATTGACAGCAGCCTTAACCTCTTCATTGCTGGAAAAACGCTTTCCACCGAGACTATTCTTCAAATGTCCGAAGAGGAAATAATCAGAGGGGGGCAGGTCAGGATAATAGGAAGGTTGTTCAATAAGTTGGAACCTCAGTTGGGCCAGTTTTGCCGTTGCTTGCCGCGACTTGTGTGCGGGAGCATTGTCCTGGTGAAACAGGACAACCTTCTTCTGCAAAGCGGGCCGTTTCACGATGAGTTCTTGCTTCAGGCAGTCCAACAGTCTTGCATAATATTCTCCCGTGATCGTTTTACCGCTCTCAAGGTAGTCGACCAGAATTATTCCACGTTGGTCCCAAAAAACCGTAGCCACCATCTTTCCGGCCGATGCCGTTGTCCGCGCCCTCTTCGAAGGTTCTTCACCAGGTGCACACGATTGGCGAGATGCTTCTTGGGTCTCGGAAGTGTAGTGATGGACCCAGCTTTCATCGACGGTCACGAATCTGCGCCAAAAATCCGACGGATTTTTCGACATCTTGGCCAAATTTCGCTGTGGAGCGGAAACTCGCGCGTCTTTTTGGCCTTGGTTGAGCAAATGCGGCACCCATTTTGCCCTGAGCTTTTTCATCTTCAAGTTTTCGTGCAGGATGAAATGCACACTACCCAAACTGATCCCCAAGGCCTCCGCTATCTCCCTAATGTTCACTCGCTTATCTGCGGCAACGATTTTCCGCACTTTTTCCACGTTTTCCTCATCAGTTGCCGTTTTTGGGCGTCCTGAACGTAGTTCATCCTCGGTGCTCCTGCGAGCTCTTTTTAACTCATTAATCCAGTTGGAAACAGTGGCAAAACATGGCGCAGAGTCACCGTACACCTCGTCTAACTCAGTTTTCACTTGGGTCGCATTCCAACCTTTGAAATAAAAATGCTTGATAACCACTCGAAACTCTTTTTTCTCAATTTTTCAAAATCACGCCGATACGTTGCACGGGAAAAGCGATCAAACGAAATCGCAACGGCCAATCACCATAATATTTTGACTTGCTAGCATTCGAAAAGTTGCCGTTTCCAATAGCGGTGAAAGCGCGCCAAAATTCGAATTCTGAAAAGCTCATTTTAAGAACTTGTTGAACTACCTGTATATAATCGTGTAATCTAATCCATCGTGATATATGTAGCATGTACATATTGTATTATACGGAAAATAAATTTGACCCACTAACGTGAAAAAATAAATGTATATATATATATACGGTTTTCAAAACCCTCAGTGAACTAGAGATCTAGCAGGCAGTTACTTTGCGCACGATATATAAATATATGTAATAGCAAGTTTCTTTGAGGAGGACACCTTGTTGGTAGACGGTGAGCAGGGTGTATTGGAGATTCAGCAAAATGTAGGAACTCCGCAAGGAGATCCGTTGAGCTGCGTCTCGTTTACACTTCTCCTTGCTGACCTCGTCGGTTACGTCCGACAGGAGTACCAAAAAGTCGTGGTGGCGATGTATGCAGATGATGTCGTGGTCGCTCATCACGACCTAGGTGCCATCAAGCGCATTACCTCTATGATAGAGGCGTTCCTTGTCTCGAAGGGACTTGAGATAAATACCAGGAGTACCAAAGCCATGAAATTCAGGCGTGCAGGTCGATTGGCTGCCAGAGACGTTATACGTTGCTGCGGCCAACCATTGGAGTTTGTTTGTCTTTTTCTCTTTCCAGTATCTTGGCCTTCTGGTTCATTATACGGGAACGACGTTCACAGCGCATATAAACGAAACAGTACGGAAGGCACTTGTCTCTCTTTACGGAGATTTAGGCAATGTCCGCAAACTGTCTGTTTTCTCAGCAGTGAGGCTCTTCATGCTTAAGATTGTTCCGGGGCTGATGTATGGCTTGACAGGGTGTGGAACAATCTTACACTGGCGAATTTTAACCAGCTTGAGAGGTGTTTCTCATTATATATGAAGCGAGTGCTTTGCTTACCTATTCGAGCAAGGAGACGCTTTGTGTTTTGCATGTCAGGCTGTCCACCGGCTACTGAAACAATCTGACTAAGGCTGAAGATGCCGCCTACAGTACCATACGAATATTTTATTTCTGAATGGGAAGCCAAAGTCGAACAGGCCAGACGGGAAGTCGGTGGTTTGGACGTTTTTAGTGCCGTGCACCTTTGGTCTGGTCCTGCATGTGACAGTTGCCACGTATACACCAGGTACATAGCGCATGGTTAGCACTACCTGGTAGTTTCAAACGCAGCCTTTCACGAGGAGTACGAGTTGTGCGCCTGCCGATTCTGCCTGCAGTGGTGTGGCAAGTACCATGCAGTGAAATGCACAGCGCTGGACAAAGAATCGTTGGACTACTTCTCTCGCCGAAAGCGTGAAGAAGATAGAGTATTATGAAGAAACATCTTGAACTGTATATTATACTCAATCTGAGTGAAATAAATGTAATTGAAAATATATGTGTTCTATTCGTATTATCTGAGAGGGGCACGATCAGGTTACGGACCCTGTCAACATAGGCGTTTTTGACTGACATTTCGATCTCTCTTGTTGCAGAAACTTCTTCGAGATTTTTGTGGAAATGAGCCTGCCTCAGTCAATCCGCACCTGCTCTACGAGACGACTCTCGCAAAACATGTCGATACTGCTCGAATAAGCCATCTCAATGCGCCCCGCCAGCCTTCTGCCCTGGCGCCTACTGTGCCTGTACGTTGAAGGAAGAAATATTTGATATTTGTGAAATTTCTGGCGTGGCGTATTTCTGGGACAGCTATGACGCTTATTGTAAACACAAGCAGATGGAGGTAACATTTACGCAAATCTTTTCGTGCGATTGTATATATGCGTTTATACAGTCTGCGATTACCTGCGACGTGGAAGAGAAAAACTCGTCTACAGAACTACCGCAGCAATGATAGAAATAGTGTCAGAAGTTAAGGCAGTAATACACATAACGACCGTGATGAATTAATACTCGTTCAGTGATAACCTGCTAGCTATAGTTTGCAGTTAAGCTCACTAATTTTATTCCCCATCTCTATTTGTCTGTAAATAGTGCGAGTATATCCAATTTGCGTTGTTTTCGATTAATTATCAACAAGGTAGGGCTCACCCACATGTTCGTTCATTGCCACTTATCATGTATGCTGCAAGTCGGAAAATAGCACGTTTATAGGGGTTATATCCCTCTCTCGTTTTAGAGACAAGTTACTTCCAACTAACCGCCAATAAAGCAATTTTTATTATTGTGCTAAGCATGCACACGAGATCTTCTGAGTATATATATATATATATATATATACACTAAACTTGTAGGAGAACAGCGTCGATAATTGCCTTTTGCTACATTGCTACAGAAGTTCGCTTTAAGTGTATCGTTTAAGCTCTTTGCTATCTTAAACGCCCGAGCTAAAACATGTACGCCGATTGACCTGAATTTATGAAGTCATTCATCTGAAATAAAATCAACAAACATCAACATGGTTTGCAGTGCACTATTTTCATGCAAAATTCTGACGACAGTTACCACTTACAATGCCGGAAAGCGCCACCATTGGGTAAATTACAGTGACAACTATGCGTGTTTATTGTAACATAAAGCTTGGCTAAAAAAGATCTCTCTCTCTCTCTATATATATATATATATATATATATATATTTATATGGAGAGCATCGATTGTAGACTTATTTATGGGGGTAAACGATTTTCCCTTTGTTCCTCGTCAAGAGTGGCCGCAGCGCGGTGTTCTTGAGATAATTCCATTTGGCCACTTTAACTAGCTTCTAAAGCGTCTAAACTTTATGCGAAGGTAATTTCGCTTCCGAGACTAATTTCGCGAATCTCCTTACCATAGACAGGACTTATGGTCCTTGAAGAGCACCACTCTACAAGGGCTTTTCATGTTTGGAGACTTTCCAGCCCTAGATTCTGAATCAGTAGCTCTGGCTCATTATTGAAAAAACTGAATCACTCATTTACGACACCTTCCAACAATTAAAAATGTTTTGAAAAAAGTCAGCCTCCCTTAGGCTACACACACAGTTAGGTTCTTCAGAATTTTGTATGCTGTCTAGGTATCGCTGAAAATAGCTATCTGCTAACGTTGCACAACTGGGTAGGTAAGCCATGTTTTACGCTGTACCATTTTTGAGATCAGGGAGTAATGATTTTTTCTAGTATCCAGGGTGACCCAGCTGCATTGCTTTCTATTGCTGAATACATTTTTTCAGGACTTTTGTTCTGTTAATTAGTAGTTGTTCCATCTGGAGGTTAATTAAAGGTAACCATCGTAATCATATACCCATAACTCGTATCCTATAATCACTCTCTGAATCGATCCAGGGACGGAGTTCTGCTACCGCCTGGAAGTTAAATTTGGTTATTTTCTGACTGTAGTTTATTTGCTGGAGGTTCAATATTTTTTGAGATATATAGCAAGGAATTAGAGATACCTTATAGATAAGTTGTAACAGTCTTGACCTATCTTTTCTGCGTCAGAAGACTGGCCACGAAGTCCGCTCCAAAAAAAAAATATATATATATATATATATATATATATATATTCGCATACTAGATATTAGTAGTCAGCATTTCTTGTCTTATATTGAGAACATACAGAAAACAGATACCTGTTATAGGCTGGACGTGTTGAGATACCTTTCCCCAAGCGTCCTTGTGACAGTAAAGTCGCTGACTCACAGGTTTATACTGCATATGGTTTATACTGCGGAGAATCCTTCTTTGATAAATGTCTTATTTTCTGGAGACAAAGAAGTGTTAAACCTCATTTTAGGCGGCTTTAAAAGACTTACATTTTTTTTAGTCAAAAATCTTTAGAAACACCAGAATAAGTGAAAGTTTGAAGGTGCGAGATCCAGAGAGTACAATGGGCGCAAAATAAGTTCCCAACCCAAATCGTATATTTTTAAGGCTGGTGCTGTACACATGGGTCGCGCGTGTTCTAGGTGAAATCTTACCCTTTTCCTGATCACGAGATGTGGACTCATTTGGATCACTTTCGTAAGCTCGTTAAAGTTGCTGGAAGTGGAGATTCCGGACTGTTTGTCGTCTGGTCGTTTCTCAGAAGTTCAATGTTCAAAAGTAAACGATGCCTCTGATATCTCACCAAAAACGCGACACTCATTTCCTTGAGTGGACATTTCGGTTGACTTGCATTCTCGTAGAGACCCATTTTCTATCGCAGTTTACCGAACGATCCTAAAGGAATCTTGGCGGTGACGAGTAAGGAGAGTAGTGCAGATGCGCATGCGCTAACGCCAATTTGTCGACATTACTCAGTTTGTGAGGAACCGACTTATAGAGCCTAGAAAATAATCCAAATTTTTTCTAAGAGACCTGAAAATGATTGCTTGGTCAGCTTCAACTTCGAGTGATATTCACTGAATTGAGTCGTACGCTCAAGCGCAGAACGTTCTCTGCGAGAAAATATATCGTTAGGTTTTGGTTCATCATCTAGATATTCAAGTTTCCGCCACGAACAGGCTGTCTCTGAAGATGATAGAGATGTTTCGACAACTCTACCATCTTCAGAGACGGCCTGTTGAATGAACGAATCCCCGAACATGACAGAAATGTTTCGACATCTCTTTCACGATAGGGGATTCGTCCATTCATGTCCAATAACAGCAATGGAACTCTTCGGACCTCGTGCTACAAAACATTTAGAATTTGCACTTTGCCATTCACCATTTTTCCGTCTTCTCAGAAAGCAACCAAGATCTTCGTGCTAAAGCCTGCCGCCTGATGCAGTAAGTCCATCGACGCACCACGCTTGGTTACGTTAACTAGAGAGCGCTGCAAGCCTTCGAACTGAATGGATACATCAAACGGCAAGATACCTTGCATCTTTAGCCTAATATACACTTGCATTTAAAACAATATATATGACAGTTCTATCTGAGATAGAGCGGGACAAACCAAAAAATATTGGGGTTAGGTGAGCGGGGTGTGTCTTGTGGCCCATGATGGTTGAGGCCATCGGTTGATGACGCTATCAGGCAGCCTATTAGTAAGCTACATGCAGCCGTGAAACGACAAACCACTGTCACTGTTAAAATCCACTGATGACATATATATATATATATATATATATATATATATATTTATCTGTGTGTGTATATGTGGCGTGCCCTGTGCAGCATACACTACGTGTATATA
The DNA here is from genome assembly GCA_003439945.1 of Dermanyssus gallinae. Lineage (NCBI taxonomy): Eukaryota > Metazoa > Arthropoda > Arachnida > Mesostigmata > Dermanyssidae > Dermanyssus > Dermanyssus gallinae. The sequence continues at coordinate 165,018 of QVRM01006033.1, forward strand.
TATATATATATATATATATATATATATATATATATATATATATATATATATATAATCGTTTTATCTATGATAGAGCGAGACAAACAAATATAGGATCATCACATTACTGTGCCAGAACGTCCTCGCCTGTACTAAAATTTAACTAAAATTTCGTATTTTAAAAATCCCCATTAAATTGTTTCCTAAAGAGAATGCAGATTCGCGTCATGATAAGGATAAGGAGTGTCTCACTAAAGTAAGCTTCCAAGTAAATATAAGTATGTGCACGTTCAGCCTAGTTGTCATTAGTTTATCTCATATGAACGTGCCGGACGGCTAAACAGGAACAACTTAAAAGCCTTAACGATTTTCGATTAGATTAGTAGTGCCAACCAAATAATCTTTTTTTAGTAATTAAACAACACATTATCTAGTATTTTCAACGGCACAAGTTTGTGCCCACATACAGTATAGTACGCAAGTGTTGTTAACAGGCTTAGCAGGCATCAACCGAAGTTAAACTGAACTATGTTGTTGTTTTAGATAAGAATATTTATTAGTTGTCGTTTTAAGCAGTATTTCATTTCAGCGGATCAAATGCACAATTTATACATGTGCAGTTGCATATATCAAAACAATATACATGTAAGCAGATGACTGCTCGCAGCCATGCTACGTGGTTCTGCTTGGAAATGCTCGTTTTTTTAAAGTTTATATTGCGTTCCTTAAGTGCGGTGGTTCTATCTCCATATCCTGAAATTGTGTTCACCATTTGTGAGATTTTTATTGAAGGTATTTTCAACGCTCAGTAGAAGTGTTCTGTTTTACGCCTTAAGGTACACATATAATTGCTAAACTCGTATCTAATACAGCAGGAACGATTATCTGTTACTTCATGTGAGGCTTCTAGACTTTATAGTATATAAGTATACGACTTGACCTGGAAGCCCATTAGGCACCCCACATGTTGCTTAGAGACTTTTGCGCTTTCCGATAACGGTTTGTTTTTCTATTTAGAAAAAAAATATTAAAGAAATATTGATCATTTGGGATGTAGTCCTGATATTTTTGCAAATATCAGGGCTTCATACCTAATGGTCGATCGCAGCTCTTCGAAGCATTCTAATGCATTTAGTCCTCGCTGGAAACTGTACAAGAGAATTATACGCGGTCCATTTTGAGTGAAATCTCTCTATAACAAGCGCGGTAAAGACTGTGACATAATTCCGGCGCTCGGGCCTGGGCAAACCGAGTCTAACACGGTCTGGGTATGAACGAATCCAAAATAGTCTTAATCTGCAGAAGCTAGCGAATAAACAGAATGTATGATTGTGAGCCCTATTATTTTAACAGGGAATATGCTTCGAGTATTGCCAGCACCTGTTGCTTGCCACTACATGGCGATCTCTGCTGACAGTATTTTGTGTGCGAAGCATAAAATAGCAGGAGAGCTTACCCGATGTTTCAACTAAAATTTGAAACTATTATGAAGACAGACTAATCGAAACAATCATACTGTATCACTACATGTCAGAAGCAGATGTCATACATACCGTGGTCATATGCTATACATTATAATTCGGCCACTGATTTTAATTAAAGTTGATTGTATATTCACCTTTCAATCCACCACAAATTTGAGCGCCACCAGTAGACCCCCGCTGATCTTTGGTATCATGATGTTCGTCAGAACCTGTAGATGACATTCGACGCAATCACAATGCACGCAGCACATATTCTAGGTCTGCAATTAGAGGAAAGGTAGACAGTGGTAAAATCGCTTCGCGCCGGCAGGTACTATCCGAAAAGTGTTGTGTATGCCATCACCAAGAGATACCACGACGCACAAATATCTGGGGAAGCTTATGGTGGAGGAGTGCGCTCAGGAAAATTCACTGATCTCTGACGGTCGCGGAACTTCGCTGGAGAAACACGCGGATCCACTAGGAGTGAGTGCCGGCACAATACGACGGATTGCAAAGAAGGATTTGCACTACGTTTCGAATGCACAGAACGTTCGACAAGTGCTGTCTGACGCGACCAAAGCCACTAAGTGCAATTCACTAGTGACACGCTCTGAGTTGGTCCTGTGTTCGCCCATACTTATGAGGCTGCGGAGTGCCTTCGGTCCTTCTCAGATAACTTTTTTTACAGTTGACACTACGACTACAAGTGACCGGTGGTTCGCCGACTGCTCTGAGGAAGTGGCTGTGTGATACAAAACGACCAAGTTTCCGGCCGGGGTGCAAGTGTTAAGTGCGCTGTCAAGTGAGAGGGACGTTATGCTTCCACTCTTCTTTGAACATTGATAAGAGCGGATCACAACGGAGGTCTACCACTAAGTTCTGGTGACGGTCATGAAACCGTGAAACGTGTCGACAAGCCCACAAGACAACGCGCCCGTTCACACGAGCTATTTGGTGCAAAACTCGTTATTATAGGTGCCCTAACTATATATATATATATAAATTACCATGTTTTACCATACCACCATAGTTAGCGGCATCCAAGCTACAATATCTATATACAGGTTTCAAGCGAGATTTGGCAGATCATTATCATTGAACATTTTTGTGAAACTGGATACATCTACATACGCAATATCGCTGACTAAAAATAAAAGAAAATTCTTCATTCAGTACCACCAATTTGGGACTCAGTTTCGACGGTCGAGACTTGGTTATTGTGTCTGATTAAAATTAATTCAGTGAGCAATACCTACGACAGAGTCTTGTTTTTAGTTTACGCTACTAGCACTGCTTACTGGCTGCATTCGTTGTAAGCCGAAGACGATCGGTTCACCTCTCGTTTAAAAAGTAAGCCGCCGACAGAAATAAAACACAAAAGGCCAACCATTTGCCAAGGGGCAAGAGGTTGCAGTCAATAAGACCGGGCTTTGACGGCCACAATAAGCGGCTTTTTCGAACGAAGTACAATCTCCATAGCAACGATGATTTCGTCCCGATAGCCGCGCGCTTGCAGGACACAATTCTTTACTACGGTAGCCGTGGTGAGGACCAACTCGTTGAGCGCCAGACGCTGCCCGATACAGCTGCGGGGACCGGCCGAGAACGGCATAAAGCCCGGTACGTTATCGGCGCTGAGGAAGCGCTCCGGCTGAAACTCGTCGGGTCGTGGAAATAGCTGCGGGTCCATGTGCAAGGCGGATATGGCCACAACGACGTTCGTGCCGGCTGAGATCGGCCCCTTGCCGAGGTCTAGGTCGTGCTCGAGTTTGCGAGCGATCAGCGGCACCGGCGGGAACAGCCTCAGGCACTCCTTGACGACCGCCTCTGTATACTTGAGCTGCGGAAGACAGTCTTCGGGCAGTGCGCCAGGCGTGCCGCCCGAGTGCGCAGGACTCCCACTGTCGCCGCCACCCACTCCCACAGCCGTCAACACCTCGTGGAGTATCCGCTGCTGGACGTCGGGCATTGACGCCACCACGAACAGCGTGAACGACAACGCCACGGAGGACGTGTCGTGTCCGGCGAACATGAACGTGTTCACCTCGTTCCGAATGTCCTCGACCGTGACGTCGGCCGGCCTTCGCGCGTGCTCAATGATCAGCGTGTCCATGAGCGCGTCGCCGGCGAGGTCGGGCTGGGCCGCCAGCGCGGCGCGCCGACGCTCGACCATCGCGTCCACAAAGCCGTTGATCTGGGCCAACGCTCGGGCCTCGAGCCGGCCGCTCGACGTCCAGCTGTAGATCGGCCGAAACCAGTAGTGCGGCTTGATGCTGCGCTCGGTGAACAGCACCGTCAGCGTGTGGACGGCGCGCACGTACTCGTCGATGCGGTCGTCGCCGACGTCCGACACGTCGACGCCGAGCACCGACCTGAACAGGATGGCCAGCGTGAGCGGGGCCGTGCAGAGACGCACGTCGACCTCGTCGCCGCCTCGGGCTGCTGCCAGCGAGCGCGCGAACCTCTCGGCCTGCGCGATGATCGTGGCGTTGTGCCGGTTCAGCGTGCCCCGGTGGAACACCGGGTTGACGAGACGCCGCATCTTGCGCCACCGTTCGCCGCCACCTCGGCCGCCCGTCAGCAGACCGTCGGCCAGCCACCGATCGAGCAGGTCGTACACGAAGCCCTTGCGCAGATTGACCGTATCGGCCAGCAGCCGCCGGCTCATCTCTCGGTCGACCAGCACCACCGAACACTCGTGCAGCACCTGCGTGACGAAGCTGCCCATCCGCCGGGCAACGACGCACTGGTAGCGAAAGCCGTCCCAGAAGCACTCCTGAACCGAGCGGCCCACGTTCAGCACCTCGCGGACGAGGTACAGGGTGGCGTCGACGTACTCGAGGAACACCGAGGGCGCGGCGGTGTAGGGCAGCGACTGTCGGTGAATTCGCCACAGCTTCCTCGCGTAGCCGACGACGGGCAGGGCCAGTCCGGCCACGGCCACGCCAATGGCCACATAGGCCAACATGATGTGGGCCTAGGGTTAACGGTTAATGATGACGACGATGACGGCGTTCGCCTTTCTCCCCTCTTGTCTTGTTGTTTGCGTCTTCTTTTTACTTTCTCGACGTTTTCAGACGTCGCGGCTTTTCAAGTACTGCCTGCTGATGAGGTCGATGAGGTCGCACGAATGAGGGCTTCTTGCTATTGAAGCTTCCAGCCTTCCAGGCCATTACTACCACCACCAACTGTGGCACAACTGTCGTCGCCCGATTACTGCATTGTCACCGAATATCCGGTTGCCAGGATCAGCTTCCTCATGCACTGAACTTCCGCACTTCTAGCCCACGCATTGGCTTTCGAGCACTAAAGTCGCCAACTCACACAGACGCGCAGAGGCAAACACCAACTCACAAGTACCAGCGGTCAAATATTGAAACGTAATGCAAGCTGATTTCGCTCGAGAACACACGGCCGGTGAATGGTGCAAACAGAATGGTGACTAGGCTAGCAGGCAGATAGGCAGACATATTTTTAGTCTAAATTAATTTGCTTGTTTTTACTGTTATGTTTACTATTGCTATTACTACTGGTTGGAAACGAAAACAGCGCCAAATTTACCCGTAGCACCGGTAAGTGACCCAGCTTGCCGCTGAAGCACACAAAGCTACTTGGGTGACGTAGGTGAAACATCATTGCTTTGTTGAGTTCTGTTGTCGATCGGAGCTCTTCTCTCTCTCTCTCTCTCTCTCTCTATTGTAACGAGTATTGGAACGAGCGACATATGTTGTCCAGCAGCCACAACAAGCTGGCGGCCACCAATGTCAGGGGCATTGAAGGCCGGTGGTGGCGCCGATCGGTCTCGACCGCCGCCGCCACGGACAATGACGTCGAACGTTCACGCGTTTTCCTAGCGCCGTGGACGACGTTGGATTCGTTGCATTTCTGTCATCGGCGTCACCATCGTCGTCGTCGCGGCCGCCGTGGTTGGCCTTCATGGCCCGCGTCGCTCCAAATACTCGCGCAGAGAATACGTGTGTATGTATGTGTGTGTGTGTATGTGCCCAGCACGCACCCTCACTCGCGTTCACTTGACGCGCGAGGGAAAGCAGAACCAACCAAGATGGCGATGTTGGAACGCCAACACGATCCAACACGGCGGCAACAGCGGCCTCCTGGCCTCTCTCTATGCTTTTCTCTCGTCGTTCGTTGTGTCTGTCTCATACTTTCTTCTGTGTTTTTTCCTTCCCTACCTTTTTTGTCTTCTTCATTAATTATATATATATATATATATTTTTTTTTTTTTTTTGCTTGTTATTCGTAATGACGGGGTTGGCGAGCCGCTCAGCAGCCTGTCTATCAGAAGATGACCAAACAAATGATCACCCCACCCCGCCTTGGAGCAAGGCAAAATGAACATGATCTGTCGCAGCTATGGCGGCGGCAGTAGCAGTCACGGAAGAAATCATTACTGTGTAGTCAGCGCGCCGGCTAACTCCGAACTAGCCGCTATGAATCATCGGCAGTAATAAACCGCCCGATCTATCTATCGGAATTACGTTTGCTTTTGTTCTTGATATTCTCCGTCATCTGCTGGACTGCTGAAGCGTAAAAATAGGCGTCAACATACGTAATACGTGACTACATGATTAGAGAGACAGGCTTGTTCAACTGTGCGGGGAAGACGCGACACGCACATATAGTGCTCAAGTCCCTTAGATGCTCCCTCATACGAGTTTTATGAGCCTGCTAGTAGCATACCGTCTATCAGCAGCGGCTGCATTGACAACATTACGAAACAATGGTAAGGCACGGGGAGTGTACTAGCCGGCGACACACAGTGAAGTTGCACCGCAACGAGCACAGAAACTAGCTATGAAATACGAAATAACAAACAAATTAAGCCATAACTTCTTGGCATTTTATATTATATATACATTCTGTGAAAGACTATTTGTATTTTATGTTGTAAATACATTAACTCGCAAAACGCATGATGCACACTAGACGTCGTTGTTAAAGCCACGTTAGTGTGGGACTCACAAACCCTCTAAAATCCAGTCGTCCTTTTCGGCCCTTGTCGGGGGTGACCGTCGATAAGTCTTGGCTGAGAGTCAACTCCGAATAGATTTTTTTTTGTCGGGGCTAACCGCAGTACTGTGTTCTCGGGATTACTTCACCTGGCAACTGTATCTGACCATTTAGGCTGCTCGACTTTTTGCGGTGGTTAGTTTTGCCTCAGAGACAAATTCTACGAATCGTTTTACCATAATGCAGCATTCATAAGCCTTGAGGCCGCCTTTGCAAGGGCTTGGCATGTCAAATAACTCCTCAGTCCCAGTCTCCGATACCGTAGCTCTCTCTCAGTATTTAAAAATGGCACAGCGTGCGTAGAAATGCCTTAGACCGTCAGCCTTTCCTGAATTGCACATACGGCATAAGGGGGAGTCAATTTTACCAATGCGATGAAGGCATTGCTGAAAGCAGCACTGTGGCTCGCTATCAGTTGCACAAGTGGGAAGGTAGGTCGGCAGGCCGTGTTCCACACTGTACCAATTTTTCCAAGATCAGGAGGTATTGATTTTATCGGTCTCCAGGATGGCCCGCCTGCATTTCTTCTCATTGATGGTTCCATTTGCTTAGGGTATCTGTTCCCCTGGTCAGTGTTCGCTCTGTCCGGGGATGGGGGAGGGGGAACGGGGCTCATTCATTATTGCTCCCCTTAATTGAGGGGCTTGTTGAAGTCACTTCTTTTGCTCTTACGCCCCAGTGAATCTGCCTAGAGAACACTTGTATGGCTGCTGTGGTAACCCTGGTAGTCGTTCGTTCCCATAAGGATGAGCCATATAGCATGATGCTATGTACTACTGATGCTAAAATACGCCGCCAAAAGTAGGTTGCTTCTCTGGTCTGCGGGAGAAGCAACAAAAGCTGCCAAATTTGGCAGCTTGGTCACTCGTCGATGATCGAGTGACGTAGTCTTTCGTCTTTGGGCCTATTTATTGCATTCATTAAATATATACCGTTAACCTCGTTAGTTCGGCCCGAAAAATGTAAGGCTGGGTTAGCAGGTAGGTAATAAGTGATAGACTTAGGTACTTGGATGCAGCTACGCCCTGGCTGCGACATAGTTCAAATTCAATTTTACAGTGCTTGCGGCACGCTGACAGACTCTATAAAGAGAGATCGTAAGCACATAATGACGGCGTTGTTTATAAAATCGCGTTCACCGCTCTGCATCCGTTCCAATTCTGAATTTCCTGCTACTGTATTTTATTTCAATTTTATTAAATGTTTGCTACTGTTTGTACAAACGTACATTTATTGTAACGTTGCTGTGTTACGCTAAGTCAGCTGGGGGATGTAGACTCAGCCGGACGGACGGGTACTGCAGCGCGAGGGACGCAGGAACGATGAATGACGACAACACGCAGCAACGGATGGCTTATAAGCTATGCTGCTCGGTCTATTTATTGGTTCACGAGGCACCGCGGCGTGCAATAGTCTCAGAAGTCAACGGTCCATTTACCTGGCGCACTGCCGTATGGGCACATGCAAATCCCAATCTCGCTATAGCATCTTCAACGATCAACATGTGCCATTTGTTAGACAATAAAATGATGTAAATTGGTAGAACACTTTTTTCTCTTTTTGATGTACGTTCCAATAGCCTAATAATCCAGCGACCCATCGCTCTAAAGTCCGTGAAACATACGCACATTGTAAACAATATATATATATATATATATATATATATATATATATATATATATATATATATATATATATATATATATATATATAGCAGCAATAATGTGTAATAAAAAGTGACTCATGTTCTGCTATTTTATGTCGTTTGCTCTCACATATCCCACCTCTTGAATACCACATCAAAACCGATGGTGTCATCTGACCGATTATTGCCGCTGTCATAACTATTTATAATTGTATTCTATTCTTCGTCGTCGTTATTGTTGTCTTATTACCGTGAAAGACCCGCGCGATGCGTAGGATCGAATTGATCGTGCTCGCGTGAAATCTCTCTCTCCCTCTCTTTCTTTTACTAATATTGTTTCATCAAGCATTACCTTTGCTGCTGCTTCTGTTGTTGGCAGTGCCTGATCGTTTCGGGTTAACGTCGCATTTTTCTTGTTATTGTTAGTTAGTGTTCTGGCCTGGTTGCCGACGTTGTTGCATTGTTCAGGCGTTGTACTGCTTGCTAGATGCCGCTGCTGCTGCTGCTGCTGTCGCGTTGAACATTATTGTTGTTATATTATTCCCTGTCGTTTCGAACGAAGTTCTTTTTCGGTGTTTGTTACACTGTTGTCCTTATATTGCTGTTGTCGTTATTGTTGTTGTTGTTGTCGCCGCCGTCGTCGTCGTCGCCGCCGCCGTACTGTACGGACCGACAACTCAACTTGGCTAAAGCTAGCCAAAAAGTGCAATTTACACCGTAAATCTACCATACAAATACTAAAAAGAAACGTAGTCGAACGCTCAAAGCCCCAAAGCTTGGTTCATCGCCTACCAGCTGTTCAGCACTCAAGCATTCTCGTTGTCTCGATTCTGCGCCTGCCGCGGCCTGGATGCGTCACGCGCTGCAGTTTCGAAATGTTCGAAACACTTCGAGCGCGCTGTGCTATGGATGCGATGTGTGGACAAACCAGATAGGTATAGGTTCCGGCCTAAACGTCAGTCAGTTCGTGTTGATGTGGATCAAGTGTCTCGGAGGGGTTCCGACAAGTCCGTATGATGTGCGATAGGTTAATGCGAACGAGGGACGGCGAACAACTGAAGAGCTTGCTAAAAGAATAACACAAGGCAAAGCCAAACCTGGTGACCTGATTGAGGTCAGTCTTTTACGGAGGCTGTAAAATAAACTAATATTAATAATAACTGTAACTGTAACTAATAATAACTGTAACTGTCTCCTGTCAGTCTTTAACAAAGATCATGTGTGCTTTTCGCTTTCCTTTATACGGGCATATGCATGTCTTCGGATACAGTTAATATGTGGTTCACTTGTGCACGTATTCTCAGATCATAAACAACATGCGCACGATTGTTGGTGGCACAGTGTAGTGACGTCGTGTGTTTTCTTCACACACATCGGCATGAACCTCACGACGCCTGAGTGAGTACATGGGTCTTGGATATATGCCTACGTTCTAGCTATAACATGAATACAGGTTTCACAAGGATAATGAGAGTAAAGAGTAGTACTTAGGAAGAGGAAACCGATAGATCACGAGTTCTGTTCTGTGACGTTTGTTTTGAACGTTGATCATGCGGATACACTTTGCTTTGTGGAAAATTCAACATCACAGAAGCGCCAGCCTCTAAACGAATCTATAGGTCAGAGTATGTATCAAATTATGTTCACGACCGAGAACAAGTCTCCCTCTTATCTAAAATGGCTTTTTCAGATCTGGTGACAGCGGTTTCCCACAGCAAACTACCACCTCAGCTGTGGCGTGTACCTCACAAAATGGGAAGCATACGTCTCAATGGTATGCACGTACTCCAAGTCCCTCCTACAATATATATATATATATATATATATATATATAATATCTAGCGCATAGCTTACCTTCGCTACAATGCACTTGTGTATCTTCTTTTGCACTCGTTGACACATTTTTTAACGCATCATTTGGAATCGGATTGAGTTGCTCGCGTCATGTTCTTTACATCTTGCGGTAGTACATCTAATTGACCGTAATACCAGGTGACACAGACTTATGAAGGGTAATTCCTTTGTTGTCGAAAAACGAATATGGTATCTCCAATTCCTCAACTTTCTCTCTGGTAGTAATTAAGCGATTGTTGAGTAAGCTATCACGAATCTTCTTTAGCGCTTTTTTCTGTTATTGACGTCGAAGGCTTCTTGAACGGGAGTCATCTTCGATATCGTCACACCTGTCGCGTAATCGACAGTACCACATTTCCACGGCGTTTCGGGTCACCACAAGCAGTTTGTAATATTTTCTTCATTTTGGAAAATATGATTTGGTTTTAAATACCGAACTTAATGCCGAAGATTTGTTGCTCCTCCATTTTTGACCTGTGTGTAGCTGACGAATGGCGCTTCTAAGCAAAACAAACCTGGATACCTTGGTCGTTTTGGTCTGGTGGCATAATTAAAAGTACGAGAACTTGTCGATCCGTCCTATGTATGTATGTATATATATATTTATATATATTCAAGAGCTTAATCCGAAAACTGGAAAAAATCATTTCGGAAACTGAGAAAAAAAATTCGGAAACTAAAAAAAGTGCGTTTTGAAGGTGTGCTTCGATGCTTGAATCCACATTAGTAAATGCATATAACTTTTGTTCAGCTACGTCGACATATAAATATTGATTTTACTTTCAGAAACAAAAATCTGTATTCTATCAGCGAAGTTTCAAACATTTCGCCAGGTACCTCCGCATGACTAAACATAAATATTTACACATGTTTATAAACAACATCTTGGTGAATGTATGTGTTGATTGTAACTGTATCTTATGCAACTGCATCTTGACCGCTTATTGGCGGATTGCTGTTCGTTGTTCTGGCGGCGCCACGTTAGGCCATCTCGAGGTCATGAAGAGGTAGCGATTATCACGCTAAGCGACGACTCCGACGACGATCCCGTAGCGGATGGCACCAGTTCGTTAGCCGCCAAGTTTTGCCAACAGCTCGAGCTGAGCCTGTTGAAGTCCGGCCTCCAGCCACAGCGTCTTTCGCCTCTGCGCGTCGAGCAGCTTCAAGCAACGCTAGCCCGCCTCGCGACGGGTGTGGCGCTTGGCGGGCCGCTGTACGTCTGCTCATTTAGCGCGAACGACGCCCAGGACGCAGTCATCACGGTCACCTATCTGGGGCGAGATCGACTCCTCGAAGACGGCGTCCCAGATGTTCGCGTCCTAGATGACAACAACGGCGACCACCCTACCTCGGACAGAGATGATCGCAGCCATCCGACTAATGGCAGATATTTCTGTGAGCACCAGCTGTATTGAACCGTATTTCCTGCACTTTATACCAGAGCTATCTACTGTGGCTATGTGCCAGTACTTATATATATATACACATTTATAATTTGATAGGTACTGGAAAAATCCATGATGCCCACCAGCGTCATTGTTACACCCACGGTATATATATATATATATATATATTAATATCCTTCGTGCTCTAGTTTATTGGACAGTATGTTTAGGCGTTTTATACAGCAGGCCAATGCTAAACCTTAAAGTAAAAGATCCCACAAGTGGAACTGGCACAGATATTTTAAATATACGTATTATATTTATTACTTTTCAAGAGAAAGGGATACAATATAAATATAAATAAAACGGATGTAGAAAGAATATAAATATATATATATATATATATACAGTCACTGAAAAAATATAGGGCCACCCATGTTTGCCACATTTCACGCATTTATTATAACCGATTGTGTAAAGATCATAATTATACATGCTCACAGAGTAACAGCGGATACTTTTATCGACATTTGGAGTATCGGGTTACCTTAAAACACGAGATTTCGACATTTGGCACAGCTACGCTGCGAAAAAATTATAAAGTCACTACCAAGATGCATGTCTTAGCGAGTGAATTGAGTGGAATAACAACGTTTGGGCTCATTTCACGGCTCGACGGAAACGAAAGCAGACCTCCTACCAGAAATTTTTCTTTGCTGAAACGATGGGTTTGGGTCGGCGTCTCACGAGTGACGAAAATACCCAAATCAAGGCTTATAAGGATGTCGGCCTCTCTAATCGGGAAATTTCCCGTCGATTGGGGCGTTCTCGCCAAGTAGTGAACAACTTCGTGAATTTGGGTGAAAAATACGGCGTAAAAAAGAGTCCGGGGCGTCCAAATGCCATTTCGGAACGAAACGAACGCGCAATTTTGAAGATAGCCTCGAACTCTGCGCTCTCGGCAAAGACAATTGCGGCGGCGGCCGGTGTGCAAACGAACGTGCGAAATGTGCAAAACCTCCAGGAAGACACTTTGGCTCACGAGAAAAAAACTTAAGAGAAAACCACGCTTGACCGCTGAGCATCAGAAAGCTCGCCTCGACTTTGCCCAGGTTACGATGTCATGGACCACTGAATGGCACCGAGTGCTCTTTTCGGATGAAAAAAAGTTCAATTGTGATGGACCGGATGGATTTAACTATTATTTCCACGATGTGCGCAAGGAAGAACGATTTTTGTCAAAACGGCACTCAGGTGGCGGTTCGGTGATGATCTGGGCCGCTGTCGGGTATTATACAAGGTCGCCGATTGTGTTTTTAGACGGTTGTGTTAATTCGACGCGCTATAGGGATCTACTAGAAAAGCAATCCGCACATTTTGAGCTGATGGGAGGACTTTGTTTTTCAACACGATAATGCCTCGATTCACACTGATAAGTTGATCGGAAGCTGGTTCGAACAACGCCACATTGAGGTCCTACGCTGGCCTGCAGTTTCACCTGATCTTAATATTATCGAGAATGTATGGGGCTGGCTTGCCCGAAAGGTTTACGCCGACGAAAAACAATTTTCGAACCAGGTAGAACTAAAAAAAGCAATTGTGAAGGCTTGGGACGAGCTCTCGCAGGACGTCATCCAAAATTTGTTCAACACTATACCAAACCGCATTTTTGAAGTTATTCGACGTAATGGGAAGTTCACTAAATATTAAGTATAGTTGTTAGGTGCCGTGAAATGAGCCCAAACGTTGTTATTCCACTCAATTCACTCGCTAAGACATGCATCTTGGTGGTGACTTTATAATTTTTTCGCAGCGTAGCTGTGCCAAATGTCGAAATCTTGAGTTTTAAGGTAACCCGATACCCCAAATGTCGATAAAAGTATCCGCTGTTACGCTGTGAGCATGTATCATTATGATCTTTACACAATCGGTTATAATAAATGCGTGAAATGTGGCAAACATAGGTGGCCCTATATTTTTTTCAGTGACTGTATATATATATATATATATATATATATATATATATATATATATATATGGCAAGAATTGTAGAACACCACTACTTAATTTTTTGTCTCGAATTTCTCTTAGCCAAACCATGCTTTCTCACGTGCTTTGGACTCATCTACCTATTTATACTCGCGACCTGACCTGCAGCCAAAATAGGCATGGACGCGCTGTGAAATAGTAACGGCAAAATCAAAGTAAAAATCAATAAACTCTATAAAATCAATGCACCAATAAAATTAAAACATTGGTACAACCTCGATAAACTTAGCTTTACCTGGAGTCAAACAAGAAGGGTCTAGTAGTTGACCCAAATAACCTATAACATAACGTATGTCTGTAGCGGTCCCGAATCTATCGGTCGTCGAGGCGGTGGATGCAATCGCTGAGGACTTCCAGAAAATTCGCTTCACTGCGGCACACCGCGAACGTGTGTGGAATTTCTTCATGAAACGATTCGAAATGGCCTTTAACGACAGCATGGACGAGCAAGAAATAATGTTTGCCACTGCTTACGCAAGTCGACTCATCGAGTTGCAGAATCGACACGGTAGGCCATAGAACGACGCTAGGCCTTCTGGTGGTGCCGGCGTTGCTATAATATGGGCGATGGTTGAAGGGAGACCTCCAGGATATAGCGTCTGATTACGCAGATACTGCCACAACCGCCTAAATGACTACGACACTAACAACCTAACCACATCGTTTCACTGGGTCGAATTTTTGGTGGCAGAAGCATCCAACTTTATAATAAGTCATTATTTTACCTAGTTAGTTATTGCGTCGCCTGTACACTATGAATGTAATTGACTGTGATGTAAATTCCGTTAACCAGTTTACATGTGGAGCGCTATTATTGGCGGGGTAATTGGTGGCATGCACAATGTAAAATACCATAGACACATTCTCAAGCTAATATAATGAAAAAATCCATATAATGAAAAAATCCTTCAAAATTGTGTGTGTATCTTCCCGCAGGACATAATTGGAATGCTATCGGAACTCTTCGACGGCCCATGCAGTTTGACAATCCGAAGTCAGACGACTACCAATGAATGAATAAGATTGTTCGTCCTACATCACAGCATTGCAGGAAGCAATGCTTGCCGAAAAAATGTAATCAATGCAGCAAATGGTCCTTCTGCGATGTTTTTTACAAAATTTCTTGCACTCCTGATGTTTTTACCGCGTCCTTGGCGCGCCCACCGAACACGCACATACGCTCAGGCGCAAAATGTTAATTAAAGCCTAGCTTGCTATTTCTAGAAGAAAATCAGTCGATTCGAACAGAAGAACCTTCCTTCTGTCTGTAAGCAACAGTTATCAAATGTTTTTTTTTGTTATCATGTTAACATGTTATCAAGTCATAGCAGCGTGAGACGTCGCGACAAAAGTCAAACCGGCATGAGAACGGTGTGTTTGCTACAGGTTTATTGCATCGTTTAAGTGTACTATATAGTTTTTATTTGTATACACTGATCATACCCCCACTGATTATATTTCCTATTTGTATAGACTGTATACACCATTGCTGCGTACGTCGAACCTTATCTGTCGCAACGGCAGTAGCGCAAGCAACTAGCAAATAAATGTTGCGGGTAGACACAGCCAGAAGATCAGGCTCGATATTTGGACGTCGCCTGCGAGAACTAGTCTTTCTTTGCAGTTTTGCGGTAAGAAAGTCATTTCAGTTAGTGAGACCCACTATATTCAACAGACCCTGTCGGAGGCGAGCATTTGTTCAAGCAAACAAGTGTCTGGTACTACGATCTGCTATGATCTTGCTACGAGTGAAAGAACATTGGTACCTATCTTGCATGAAATTATGCTCCTTCACGAAGAACTGAACGCGACTGCCTTGGCGGCGAAAATATGTGCGAGGATCTCCGGACTGTTTGAGGCAAGCCATCGCCGAAAAGCATCCCGAACTGTGCAATCGTAGAGGAGACGTATTCCACCATGACAATTTCCGACCGCATATATCTGTGGCGATCTACTGAAAGTTGCTTGGAATGTTTTAAGTCACCCTCCTTATAGTTTGACTTCTCCCCCGTCAGATTACGATTTGTTCGGCTCACTTCAAAATTCTTTGACAGGCAAAAACTTTGAACGTATTAAGGGTGTCGAACATCATTTTAATCGTTTTTTACATTTAAAAACGTGAAACTTCTGAAGAGTGGAATTTTCCTTAAGAAAGCGTTGAGAATATAAAAGTGTGTTGCAAAAAAATAGCAACTCATGTTTTTTGGTGATAATTTTGGCTTGGCTTATTTGAATAGCTTGAATTTTAAGCGCCTGGTGTACATGACGAAACACGAGTATGGTGTTAATTTCGTTGCAATCTCACAATCGGTTCATACAAAAAATAAAAAGTGTGGAAAAACAGTGTTGCAAAATATTAGCAACAATAACGCCTTACGGCGTAATCGATTCTTAGCAGGGCCGTATGACTTATTTGATACTACATATTCTATTCTTGAAACGGGGTTTTCGTCCCTTCTTCTGAATCAAATCGTAAACTTGGTTTTTCATGGAGTTAATGAGCTGTTGTAAGTACGAAAGTGGAATATTAGTCCATGCTTGCTGGACAGCTTCTTTGAGGTCCGACAAATTATCATATTGTCGACCATTTGCGTAAATCTGCTTCACCAAATGTCCCCAAAGATTTTTGATGGAATTCAGGTCTGGACTCAATGCCGGCCAGTCAAAAAGTGGCACTCCTTGTTCTTGAAAAAAGGCTATAGTGCTAGCCAAGGTATGAAACGTGGCGCTGTCTTGTTGAAAAACTGCGTCAGGTCCCCCAATTCTTCTGAAATGGACTTCTAACTGGGAACCGACGATACGCTGGTACTTGTCGGAATTGTTTCGGCCCACAATCGCGACTGGATCGAACTTCCCATTATATCCAAACGCGCCCTAATATTTCACAGAACCACCACCGGCCACAGGTTTCGAGAACCATTTAGGTTCCTTCCGTAAGTCGTGCCAGACAGCCGTCAGGGCCATCGAGATTAAATTTCTTTCATCCGAGAAGACGATTTTTTTCCACTCGTTATCCCAAGTTTGGTATCTATGCGAAAATTCACGCCGTGCGACAATGTGCTTCGGGTGCAGTCGCGGCAAAAGCTTCCTTTTCGCGTATCGCACGTTTTTGTCAGAACTTAACACTCGGTACACTGTGGATCGGTGCACTGGCACTCCCAAAGTAGTCCTGATCCTGGAAGAAGACATTTGGTCGTGAGTAGCCAACTGTATGATCCTTCGCCGATCTCGAATGGTCAAGACTGGCTGTTAGGTCTGCACCTTTGGTTCACTCCAGGGAGTAAGAACCTGCTGATAATGCTCTTATGCCGTCCTAATCTAGTTGCTATAGCAGTTACTGTATGACCGAGCTCAGCATATGCCTCAATTCTTGTCTCTTCGTTATCCGAGAGATCCTTTGTACGACCCATGGTTTAAACATACGCTTCGCCGTTAGTTTGGAACAACGACTAAGCTGTAGAATATTTTGCAGCTACTGGGTGAGACTCACTGACGTGAAGGTGATATATATATATATATATATATATATTTATACATAATATAATTTTGAATGTGTCAAATGCGTCGCCATCGTCAAATATTTCTCGGTGGAGTTAGAGTTTCTGTGCCAAGTGAACATGAAATATTGTGACGTTCTCTACACGGTTGATTGGTAAGAAACTTAAATTGTATGGCATGACCTGCAAAACTGCGGTGACAAGGTTATGCAACCGATTACATTCCAGATTCACTTTCGTTTAAAATCATAAGCCAGTAGATACGCCAGACCGGGCATGTTGTTCGGTTATCGACTGGCGTTCGTGGACCAGATTTGATATTGAGAAACGAGATTGGTTACATCAAGCTGCAGACAAGAAAATACGAGAGGTTGCGTGCGTCCCCTTCTGTCCACTGTTAATGTCCCGACGTAAAACCGCTTGCAAGTCAGTTCAAATACCTCAACTGCGTAGAACATAGCAAACAGACCGTCGCGGGCCAGAATTTTACGGCTACAGGGTAACAATGCTCCCTACTATTTTGCCACGATCATAATCAGCATAAGCTGAAATTTAAAACAACGCCTAAGAATATTTTTCTTCTCATGAATGATAATAAGCACGGAAATGCATCAGTCGCAGGGTTTCATATTTTTCTTCTATCTTTTCTCCAGCCTTAGGAAAATCGGATCGAAGTTTATTTACAACCTCTATTAAACGGAAATGCACAATCGATATACTGTTTCGACCCCATAAAAGAATTAGACCGTTTTTATTTTTATCGCGTCAGTTTGTTTCTTTGCAACCAGACTTGCGACCAGTCTTCAATGAGTCGGCACTGGCCAATGCGCCAGTGTGAATTTAATGAAGTTCGTCTTCGTCAGCAGACATTGTCTGTGTGTTACATTCATTATCGAGTATCGTTGATTCTTTTCGGAGGGAATAAACCGCAAAACATCTTTGGAAATATCTACACACAAACAAGGAAGAGATTCTCTCTTTTGCTAGACCGGCAGTATTTCGTGTCTCTCGCCCGATCCCGCCAACTGCGCGCGGTTCGCTAGGCCGTCGTCTGCTTCAAATTCGTCCGTAGCGTTGTTGGGGTTAAGGTATTGCCGGAGGGTTAAGGTACTGCCGGGATCGACAACACGAGCAGACAGACATTGATTGCGTCGTCGTTGTCGTCGTACTGTGGGTAGTATTGTCTCCAAAATCCATATTGAGCCCCGTTGCCATCATCAATAGCGTTTGGTAGCAGTTTGTGTTGTGTTGTTGTTGCCGTAGTCGTCGTATTATTGTTATTATTATTATTATTATTGTTGTTGTTGTCGTAGTTGTTTATGTCGTCGTCGTCATTGTTGTTGTTTCTGCCACAGTCGCTGCTGTTCGAACACATACATACATAGATAGATAGATAGATAGATAGATGGCTGTCGCTCGTCAGCGTGATCGGTCGCAATTTGTCTGACGTTGTGAATTTAGTTTCGGTGGCCGCCCGCCCGCCCGCCGAGTTGTTGTTGGTTGTTGGACGTGATTTTATATAGTCGCCTATCGTCGTTACCATTGCCCGTCTCGGTGGGTGGATGTTCGATTCGCTGTCGTTCGTTGTATTCACCATCGGACACATTCGACACTTCGAACAGCCGTTGAGCAGCGATCTTGGCTTGGCTTGGTGGCGGTGGGTGACCGTTGGTGTCGGTATCGGTGTCGGGTCTATGATGAGCTACGTCGGAAGCTACTAGTGAAGACGTACGTCAACCACACGTCGGGACACAGCGGTCACCCAACCCAGCGTCAATCAGCTGCAACTTGAGTCGCTCGGTCCAAACAACAACAACAACAACATCATCATCATCATCATTGTCATTATCAGCACTACCCCCCATCATCACTATCATCCATTGAAATAAAACGCAACGCCGAATCATAATAGGTTGGTATCCTACTCGTCGGTTTGGTGCGCGGTTTAGTAGCACACTTTGTCGATCATGAATTAGCGAGTCGGCAACAAAAAGAGAGAACTGCAAGGATGATGATAGTAATAATCATAATAATAATAATAATAATAATAATGGCGGTGATGATGATGATGACGGTGACAATCTGCCTTTAAACAAAAAACCGTGGTGATGATCTGTTTTAATAACGCAATTTTTGTTGGTCACGTTTGCTTAACACGCGACGCAATCTATGCTAAGGTGTTTATGTGTGTGTGTGTGTGCGTGTATATGGGGAGCAGCCGTGTTGTACACGAAAACACACATTCTTCTGATATATATATATATATATATATATATATATACAAACAATCCCTCTAGTCATTGTGTAATGATAATACTAATAATATATATATATATATATATATATATATATATATATATATATATATATATATATATATATATATATTATTATCATGATTACACAATGACTAGGGATTGTTTAAAAGTGTATGGTGGGCGGTTAGAGGGGGTGATGCAAAAGGACTACCAACAAGGCTTGTTAAAGTGTTTAGCGTCCGGCTTTTACAATGCCTGTACGCCTATCCCCCATGAGTGAAGCCGCTCCAGAGACAGCAAGATATATATATATATATATATATATATATTGAGAAAGAGAGAGACCCAGAGAGGAAGGGAGAAATAATTCAAGAGATAGCTGGCTTGAGATCTGATGCCGTACCAGTAATGTGGTGTGTATGCATTTCGGCCTCATGTCTTACTAAATGTATTATTAAACACAACATACGCATCTACACATTGCAACTTCAACGATTTCGGTCGGTGAACGCTCGTTTCGGCTCTAGTTCTCGCAGCAGGATGAATCGTTTCGGTTCATCCGTCCGGCTGCTCATAAAGCCCATCGTGTAGGATGAAAGAGGCGCCTGCTAACGAAGAAGTAGCGTGCTAGTTAGGAAAGTTTTCGAGCTGACCCTCAGCCAAGATTTAACGTCCACGGAACTGTTTTTCACATTGCTTCATAGGCGGACCCCATAAATATAAATGTGCAACGGTGGGGCTCGAACCCGCGCACCTTTGTGTCTCCTCCGGTTGCGAGACGCAGACTTAAGCCACTACGCCACCGGGCTCGACGTGCTAGTTAGTTAGTACGCGATCGCTTTCTCGATCGATTTGGCTTGAGGCCATTGAGATCGAACTAGAAACGTTTATTGTTTTTTATTCAGCGAACGCCACGACGACGACGACGACGACAGATCGAGCAAAGGCCTTGGTGACGCCTTTTGGAGTTCAGAAACAGAGTTCTATCACACAATATTTGGCCTACCAGGACTACCTGAGCGCGAGCTTCTAGTATCCATTAGGGTAGGCCGGGTTTCTAGTTGACTGATCGGTGATATGCAGTTTCGCTGCGTGAACTGACACGACACATGACAGCTGGCAAGCCGCGTACGACGAACTCTTTGTTGTTGTTGTTGTTGTTGTTGTTATTGTTGTTGTTGTTGTTGTGGTGGTGGTGTTTGAACATGGCCGAAATCAGGCGGAAAGACCCCCCATTCTACGCTGGAACAGATAGCGAAATATTGACGAAGCGTGAAAAGTCCTGTAGAGAGAGAGAGAGAGACAGGGAAAAGTCCAGACAAATCTCTTCTCTCTCTCGGCAATGCCGACGGGCGGTGGTAACACACATACGTGAAGGTTTTTGCAACCGTGGTTGTTGGGAAAGGTTGTTTTTAAGACTTGTAGTGACTTGTATGTGTGAGTGTTGAGCCTATTCGAACTTGTAGTTTGACCATCTGCTTTCCTTCTAGTCCAACCGTCTCAAAGCTCGTGTCAGTTTCGTCGGTTTGCCTGAATTGGCTGACTGACTGACTGAATGACTAGCATTTCGTGAGTAGCGAGTGGACTCGTTATGTAATGTGACCGCTAATATTTTAGCGGTCACATTATAACGAACGAGTCCACTCGCTATTAATATTTTATAAATAGCCGGTTTTTCCCTTAGCGGCGCACGTAGATACATACGTGCGTAATGTGAAGATGAGTTGAAATCGGTCGCTTTCCGTCCACTATGGGCCACATTTGGCCTACATTGGTTGGTTTTTAAACGATCACTATCATCTCTACACCGTCGTGTATTAATGCATTCATGCAGAGCTACATTGCTTCGTCACACAGAGTGGGATTGATGTGCATATGTACCTAACACTTTTACATATACTGCAGGCTACTCGAATGTCATAGTTCACAGTACAAACAACATTGGTAAACCTTGATATATGAAGCCAGTTTCGAGTTGTTCTCGGCATATTTTTTTCTAAACACATACTAGTAGTAATGAGCTCAGTGCGGGCCACTGTTTTAGTGATAGTCGTGTGGCGATTATTTAGATTATTTTCAACTATAGCAAAGAAGTTAGTCGTCAATTTGACGCATCTTCGTTGACTAAACGAATATAAAAAGAACGTTTACACATGGATGCAAATGATTTTTTTGTGACACGGGAATGCGTTAAGCGACATGTTTTTGCTTTTTTCCTGATATTTGACAATATGTGTTCCTTGCTTGATGTAGATTGTTAAATGTGTGTTACTAATATATTAAGGCTATTTTATCTCTTGATTTGTTCTGCCCCTGGTTAGGAGGTATGATGAGAGAAGGCTGTATAAGTATCATATAGTTGGTTACATAGCATATGGTTAGCACTCTTTTTTTCCTGTAATCATAAAATCATATAATATATATAAATATACTAATAAAAAGTAGCATATATATATATACCATATACATGATTTTTCCATATTTGTAAGCGTTTGTGCCCATGCTTATAAATATAGAAATCTGCAAAACCCTTGGCTGCTCATGCAGTACTCTGAATCGTTTTTGTGGCATTGATGTCTAGTGTCTACGTATTGTTTCATATAATTGCTGTAGAGATTTGGTATCGTGGCAGATTTATAATTGCAATATTTTAAACAACTTACGTGAAATGTTGGCGTAATATTTTTTGGATGTAATAATTTTCTATTCGGGCTTACATTTAAGGATTAAGATTGTTCGAATGATAATAATTTGTCTCCCGCCACTATAAAATGAAAACTAAGCTTTTTAGTCAGTTTATTTGGTTCTAAGGTTAACAAATGAACGTACTATCATTATTGTTTCAAGTTTATTCACGATAAATTGGTAGTGTATTACAAAAGTTCACATATCATTTTGTAGGCTAAGAATATCGTTAACACGTGCTACTATCATTATTGCCCGCGAGAGTGTCGGTTGGAAACGAGCTGAGGATGTGAAGGAAATATACCAAATGTGTAATTGTCTAATCAATCTAATCTCGTAGCGATAAGTAAGTGATAACTATGCTGATAAGCACAATATTCTGCTCGTCCTCACTCATTAATTCATCGCAATAACGACTTTCGCTCATTTCTGCTATGCGTTTTGACCGACTTTGATCGTCGTTTTAGGTTGAAGTGCATCAGGTCATTTAACGTCGTCGCCCCAGCATCGCTGAAAGCAGCTCACGTTATCATGGCCGAACCACCAACCGCCTCACGCTTGAGGTCGACTCATATTATTGATCTGACCGGCGAACTGTCACCAAGGCCACCAGCTGCAGCTGCTAGAGGGTATCGAAATCGTAATACCTTCATTGATCTCACTTGTTCTGTAAGTATTATGTTCAGTAAAAGGATGTTAAAAGCAATGCATAGAATTTTCGATTTCGAAACGAGTTGAAGGGTCTTCCTGACTGTAAGGATATGTGGCCTGGTTTGTGCATCATAGTATATTTGATTGTGGGCACTGACTTTTTCGAGGCCGCGGATGCATTAACGTCCATACCATCGCATAATCTCGTAAAAACATCACCGCTTGACCGAATTGATGGTGTTGAGCACAATTGCTGCATTTCATACACATCCGAGCCGCATTAAAAGCCAAGATTGTGCGCTTTTTGAGACTATCGTTTGCGCTAAATCTAACCTATTGCATTGGGTGGAATTCGTTGAGGTTTGGGCTCATTTGTATGAGAAGGACTATCTGTTCAATTGCATTCAGATGTGACGTAGCCAATAGAGGTTTCCAGAGTTTGTTTAGTCGTACGTTGAAACGTTTACCCCTAATCACGTACCAAGTTTGTTATTTATCCGCATTTCATTCTAACAGGACTCCTTTCTTTGTAGATATTGGAAGCATATTCTTCATTTGGTCTTGTCTATTAGGCGGCTTATTTTTTTTTTTTAAACACATTGCTTACGGTAGAAGTAACAGATAATTAGGGAGTAATATGCCAAGATATGTGCAATATATATTGCTGCACTTTGGGCACTAGTTGGACCCGCAATGATTCCGGACGCGTGACTTTGGTGTTGCAGACACACGAACCCGCCACGGAAGTTGACAGAAATGTAGCCTCGTCAAGTGCCAGTGACGTGGAGGTTATCTGTGAGGTACGTCGAGGAACAAATCGACCTCCAACACGGGCTCGGCGGCCCCTTACGCGTTCGCTTGGGGTGGACATCATCGATATTGGTTAGCTGCTTGCTTATATTTCTTATAAATACTCCAATCCAGCGTGAATGCTCTTGGACTGCCATTTTTCAGCACGTTTGTCAATCCGCCTGATGTGCCGTATCTTGTGTTATACCCACTTTACAATGCAATACATCATGGTAGCTGTAGATCTCACGTATAAAGGTCTCTGCACCGTCAGAATCAACTAATAATCTGTCCCCTACAATGTGTATGGAGTGGCATGTACATATTTAGTAAAATTTCGTAAACATTACGAAAATGTATGGGTCTAACTTAAGCGAGTCCACTCGCATCGTCCACCGTTTTGTGCTTAGCTTACGGAATACGGTTTCGATATTCTGGGCGCATTGCGCTAGGTTACAGTATCATTTGAAAAGCGAAATCCGAAACTCTACCACAGGCGTAAAAATGTTAACAGATTTATAATACTGCCGTTGGAGCAGACGCACAATTGGTTATTGGCTACCAACGGCCTCAGTGGAGGTTTGAAACGGCCGTAGAGAGAGAGAGAGATTAATCTTGTACCTGTGCCACCACGGTCTCACAGCCAAATCCTGGGAACATCATTCAATTAGCACTCATCCAACGAGAAGCATTCCAGCTCAAGCTGTTGTCTTTGAAATAGCCCTGTGCCGCATTGCGTTAAGCTGTAACATTTATCCGATAATGCGTGCGCATTAGCTATGCTGTCTGCATATACAGGAGATGTTTAAATTCAGAATTGAGGAGCTGCTTCATCTGACCCAGTTATACGGCAGAGGAATACGTATAACAAACTCACAAGTGATCGCCCCCATTTGGCTCAACGGAACCAGTAGGGTCGTATATAGTCATCGGTGTAACAAATATCGCTGGGTTGGTACTGAAAACGCTTTGTCTGTACTGTCTAAGATGCTCCATCGCAGGCAGCGACACCAGTGGCAGTTACGCCACCAACGAGGCCCGCAGCAATGGCGACCGTCGGTGCCGCTGGTAATAACGGCGACAGCGCTCTTCCGTTCGTGTCTATTCCGGGTCCGTCGCTTAGTTCGCCACCGAAACCGACCGAGCAACCTTGGTCGTGTCCGATTTGTCTCGAATCCTACACCAAAGTAAGTTGATCATCCCTCGACCACACGTTGGCAAACTGAGCAGGCTGCCGCAGTTGAACAGTATATATATATACGTTTGTCAATCCGCCTGATATGCCGTATCTTGTGTTAAACCCACTTTACAATGCAAAAAATGTATGGTAGATGTATATATATATTAAACTGCTCGATTTTGTAATTAGTTTCGCCTCCTTGGAAAATTCTGTGAATCTTCTTACCGTAAACGAGGATTTACAATCCTTGAGGAGAACCTCTACAAGTGCTTGACATGTGAGGGGACTTCAAGTCTTAGGTTCCGAGGCAGTAGTTTTAGCTCAGTATTGAAAAAAGAACAGCGTTCGCAGTGCCTCACATCGTCAGCCGCCTGGGTTGCACGGAGCCGGCACCGATAGTCGATTGCTTCTCTGATCCGCGGGATAATAATAATAATAATAATAATTCGGCGCTTCGGGCCCTTTAAAAGAATTGCTTCCGTTTTTTGGAGCCAATTCGCGACCTAGTATATGGAGGGCTCCGATGACCACCGCTGGGCTCCGATGACTGTTCCTTCGAGCGGATCGTCGTCATGGGCAGTAACGATCAGTGCCAAATCATCTGCTTAGGCGACGCAATAAGGAAGGTGTGGGAGTCTAAGTATTGCTTCGTAAGTTATATTCCACAGGGTTGATCCGAGTACAGAGCCTTGGGGGACCCTGGCTGCAACTGCATAGTCCACACCTTCGTAGGTAGATGCTCGGGACGACACTAGGATACACCGTAGTAGGGGACATGTCTTTGTTTACAATTGCTTGGCATTAAGCGCGTTTTTGGCAGTAAGATGATGACCAGACAATACCACCGGCCTGCTCTCGTCGCATTTCTCTGCGTTTCAACTATGTTTAGAACCTTTAATATATATATATATATATATATATATATATATATATATATATATATATATATATATATATATATATATATATATCAACTAAAGCCACACCCATAGACGCACAGGTCTACAGTTTTTAAGGGATACAATAAAGTTGATCATTTGTGTGTGCCAGTGTGAAGGTACGTGCTCAAGATGAGGGCTCTACTAAAAGTTGATATCGTACCTCTTTGTTCCGTCATTGCGCGATTTTCAGTTGGAAGGCCAGGGCATTCATACGGTGGTCATTACTGGCTGCTCGCACGTATTCTGCGAACGGTGCACCAACGACGCCATCAAGTTTCAGAAGAAGTGCCCGAAGTGTCGCCGAGTTGTTCGGGGCAAGGCAATGTACAAACGGCTTTACTTTTAGCGATGATCTATATTGGTGTAGGGGCGTTTTATCGAATCATACTGTAATAATCGTAAACGATCGAACCGCTGTTCATACGTTCTTGGACAAACAAAAATTTCGACCCATAACGCAGTTCAACATATGCTAGGACAGCGGAGGGAATTTTATGAATGCAACAGCAGTTACGTGTACGTATGTAAGTAAGGTGTGTACGACAAATTAGGTAAAACCCATATAAGTGGTTGATCTACTTGACTTATTACGGAAATTCGGAAGTCTCAGTTCGAATCTCGCAGAAGGATGCTCATTAGGAGCGAGACGAACAGGATCATTATGCCTGTATAATATATGTACAGAACAAACTAGATTTACTGCATAACATAGGTATTAATATTCAAGAATGAAAAATAAATACAGCTGTATATATATATATGTATGTACATATATATGTATCTGTACACATTATGCTTTCAAACGTTTCTTAAATTGTAGCAGATACAGGGTAGCTGTATCGTGAAAACTTTTCTCTTAGCTATGCATAATGGATTTTCCGGCGGTATCGGGCTTAGTGCTTAGCAGTTGAAGGTTATATGCAGAACGCATATTTGGCTTACACTATGCATTTGGCCCGGTTTTTTTCGTAAGATGACTTGGTCAAGTCATCTTGCGAAAAAAATTATTGAAAAAAACCGTTGACAAGTCATGGGAAAAGCAAGGATACTTCAAAAAGTTCCGTAATAACTTTGTGTAGCATCAGCATATCAAAGCCAAGGTGTCCGTACATCAATGGTGACAAAGAGAGCAATCGACGTCAACAAGCGCAACGGCTATGTGTTGTCAAATCTTAGAAATAATCGTGTTTAGTTGCATTTCATGCTTTTTTAAGAAGATATTCTAACCGCGTACTATTTTTCCAGGTTTCTACGAAAGCTTTATGCCAGTTCCCCGATGCCAAAGAAAGCGTATTTCCAGTTTTCTGATAGCAAAGAAGACTATTACCTCAACCTGTTGAATGAACAATTATAAGTTAGAAACGTGCAGTGACGCAAAATTGCTTTAAAAAAAAGGTTTATTTGCCGTTCTGGAAATGGAAGACGCGCAAATATTGATAATAACAATGAAGCATACACATTCACAAAAGGCAAACGATGTTTAATTTACCTTATACCTACGCCGTTAACCTAAAAAGTAATCATTAAACACAATCGGAGCCATCAAGGCAACACGTATTGCTAGCCACATTTGAATGTACTTACACTGACTAAATGTAAAATTTATGTTTGATAATCATATTGAGACAGCTGACACTATATACGAGTATACGTAAAACTCTAACTAAAAGCGTCGGCTGATCGAATAACTTTCTTTTAACTCTATGCTTTATGAAATTACCGACCGTTTGAAACTCTGATCCAGTTGGTGTTCAAAGATCTCGTGTATATATATACCTGTATATATTTCTATAGGCAAATGGGACTTGGTGATCGGTTAACTAGGTGAAAAGTTCTGTCATCCAGCATAACGTTAACGCGTGCTAAAAGCTCGCGAGCAAAAGTGGCAAGTAAAATAAACTTCAGGAATACTGCCATCGATTATCAAATTGCAGCTGTCTAAATTTGTGTAGATCCTAAATCTGGTCTATGTTATGTTTACGCGACATCTATTCGTATATTGGTTACCAACGTAATAAAAAAAACATTTGTTGGTTGTTGTCGACAGTTTAAGCTGCGAGCTGCGATATATACTATTTTGGCTCGTTTTGAGAGAAAAAAAAAGAGTTGAGTAAGAGAAAATCCCGTAATCATGATGAGAATAGTGTTATATATACACTTATATATTTTCATACCATTCGTATGACAAGCACATTATTAATATACTGTATTTGTAGAACTTTCTTCGGTTAAAGGCATTTTTGGAGTCCAGCTTCAACGTACCGTAATCCCTATTATTTTGGAGAAAAGCAAATAATATTTTCCATATTATATGTGGTGTATTCCATCTATCGTGATTGAGGATAGCGCTTTACATCAATGCTAGGTAGCAAGGTTTTCGTTGTCAGTCTCTTCAGAGCGCACCCGACAACGATGAGCCTAAAACAACTGGTCTTTATTTTAAACGCAATTAACCAACCCCCATATATATATATATATATATATATACTTTTTTTTGTTTTTTTTTGTTTATAACAATACACATTTCTATGTATTATATGCTAAGTACATATTATGCCTCGACGCTCGCAAAAGGTCTTAAAATCCGTGCCATGGACGCCGGAAGATATAATGCGTTACGTGCCGCCTCTGGTATTTTTTTGTCGCATATTATATTGCATTTTCCGTGAAAGTTACCAATCCGTGCGTGTGGTCTCCTGCGCCTGAACGAGGCACTTCAGATGATCGGGATGGGCGGAAAGTACAAAATGCTTGCAATGTCATCGGCTAAACAGCGCCGGCGGCGCATGATCTTGCGGCAGGGCAGGGGTTGGTGTTACCCTATGTCCTGTGGGTGCAGAGATTTATTAGGACTCTTTTATGACCATGCCGACTGTATCATCAGGTAACAAATATCTAATCGCACGGTGCGCGGTGAAATTTCTGAAAAAAAGCCATAAATTCCAGGTTTGGCTATCGTGCGCGTTCTTTATGTGAAAACGTCCTCTTGACCCTACACATTTCTTCTTGGGGAGGGGCAGAAGAATGATTTATGTTCTCTCATATCAGAGTCCCTTAACTTTGCTGAGCTTATCTCTATTCACGTGTAGGACTTCTGGGGCAAAGGCTGTTCATAATAATAAAGCTGTTTAACCTTAGTCGTCACTTTAGGAGGTTACGCTTTTTAATAGCTAATTAAACATATTGCTGAGGGAGGGGAGGGGATTAGGAGTCCTTGTGTATTTTTGACGTATTTACGGGTGAGTTTAGGCTTGGCCAAATTGTTGTGTAGAAGCGAGGTTTTTTCTTCCTGTATTTTAGTTGTTCCACCTGGACCATCCTCCGTCCCCTACGAGCTTGAAACTCACCTTGAGGCATATCTTCAATGCACCGAACATGTTATTATTATTAGTGCTTCAAAGTGACAGTTGTAAGATCGGAACCTAGCTGGTATAGAGAAGCTGCATAATAAACGGACGCTAGGTCTACTAACCTTCTTAACCCAAGGCTGCCTTTCCAATGAGTAAATGTGCCCTCTTCATGTTATTCGGTGCCGCTTAATAAAGCACTTAAGCTACTTTATTTAACAAGAATAATTGTGATATGTTTCCTGTTTGCCCGGGCGCGATTAGTTAGATGTACTGCGCGTGTGACAAGTAGTTCAATGCTAACAACCTTAGACGATACCTTCAAAGGCACAGTGTCGATTATAGGTACATCACCTCAAGATATAGTCTCAAGTTTTTCAAAAACATTCGTAAGCCATCTAGAGCTCGTCAAATTCTTTGTCGATTCACTGGGACTCTCAGTAAGCTCGTGTTCTTTTTGTCCAGCTGTCTTGCCGCATGGGCTGCACCGACTGCAGTTCTACGTTTTTTTAAAGGTCCACCGACGGTAATTTACTGTGTTTTGAGTTAGACCTTCTTAGTGTAGGAATTCTTTAATCTGGTCTATCGAGTTAAGCTTGTATCGCTCTGATACCAGACGTTGAGCGGGCTTTGCATTTCTGAGACAGCGCCCGATATGCCCAGGTCAAACAGTACGCAGAGCGATACAACACTCGATAGACCAGCCGATATAGTATCGTCGGACATAAGCCAAATTAAGGAATTCTAACACTACGGAGGTGCTAGTCAGGTTGACATTGAGGGCTCGTTTTAACTTTACCAGGCTTTCTGCAAAAGTGGACTCTCTGCGGATCGTGTTGAATGAATTACGAAAGTCGACCCTGACGCGCATTGATCCATCTGCCTTAAGGATGCAGTGCCGCCTCTAACTCACCTTTCACTGCCACACCGATTTGTTATATCGTTGTTGAGTCTGCTACAATAAGGATTTCTGTATTAAACATTTAGGTTTTTGTTTTAAAGAGATCTGACTGCAACATAGCAAGGCATAAGCCAAAAACCTCACAAATACCCACATGATGAAGCTAAGGCTTTAGCCAATTATCTAAATAAGGTGGTCAATGCGACCAAGATTGTTTATGTTAGTGAACAAGTTGATCGTGCTCTTTGCGTCCCCGGCCGGGCTCAAGGCCTCTTGGAGGCCTTGAGTTGAACCAGGAAGGGGAATCCAATGAAGGCATACCAGGCCAAATCGGACCCAAGTTGTTCTCGAGCACCGGGGCACACACTCCGATCACTCATACTAACATAAAAATGGATAGCGCAGCCGGCGGAGACTTAAATTATGACCTCACGCAGGTATTTACATGACATGGGGACTTTCAGAGCCTCCTCCTTCGAATTGGAAAAGCTCCATTAGCGAGCTGTGGTCTGTGGCCAGAGGGTTGACGCGACTCACACTTTTCTAAAGTGCCAGCGCTAGCGTCACAGCAATTGTAAAATCCAGGGACAAATTGATTATTGAGGAAGACGGAAGGGGGACAGATATCCCAGACCCCCCAGAGAACTTTTATGAAGTTTTTAACGTTTTTTTCTAGCTCAAACGTGTTTTTTTTTTAATGGAATTACATTTTGCAATGTTTAGGTGGTTCTCCGTAAATAAAAACTGTTACAAAATAGGTCAAACAAAGACACAAAAGTCACATTTGACAATATTTTAAAGAATTATTTGAATAAGCGCTTTACACAATACGTAATCACAATAAGTATCTTCACCAGGATTTCTAAACAGCGTTTGTTACAACGCGGAGCAATAAGTGAGGCAATACGCTCTCACATATACGCGAAAATAAAGTTTTACACTCATACAGCATCTACATAGTACACAGCGACAACGGGAAAAACAGTACATTTTTTAAAAACGAATTTAATCTGGAAGGGTGATCCTTTATACAAAGCGCGAATAATCCCAATTTAGGGTATAACTAGATCATTTGATCTGTTAGAACAGAAACCCGCAGCGTGTATATTTGTATCACCTTAAGTGAGTAATATCGAAAGAATAAATCATGGACCGAATCTCTTTATCGCCTAGAAAAAAATGGCTCCATAATTCTGTATTACTCTGACTTTCCGGAGAATTCCGTCATAGCCACCACCCCAGAGAAGGATACCATAGCATAGCACTGGTAAGAACACGACCTTGTACAAGAGAAGTAAGCCCTTTGTGGGGACCCCAATCAATTTCAATCTGTGCAGTGCCGATACCACAGCATAGCACTTGGGTGCAATATATTCTATGTGGGGATGCCACCGCATGTTTTTCTGAAGAAGAAGCCCCAGGCACCTGGCTGTCTGCGAGGGCTTAATGTTCTGTAGCTCGAGTAGTTGGTTGTTAGGCAACTTCTCTTGCCTCGGCGAAAAAGTATAAAATTATTCTTATCGGCATTGACATGTAAACCGAAAGTATTAAAAATGCTAATTGCATTGTCAACATTTAGGAGAAACTGGTGCAAATATACATCAAAATTTCGAATATCAACACCGAAGAGTAGCGTCGTGTGATCAGCAAAAGCTATAGTAGATACCAAGATTGAGCCCCTGTGATTCTTATTAGAATAAAATTCAGAGGGATAAGAAACATAAAAAGTCCGAGAACCCAACCTTGAGGGGTACCGATGTCATGCTGATGTTGCCATGAGGATTCTACTGGACCAGCAGCCGCAAGAACCGCGGAAACAGAGATGGTAGAGAGTAATAATATATTATTGTTTCTTTTCCAGACTTCACCACGTAAAGTTTCCATACCCCTGTTCTTCTTGAGGTTAGCGACCGTAGTATTACCTAACGCAGCAAAGCGATGGTTTAGCTCCTCTGCAATTTCTATTGGCTTTTCCAAAGTTTTATTATTGCCAACTACTGACGCGGTCGGTAAGTCAACTGCATCGTGTCGCCTGCTACAGACTCCATTGATGAATTTCCAGAGTTTAGAGGAGTCGTCACGCAAGAACTCGACACGATTTCGATAGAATGCTGTCCTCGCAGCGCGGATTTCATTGAGATAGCGGCGACAGCTGCTTAAATAGGCGGCCCTTGTGTCCACCGAATTTATCTTACGATGTCTGCGGTGCAACGTATTAACTCTGCGACACAGCTGTCGTAAGCCTGGAGAGAAAGAAAACTGACCCGCCTTACCCGAACTGTCAGAGACAGGAAGCTCTACGAGGTCAAATTACTTTTCCTACGTAAGAAGCAGGATTATACTAAAAGCGTCGCATGCAGTATTTACATTGACGCATCATGAACCGTTAACCACGAGACATCCTGTAAGCAGCATAGGAACCTATTAATGCTAGCCTTTGTAGGACATCCGCGTGAGCTTAGAGCCAATTTGGCCAACGGTTTAGTAGCCGGGGAGTTGTCGGCAAGAGTTAGGAAAACCAGGTAATGATCAGAGAGAAGTAAAATTTCAAGAACCGCAGGCTGGATGATAGTAAACTTCAAGCAATTTGGAACAGCTATGTGGTCTATGCATGTACTCGACGCGGGTTTGGTAATGCGATCCACTACAAGGGTGAAGTCTCTAACGGCAAAGAACGATGTATAATCGCTAGGCTGCGGAACCGAAGGTAATTCATATTTGCATCGCCCATAACAATGACAGAGGTGGAGGTTCATTTCGGCAACATCTCATGTATTTTGTATGTGTATTCAGTAGGGTGTCTTTGCACGACATGTGATTGGAATAAAGCCCTAAAATAAAACATTCAACCCTTGTCCATCTGAGCGAGAAGGTAAGATACTGCAGGTGAAACGCACGTTTTTTTTGCCGACACCGCCGCCTAACCTTCCCTGTCCTCTGCTTGACGCATTTCGTTCGAAACCACCTATGGAATGAGATGCCTGATCATAATGCTTTAGCCACGATTTACTAACTACTGCCGCATCAAACAGGCATTTTTTTGAATCTAGAGACGTGAGATTTTTTGCCGCAGAAAATCGGTAGGCAGAAGGTACTGAGTTCTCCTAGATCGGCTACAGAATGAACCGCAGGACATAAAATGTGTGGCAAACGGGATTGCTAGATGTGTGCTTCTCGCAACTGCTGATCGCCGAGTTGTACTCTGTAACGCTAGAGTTCTATTTATGCCCGCGTCTATCTTGACCGCCCAATAACCTTGCCATTGCTGTCACCTTGTTGTTGTGGCCGCTGTTGCTGTTGTTGTGGGTTAACGGTGCACTGCCATCGCTGACTGCTCGGTGAGACATTATGGCGTCACCAGCAGACAAAAGCACGCAACCATTTCGTTGCTCTATATGCGACTGTTGCTGATGTCGCTGAGTTTGCTGAGAGGCACTCAGCATATAGCGGCCGCGAACGTCGACACGCCGGAATAGATACTGCGTCGTTCGGTGCCTTCTCTGATAACACTGAACGCAGGTTACCATGGCGCCATTAGGCTTAGCATTGGAGCATCTGCTGCTGGCACCGCTTGCTCTGACACCAACATAGCGTCGGTCCCGAGCCCAATCCTGTAGACCGTGGCATACAACGAGGCATAAGAACTCGACGGTCTGCCCACCGAAGTATCGACAATGACGTACGTTAATGATGTAGCGTTCGTATTTAGAGGTAAGAATAAAGATGAGGTGGAGAAAAAGGTCGAGGATGCTGACTACTACCTGGCATTAGTAGCACAGAATTAGGGCCATTCTGCTCATCAGAAAACGTGAATATCGGTGGCGGTCATGTTCACTGCAAGGTTGTTGCACGTTCTACAAAGTAAGTGAAGTATCTAGGCGCTTATGCTTGACCTAGGCATGACATTTACGGTGCATGGCAAGCATGCGCTTGCAAAGGCAGCATTAGCGCATTCAAATCCCATCAAGCTTATGCGCTGAGTGGATGGTGCCGGCAAGGAACGCAGGAGCCTGTTGGCGACGATCGCGGACTTTGGCGCTGCTTTACGCGACACCAATCTGCGGCCAGTGTCGCCAGAGTGAAGAGAAAGATCCATAGTGGAGACAGACAGTTGGCATGCAGACCGTACCACCCGTGGTTGCAATAACCCTCGTACAGGATTGACTTGTGTCCTAAGATGCGGCAGTCTCGAAAACGTTGACGTTAGGAAGTAATACCGTGAAACCGTCTCCCAGCAGCAAAGTTGCAGAGTTTTTTTCGGACAACAACCGCCAACGACCGGTCATCCTTCCCACCATCGGAGAGGCAGAGAACAACGGGCGCAAAGGAGCGCAGGGAAGGCCAGGCCAGGTGACGTCGTTGTTCTCTGCGACTGAGCACAGCACCTGAGAGAACTCTTTGGCTACTTACTACTGACTTTGGTAAAATCTGAACTAACCGCCAGCGGTGCGTGACATCTTGAATAACGCTGATCAACTCATCCGTGGTAAACCGAGGGTTCGAGGGCTGTGACTCGTTGTCAATGATATGGCCAACCCCTCCGTGCTTGGGCGCTATGTGTCGACACCGACCTGTTCGTCTGTAAAAAAAGCCCGCAAGGCAGTTGGGCAGGAGGCCCTGTTGGGGTCCGATGCGTTGCTCGGACCGCGGGCTGGCGAACCCGCGGTAAAGCACATGTCAGCCTTAACTTATTGCCTAGATACACTCCTGGCTCTAGTTCCATGTTGCTGTGAACGGTTGCTGGCTCGCTCTACACAGTGTCGCGAGTAGTCAGAACCTTTACAACCAACCACTACAAAGCGTGTAGTCCGACGCCGCCGCCGCAAGGTGGCGTATAGTCGATACATGAAAATATTCCACATTTGCAGCTATGTAATCGCGTTGCGCATTATCCCCTCTATGTGCAGCCTAGCATTGTCTTGTTGCTCAAAACCAATGCTCAGGAGATAAGTCAGCCCAGGAGGCGGTTGGCCTATATCTCGCGCAGTCTAGCTTTTCGCAGTTCCACTTGAGCAACAGAATAACGGCCTCCGCCGTGCTGGCCTCATCCGGTACTTCTCTTATCCAGACACCAGAGCATGACCCTGGCGTGTGACTCGGTGTCAGTCGCTCTTCGCACAATGCGAAACCTCGGCTGAATGAGCCCGCCAAGGTGCGCAAGTGTACGTACGACCCTTGCGCGTAACCACAACCGCTTTTGCTCCCATGCGCTTTGAAGTCCTTAGGGACCGCAAACACTGACATCATGGCTGTTCGACATAGCAGCTGAGCGCCGTTTCACCTATACGACGGGTCACATTTGTGTTTGGAATGGCAGAGCGTTTCTGATACAGAAACTTACCACCGACCTTCAACGCACAGACAACACAGTTGCACTTCTAAAACCAATGCGCATTTGGCACACTATACATCGTTCAGAGCCTCCACTTGAATTGTTCGGTATTCGCTTTTTTTCTTGTCAGCCTACTTGCAGCTCGAAAATCACCTGGCGTTGTTGCCGTACGTCCCAATGTTGGCGTATATCCGCTTTTCGAAGGCCTTAATTTTGATTTGATGCAAATTTCCATCGACCATACTACTTTACGTTGCCTTACGTTTAATGAAATACCTTGCACTTCTATTTTCTTATTTCAGATAGCCTACAATCGTAACACGCGGAAATCTCCACTTACAATGTAGACTGCGCAATCGTCTGGACATTGCGTTGCGTATGTACCTGGAGCTCGTCGTACCGTCTATTCTTGGTTTATTCAATTTGATCTCAGAGCGATACTAGCTTGTATGTATATAACAGCAGATAAACAGATTA
This sequence comes from Dermanyssus gallinae, assembly GCA_003439945.1. Lineage (NCBI taxonomy): Eukaryota > Metazoa > Arthropoda > Arachnida > Mesostigmata > Dermanyssidae > Dermanyssus > Dermanyssus gallinae. The sequence goes on from QVRM01006033.1 coordinate 200,485, forward strand.
AACCCGTAATTATCTGCAATCTACTCTAAAACCCGCAATTATATTTATAGGTACAATGAGAATAGAAATACGAAACACGACAAGATGCACCGTTTAAAGTATCCAATCGGATATATTTACAACAACATTAACCGAAATTTGCTAATAATTTTAAAAGACATCACTTCGATTAGGGGCATGGGTCGTGCCAGGTTGAAACCCGCGAGCTATGTCGTCAGAATCGTCTGCTATTTTCACGCATAAACTTATTCCATAAATATAAACTGGCATATGCTTCTACATAACTTTACTCACATGCATAGTTTTTTCCACAAACAATATTTATCTATATGTTAACTGGCCACTCACTTTAGTTCTTTGGTATTTTTCTGGTACCCAACGTCTGCTCAAACTTGTGTATTTTCATCAGAGTTTATTAGTAACCAGAATTTCCACGAAGTGGCGCTACAACCATCTTTGCAGTATACGACGGAGACGTAACCCACCCTTTACACTATTACGTATTATCTTTGAAATTACGTGTGGCAGAAATTTGAACAGCACACGTCAGGACCCCGTGCCGTGATTGAGATAGAAGTGGACGTGACGGTCGCGCAAATCAAAGAGGAATCGGACCAGGTTTGCGGAGAACCTGCAACATCGCTCGCGATCATTCACTGTTGGATTTATTAACGATTATTAATTATTTAAGCGTGGGCAGACTTAATCAAATTCAAAACGTGATCGAGATGCCCAATTGAGGCCAATACTCCAGAATTAGTTGAATACATCTGTCGTATCGGAGATATGAGGACACAAAGCTGCAAACAAAAGGGCCGGGATTGGTACACAAAGAGTCATCTCGCACCATAACGGCGCTCCGCCTCACTCATCCACAGTCGCCATAGAAGACGTGCATGAATTAAATAGAAATCGCATTGCTACTGTATTCACCCTGTACTCCTGATATGGCAGTTTGTGGCTTTTGTGTTCCTAAATTTCAAGATCTGGTTCGGGGAAATCAATTTTCATCCAACGAAGAGGTCATATTGTGAAGGCCTGGAAAAGTCATACTTTTCGTAAAAGTTAAAATTCCGCTGAACTACGTATGCAAAACGACTAACGCTATGTCGGCTAAACAGTGTGGAAATTAAGTAATTCATTGCTTGTTCTGCTAACTTAATGCACAGCCCATGAACATTCGCGATATACTGGTCTGCTCTGAAGCTATTGGTGGTGCACATAACTGCAATCGGCTCAACTCGAACTTTCGCCTAGTACATATCTTCTCCCCCCTGCCCCTTATCTTATTTTATTTTGTTGATAATGCTTCTAAAAACCTTTGTATTTTCCGCCATCATATTGTAACGCGCGTACTTATAGTCTTTTCAGAATTTATTTTCATTTAGATTTCCAAGACTTCTTAGCTTTTTGCTCTTCCGCTCGTACGCCATCGAGCGCAAGCGTTTTGTCTGATGAAATTCCAACAGCAAATAGCCTTAGTTTGAGCTGACGAAAGAAAACAAACGCATTTCATCGAATATAGTTAGTTTACTGCAGCCTGTCCACAGACGTGTGCGTGTGACGCTTTTTCAGGGTTAACTTGTGAATCTCTCACGGAGACCGCGAGCGGCTCAGGTTGAGGTACGCGTGACGGCGATCGGCGTATTGTCGGGAAGTGAAGTAAGATGCATAGTATTTTCATTCTTCAAGTTCATTGCAATTGCTCCTGTTAGGAAAGCAATTGCAACGTTTACTTTCCATGCAGTGGCATTTGTTTAAAAGTGCCAATAGCCAAGCTTGCGGCAGAGATCTTGATCGGCATTGCAGGCCTTTGCCTCTTCCTCCGTTTTACAGAATATCCCAGGCCCTTGTTTATCACACTCGCCAGTGATTTGTGGATAATCCGTATCTGTAAGATTAGATCGCATTCGTGAATACATATATAGATATGATTAATTATGTTGTAGGCCAGTCAACTTGGCACAGCACTCATTCAATACTGCAATTGCACCTGAAACTAGACATGGTACAGAACTGGCAGCATTAGTCAAATAAAAAGGGTGAACTGGCTCGTTTTAGATCGCTGCCAACGTCGACTTTTTATACTAGTTTGGAAGGTATATATATATATATATATATATATATATATATATATATATATATATCCGTCCTTTTCAGCTTGATATCTAAACCTAAACACACAGGTCACTCTTTATATCTACAAAACGCATAGAGCGGTAGCACAAATTGACATCTAGATAGATCTAGGGGATCTAGGGGATTCCGCTGACTCTCAGAGGTATGGCTTATCATCTTTTCTCGATAAGCATCGCTCAAATAAAATTCAATGAAAGCCCCGGTACGTGACAAGCATGACTAGCGCACTAACCCCCTAGACCACGCTACCATATATATTTATATTATATATTTATATTATTTATATAAATATATATATATATATATAGAGAGAGAGAGAGAGAGAGAGAGAGAGAGAATGGGGGAGAGAGAACGAGAAATAAGCTGGTGAGACTTTCGCGGTACGTCGTCGATATAGGACGGACTTCCGTGTACTGTGATCGTTGGCACTTACCATCATTGACCTGGAAGCCCTGTTCACGACATTGCCACCGGTTCAACGGGCAGCTCTTGCGGAGTGCGGCGGTAGAGCAGGCTTTCTCCGTTTCGTAACAGGCACTATCCGAGTAACGAGTCGCGCCTTCTACTGAGGAAACCGCTACGAGCGCTGTCATCATTTATCGCCGTCGTTCGATCCATGCAAAAACGATAACCCAGAGCAAACACGAACGACACACAAACAAATCAAATAAACTCCCGCACGTATTGGACATAAGTAAGCGCTTGAGAAAAAAGATAAGCCTTTTGCTGTGCACAATCAAAAGACAAAAATCATGTCCGGGCTGAGGCAAACGGTCTCTCAGCGGATGAAGAGCGTCGAACGCTCACGGGTCGTCTGTACAGGCATACAGCAGCAGGTAAATAGCATTGATAACAGCGTCGGCGGTCTGTGTTCATTGATCCACACGATTTTTTTTACACAAATGTAGGTTACGGGAGTGGGTAGCTTTACTTGACAAGCTCTTGTGTAATATAAGCGCGGGACAACAACGTAAGAGGCACTCAGATGAGATCTAAGAGCTAACAAATAGAGATAACCGAGGCTGCAATGAATGCTTTAAAAAAGTGACGTCGGGACAAAAAATCACACCACCATCACAATTGACGTTAGGCATATCTCGTATTCACAATATAGTCGCGCCACATTAAAAACATGTGTCGAGCAATAGCCAATGTAAACAGAGTTTTGTTCTAAGACAAATTTATGGTTGAACTGTTTGTTTATTTTATGCTAGAATAAATGCAATGTAATAGTATGTATCAGCCCCGCCTGTTCTAATTGGGATAACCATGCAAGCGTTTTACATTGATCTAATAAACTTATCAATGTGTTGCTATGCATAGCATGCATGAGCTGCGGAAATGTTGCTGGAACTGGAATTCTGGCTCTTACTCGTCGTTTCAGCGCCTCCCACATATGTTCGATAATATTCATATCGGATTCAACAAATTTAAGCTTCAGTGAGGTACCCCAGAACCAGATCAGCAGTGGTGTTGGACTAGCATTGTCGTGCATGAACGTGAAGTTACCATTAACAGCCCTTGCATATGCCTCAACGTAGGATTTCAGAATCTCATTAATGAACCGTTCAACCTATTTGCCAAACTTCTGTCTTCCATCGATAACCGTTGGCTTAAGGAAGCTCTTAGGCGGCTTGCTGTGGGGTTCGGTTTTTCTGCTTAAGGTTATCACATCTATGCTCCTAGCTATGATTAAATCGTCGAGCCCGCTGGCGTGGTGGCATGCGTCTGCGCCTCGCGGCCGGAGGAGACACATAGATGCGCGGGTTCGAGCCTCACCGTTGCACATTTGTATTTATGGGGGTCCGTCTATGAAGCAATGCGAAAAGCAGTCCCATGGACGTTAAATCTTGGCTGAGAGTCAGCCCCGAAAGAATTTTTTTAGCTATGATTAAATCGCCGCCGTATCGAACATGCTTTACAATGAGCAAGGTTGCTCAACCCTTTCTCCTGGCGTTGGTACACTTTTCCCCAAATATCGTTCCGCCGTAGAGAAACACCTTAGTCTTATCCGAGAATAGATTGGCCTACCTATTATTTGTCCTAGCTCGAATTTTCCTGATCTGGCGCCAGCCGTTATCGTGCCGTTTCGGCATGATCAGTTCTAAGCGCACAGCGGGCCTGTGGAGTCTAGCACTTGTGTATTATGCAGTCTTCGTCTTACAATACGCCCGTCGGGTGTGCGTAAAAGCATTTTTCCCTTTTACATACAATTAAAAAGAGGTAAGTGCACCAACAGCCACTGGGTAAGCATTGTGGTGCTGTTGGCTTAACTGGGCAGCAATATTTAGGCTATTTCTCAAACTATATCAATAAAAGAAAAAAAGCGGTTGTGCTGATTAATTGTATCAGCGTCTCCAGCTGACTGACATAAAACATTTTACTAGACATTTTGTTATGCGTTTGATATGAAACATCTGCGAATAGAACGGAAGCAACTAATTCTAGATCGCATATCCGAGCGTTCTTTCAGTGCACTGCTTTTTAGAGTTGCTAATTTAATGTCATTTAATTGTCTGTTGTCATTTTTAGTATAGCGCTACCATTGTGAAAATAAAAGATGCCTAAAAAGAAAGTGACGGGTGGTGCAATTTTTATATATATATATATATATATATATATATACATTGCTAAAGCGGTAGTGGGACATAAGCAAATTCAAAGCACTGGCATACGCAGCCTTCCAAGTTCCATCATAAGCCCAAGGTTGGACGTCTCAGTTTTCATACGACGCGGGAGGGATGTTCTTTCTATATACGGCTGCTTGACAGTCTTCTAGTTCATGATTGCTACTCAATATCCGGATATAGACGCACAGACAGAGAGAGAGAGAAACAGTAATGACAACACCGACCCGCCGAACTGCCACTCTTTCACCACTAGGTCAGTACATAGGTTAGTCTCAACCAATAGGCTCCGATTAGCAAAAGGCGGTAAGCAAACATATTCCCGCGTTGCTCGCGTCGTAGTAAAGTGAAAGCGGCAAACATAAGAGCGTGCTACTTGATCGACCACCAATGGAGCCAGTGGACTCACACGCATAAGTCACTCACGTCACACCTACACCCATGTGAGTCAATACAAGTGTGAACTTGACAACCAACAAATAGAACGCTTTGATATTGGCCGCTTTCATTTCACTAGGGCTTGTGGGTTCGGCTCGGGCAGTTGAGTGCTAACAGAGAGCGGTGACATGTGTGCTTAAGTAAGCATTTCAAGCAAAATGTAAATACATCCATAAATACGCATACATCCGTTTGTGTGTGTGTGTGTGTGTGTGTGTGTATGCTACCTAGCTCGTGTTGAGTCATGACGTATTACTGTTGTTGTTATTATTACTACTCGTGGAGGTCGCCCATTTGACCCATAAATACAGTAAATACAAAGGCGTGTGATCATTGACGTATGACAAACCCGATGTTGGACTATTTGTCCACAAATACACGCTGCGACGTAGAACCTGCACTACCGTAATCTCATCTATTCCTATTCCTTTCATTCTATTCCTTTCATTCTGTCTTTCTCTATACAGCGTCTTTCTATATACACAATAAGCATTGTAGAGCTCGTTAAAGCAAATATTTGTTCCAATGGAACATGGTCTCTGAGAAGACACTTGTTTCGAAGTGAGAGTGACATTGCTACAATTGCCCTACATAGGAGCATAAAATGTGCCATTGCGAGACAACTCCTATAGACAAACTAAGTACATTGTCGTATTCGTGGGAAACTCTGCTTCCTCTGAAGGCTGACTGACATGACATCGGGTAGAAAATGCAACATGGTCGTTTTATAATAATTATTATATTATTATTTTTGCGAATTATAATTATATTATTTGTTTGAGAATTCTCTCCTAAACCGAGCAAGATGGCTTAGTGGCAAAAGCCTTTGCCTTGCATTCGGAAGGCCTGGGTTCGAGACCCAGACCGGCCACTCCTAAATTGGTTTTCATGGTTCTCAATTTAAAAAAACAAGGTGAATGCCGGAGTGGATTAAGAATCGACCATGATCGGAAAAAAAACGTACAGATGTCTCAATGAAAAGAGATGATGCATTACCATCCAACCCCCATTAAGTTAAAAAAAAGTTTTAAAAAAACGACCTCTTCTGGTCGGCGTTATATGTTCTTTAGAGCCAACATTTCTCACGAACACGACGGTGTGCTTAGCTGGTTGTCTCGCAATGATACATTTTATGCACCTATGTCGGGCAACAACACCAGTGTCACAAACTGTATCAAATCACTCTGTATCAAATCACAAATCACTCTGACTTCGAAACACGATGTCTCAGAGACCATGTTCCATTGTAAAAAAGTTTGCTTTTACGAGCTCTAAAATTCTTATTATCGATATTTAAACGGTCCATATATATATATATATATATGTACTCGTCTAGTATAGTGCTCAACCTGGACCATAAATTTGACACGTTCAATTTTTCGTACATACAAGGCATATAAGACGTTTTTTTTTTGAACGAGATCTGGAGCTCTAGCTCTGGCTCTTGAGTGCCACGTTCTCAATTGAGCAGCTCAACATCACGGACGCCTTATTAGAATCTACGATAGACCCTCAAGAGTTCTACACAGCGTTTGATTCATGACTATTTGTACGGCTATTCCGTACTCTTTTCAAGTACCAATAAAATAGCTACTGAAATCTCTCTCTCTCTCTCTATATATATATATATATATATATTTATATAAATACATGTGCTCTGAGAAGTCTTGTTTCGGAGTTACAGTGAAATTACTACAACTTGTGACACTGGTGTTTTTGCCCGACATAGGAGCACAAAATGTGCTGTTGCGAGACAACCAGTCTTCCTAGACAGAAACTAAGCATACCGTCGTGTTCGTGATAAAATTCTGCTCAATCTGAAGAATATGCATGGCCGGTCAGAAGATGCGACATGGTCGCTTAGAAGAGAATTCGCCAAAAATAAAGTTCTTTATTAGCGTTCACGCCAAATACTTTAGAATCATAACCCTACGACCACCCACGTGTTCAAAGCTAACATATACAGCAAATGCGCATTTCATGGCGATCATTTTGGTACCAAGCATGTGTCAATGCGAGCTGTGGTTGCGGAGTAATTACGATTTTTCGGCGGGATGTCCAGATTAAGTGCATGAAAAATGACGCGCTGCGGCTGTCGCGCGACACGTCGGCGGTAGTGAACGTCGCCACACAGTCATTTTACATGCACTTAATCTGGATATCCCGCCGAAAAATCGTAATTACTTCGCAACCACAGCTCGCATTGACATATGTTTGGTACCAAAATGATCGCCATGAATTGCGCATTGGCTGAATACGTCCGTTTTGAGCGCTGTGGGTGGTTGAAGGGTTATGATTTCAAAGTATGTGGCGTGAACGTTAATAAAGAACTTCATTTTTGGCGAATTCTCTTCTAAGCGACCATGTCGCGTCTTCTGATCGGCCTTGTATATATTTCAGATGGAGCAGAATTTTATCGCAAACACGAAGGTGTGCTTAGTTTCTGTCTAGGAAGATTGGTTGTCTCGCAACAGCACGTTTTGTGCTCCTATGTCGGGCAAAATCGGCAGTCTCATAAATTGTAGTAATTTCACTCTCATTCCAAAACAAGACTTCTCAGAGCACATGTTCCATTGGAAAAAATATTCGTTTTAACGAGCTCTACAATTTTATGTATCGCTATAAAATTCTTTCAGTCACACCCTGTATATATATATATATATATATATATATATATATATATATATATATAGACTGATTCAAGCTATATTAAAGTGGTACGTAGTCACTCTTGTGGCGAGAGTATACAATGCTGCTTCATAGAGCGAAGAAAAATAGTGTCCAACTAACGGAGGAGAGCTTTCGTCTACCCTATAATAGCACCTCGTGTACTGTCCTCTCGACTTCCGTAACCGCGATATCTAACTGGCCCGATATTTGAGCACAATTCTAGGCGTTGGTCGAATCAATCACCGTTCGATGTCAAAAGTCAGTAGTTTTAAACAACTGTGCGCATACTGAATAAGATTGTACTTGTACCGCTCTGACTTGAATGACCGATATCTTTACTGTTTTGTCGGGCAGCGCGGTGTGCTCTCGTCAAGAAGGTGAGTACGCACAGATTTTATATATATATATATATATATATATATATATATATATATATATATATATATATATATATTAAATAGTAAAGATGAAGCAGTAATAATAATCATGATGATGCAGCGGCGTATGGAGATCAGCGCGAAGCATAATACACTGAGTCGGCTGTTGCGTCTCTTACACTCTGTAGAAGCCATACTGCCTCCACAGTTGGCGCCATAGATAACAAGATACTGCTGCTAGAACCGACACACAATATGTTCGAATTTGGAACAACTGTAAACTTGGAACACTGAGAATTGATACTACAATGGTAATGAGAGATATTAATAATAATAAGATAATAATAATAATAATAATAATAATAATAATATAATAATAATAATAATAATAATAATAATAATAATAATAATAATAATAATAATAATAATAATAATAATAATAATAATAATAATAATAATAAAAACCCGGGGTGGGTGGCAAAGCATGCGGAAGCCAGAAAACGCGTTAAATTCACTGGACTGGAAACAAGATATACTTTCGTGCCTATTGCCATGGAGACGCTAGGACCAATCAGCAAGGGAACCGAAGCATTTCTCAAAGATTTGAGTAAGCGAATCCAGGAGGTCACAAGCGACCGAAGAGAGGGTCAATTATTGAGGCAAGCGTTGTCTTTGGCCGTTTGCAGAGGAAACGCGGCATCTATTTTAGGCGCCATGGAGTGAAATAATGATTTAAAGAATTTGCAATAATACGTTCAGACCTCACAATTGTAACATTATTTAACATGTAATAAATAATAATAATAATAATAATAATAATAATAATAATAATAATAATAATAATAATAATAATAATAATAATAATAATATGATATAGACCCTCGAAGAAGTTCGAGATGGGGTCACGCGGCATTGTGTCGCGCGCGCGCGCATTTGTCTCGGAGGAGGTGTGCCTCCCCCAAATCAAATCAATTTTGACAACTCACCAACGGCCAGTACGAACGCAATAGCAGCGGCGGCCTTCATGATGCGCTAGGTGCAGGTGTTCCTTACGGTCGGGATGACGTCTGGCTGGCTGGCTGATGGATGATGATGACGCTGGACGGACGCTGGCTGGGCAGTAGCGATTCACTCACTGGTCACTACTCACTGCCGACTTCCCGTACCCGGACTCGTTCTACACAGTCTAGTACTGGTGTTGCTGCTGCTGCTGCTGCTGTTGCTAATACTTGTTCTAATACTGCTGGAAGTACTACTTCTCTCGGACGGAATGGACGCAGAATGGCGCATGCAAGTGACGACGCTAGATTGGCTGGCTCACCGTCAGTCAGGTCAATTTGGCTACACAGACCAATCGATAGATAGAGCCCCTCCTCTCTGGGGGGGGGGCGGGACGACGACACGCAAACGAGTGCGAGTCGACGAGCAGGAGAGAAGTCGGGAAGAAGACGACGAAGGGAAAGGCGAAAAACGCAACTCGCGGATATTGACAATATTGACGTCAACAAACAACAGCCTCCTCGCGTCGACTTGCTTCGCTTCGCCTCGGCTGTATGTTCATGAACGACGGTGGAACAGCAACAACAACAACAACAACATTAACAACGACAACAACAACAACAACAACAACAACAACAAAAATAATTATAACAGCAGCCGGCGCGGCCACCGCCGTACGAGTACTTTGGCAGACGGACTAACTAGAAGTGGTTGGTATATATATATATATATAACGAAGGATTAGACTATATATATATATATATATATATACATATAGTCTAATCCATCGTATTCTCCAGTGTAGTTGTTAATACAAGTGCGAACAGAGAACCTTTTTTTTTTGTTGTATAAAATGCAAAACAGGCAGACGGTCCCAGCAGCTTGAGCGGATTAGAAGATCATATTTCTTTCACTTTCTCACCGCTAGGCATTGCGAAACAACAACAACAACAACAACAACAGCAGCAATACAAGCAGCAGCAGCAACAAAAACACACAGCAACAATAACAACAACGTAAGTAGCCCGGCGGCTCTCGTCCCGCCTCGCAGCAGAGGAGGGAGGAGATTGCCCTTGCTTGATTGGACGCGGTTGTTGTTGTGGAGTGTGTTGTTGTTGTTGTGGAGTGTGTTGTTGTTGTTGTGGAGTGTGTTGTTGTTGTTGTGGAGTGTGTTGTTGTTGTTGTGGTTATTATTCGTCTTGATACGATTGGATACGATCGCCTCAGCCGCTTCTGCTACTACTGCTCTACCTATGTGAGAATAATAGAGTACCAAGCGACGACGATGTTAGTGTAGCGTCTGTAGCAGCAGCAGCACCATCACCACAATCACCACAATCCCAATAATAATCACCACCACCACCAACAACCAATAACAACGAGAGCCGCAGCGTCAGGAGGCAACAAACTATGATTAACGACAAATGACCTTAAGAGAAAAAGAAGAAGAAAAGAGAGAAGTAGGAGGAGGAGAAGAAGAAGGAGGCGATAGCGACGATCAGTATTAAGGAGTGTCCGAAGCAATCGCTTATAGTAACGAAGTAGAATGCTACACACCGAATGTGACAGCGAAAGGAATAAATGCTAGTTTACAACCGCTCACAACCAGCGTGAGAGTAGCCGCGCCCTCACCAGCAGCATCAGCAGGTCACGAACATCTTCAGTCGATTAGGAATAAATCATGGCTGGTTGATCAGTGTGTTTTCGTGCGTGCCCTGCATGTTGTCGGCGGTCTTACGACGGCGGTCGCCTCAATACGCCTCGCGTCGTGTGGTGGTGGTGAGCTTATCTTGCATGTGTTTACGGCTTATCGCTGCGTTTGCACAAGCTCGTACACATACACTCTATTTCTCCTTTTTTATTTTCTCCCTCTCCCTCTTGCCCCCTTTCTCTCTCACTTTTTATTTGGCGCTCTCCTTGTGTCTCCCTTATGTCTGTTTATCAATTATATATGTATATATATATATATATATATATATATATATATATATATATTATTCTGTCGTCTATAGATTCAATGTAATCTAACTCACTATCGTTTAGTTCACGACGCCACCTCCTGGCGAATGATCACAAGTTTCACGGCGCTTCTGTTACGTGCGCGCACGCTCCTCAGTTAGAAGCGCATTCGCCGTGTTTGATCTAGTCGTCTAATAAAACGAAATTCATGGCGCCATGAAAGGCGAGCAGAGCATGCTGAATCTGGCTTAAACGTTTATACCTCACAATTGTAAAACTATAATAATAATAATAATTATTATTATTATTGTTATTATTATTATTAGTATTATTATTATTATCATTACAATTGTGAGGTACGACCGTTTAAGCCAGACTGCTCTGTTAATTGAGCGCGGTGGCGCGGAGGATTCGTCTGCGCCTGCCGACCGGAGGAAACACATAATTGCGCGCGTTCCCTGAATAAAATGGGTCTTGGGATAAAAAAAAGCAGAATTCGCACGGGAATGAGTTGTTTGACCTGTCACAATTGAAGGCGTTGTCAGGGCAACTGAAAGGGTTTCTAGAGGCAAAGCGGCCGGGAACGATATAATAAGAAACGAACATTTAAAGCAAACGTTGGCACTGGCACCATTCTGGAAAGCTCTATTTGACGAATGCTTAAAATCCGGGAGATGCCTAAAGCGTGGAAGAAGGATACTCTGATTGTCGCACCGAAGGGAAAAGGCATAGAAACAGAGCCGGAATCTTGGAGGGGTATAACACTTAAGGGTTTCCTCTAAAGAATTTACTCGGCGATAATATCAGATAGAAGAACAACGTGAGTTCAGAACGTCGAAGTCGTCCCATACGACCCTGCGCCAATTGCTGGCAGAAATTTGGAAACTAGCGCCAGGAAGTAGGATTATAGAGAAGTTAGTCAGTAGCAGTAAAAATTCGAAGAGAAGGTCGATTGGCAAAAGACGACGTTCTTCGTGTAAATAAATTCACCTATTTGGGGGTTACTATAACGTCGAATTGTAGCAGTTTTTGAAAGCATGAAAAAACCCTTAGAGCAGCAGCAATTAAAAACCCACAAATGTTGTCAATACATACCGCGTCCGCCCTTTTTAAAATTAAAGTAGAAGCAATAGCAACATTCGGTATATCATTTATATGAAAGAAATTAAGAGAGGCAGATCTACTGTTACTAGATGGAGTTCAATTTTTCTTCATGCACCGGATTTTGGGGTTAGCTAATTCTTGTCGGAAAAGAAGAGTTCAAATTTTACAGGGGGAGGCACTCTAATGACACAGGAATTACAAGTACGCTAGGGTTTACCTAGGACGAGGGCGTTTACGGCTTACACTATGAAGTGGGGAAAAATTAAAAGACATAGACATAGGAATATACACGACGGTAGCAATGGAGAGTACAACCTAGCGAGCAGCCAGATATAGGAGTAGAAATCGAATTACGGCGCTTGCAGCCCACGAGTTCCATCACGTGTTATGCAGTACGCAAGAGGTCCACAATCCTCAGGAGTGTTGTAGGTGAGCTTAGGCCATTGCGATAAATACCACGCCGCAGAATGTCCACCAGTTCAGTTAATAGCTGGACTCGCAAGATGAAAGAAGATCCGGTGATGTGGACGAACTAATGATTGTGACTGATGTACTTGTTTATAATTTACCCAACCTGAATGTTAATAAACCATAGCAAAAGAGCTTGGAAAGAAGCGTTTTGAGGCAAGAGCGGAGCCAAGATCGATCGCGTTCTTATGACAGAGGATATCGTTGAACCTACAGAGTGGCAACGTCAAGATGGTGTTAAGTGGTCACTAACACTCAAGCATTAGTATCACAAGCAATATTGTTCATATTATATATTTAATATATTAGTCATTGTGACATCTGTGCATATTAATAATAAGATGTACGTGTATTACAATTACTAATATATTTATTTTCTAACATTTAAAATATTGCTTATTATTATTATTGCTCGAGTGTTGGTGACTACTTAATGTCATTTTGGCGTTGCCTCTCTACAGTTCCAATGACACCCTCTGTCGGAGGAACGCGGTCGATCTTGGCTCCGCTGTGACATCAAAGGGCTTATTCCCAAGCTCTCTTGTCAGTTTGAGTGTATTTTTGCCCCAAACGCCAGATGACTCGAGACCGAACGCCATTACAACGTGGTCCTCAAGAAGATGTGCGTATAGGCGCTCTTTGTGCATCTCCCGTTGGTCAATGATGTGGCCGACGCCTGCGCTGGCTAGTGCACGATAGCCGAGGGCGTACGTGTCGGAGACACTGACGCCCCACGCCAGCGGCCGATTATTACGGATGGTTCCGTCGTGGCTGGTAAGGCCATCCGGTCGACGCCTGTCTTCCCTCTGCAGTCCACCAGACTCCAGTGTGACGCGGTAGCCGGCTTGTTTGAAAGCGCGACCCGAGGATGTCATTGACGGCATCGTGGCGGCCCTCCGTAATTCCCGTCAGCTTAATGCAGCTAAGCCGGTACAGGCCACCATTCAACCGCATGGGCACGGCTTACTGCCTACGAACCCGGACGTAAACACGCCAAGTCACGTTCTGACGGCGTCGGATGAGACCCTTTTCAGTCTAATATCGTCTACATCTAACTCGCAGGCCGACAAAAAAGTTAAGCGGGTAGCCTGATTGGCGATTTGGTCCCACTCCTTCCTCCTAGTGACCTGTTCCTCAGACTCAGTTCTTCGTCTTCGAAATCCTGAAGGAATAGCATTAGAGGGGTTAAGTTGAAACCCGATCCATTGCTCGAACGCTCTAAGAGCCTTGATCTCTGAGTAACACTGAAGGATCGTTGTCAAGAAGGGTCCCATGGTCAAGGTCGAACAGAGGGACCCTGAATGTCGCCTGCTTGACGTACTGATGCAGAAGCAGGCTAAACGCAAGAGCTACACCCCCCTGCTGACAAGCGGCTGATGATGATTTAGTCTCACCGAACATCAGCGTAGCCGGCCTGCTATACGGCCGTGCGTACGGGGCGTGTTTAGAAACCCCTGGTTAGAAAAGGGGTCCTTTTCTGGGACGCGAAAATTTTGGGGCAACGGTCCGAGCTTCAGTAAGAAAATAGAAAGTGAAAACGCAATGGAGACATGAAAGGCCAAATGGAACTCCATTCCTTCTGGAGCACCGGGGTACATACTCCGATCGCTCATCCCCGATGACCCGAATCACACTCTTCTATATGAGTGGACTTATTGTTCGCCCCACATGTATACTTAATACACATATCACACTTTCATATTAAGGGCGCTTAGAGCAGGAGCATAAACGGTTGTGTGTCCAAGGTATTGGATAATCCAGACAAGATCCAAACATGTTGAGATATCCAGGGTTTCTCTACTCCTTGTGACAGCATAGCCACTGACTCGTATCAGTACAGTTTCCTACTTATTTGCAATGGGGATCGAACCAACCATACTCCGGTAGATGACAACTATGACTAGCGCATTTGCCCCCTAGACCACGCCGGCGTCTTCTAAAGCGCAGGCTAGGGCCACACTTGGGGTGGAAATGGGTTTATGGGGAAGGCGAAAGGGGAGCAAGTATTCCAGACATCTAGCGGAACCCGTAGTGCGTTCGTAGACTACGCATATGGCGCGATTTATAGGTGGAAGCTGGTAGAATTACGGAGGTGATGAAGGAAAAAGGATCCCTAGGAAGGCCTACGAGAGCCAGATTTTCGTTTGCTGTACTAGCCGATGACGTGGTTTCTAATAGTAAAGGCGGTGTTAAGACAAGGCACGTAGGAAAGTGGGGGAACCTGCAAGTGACCCCGGCCATGATCCGCGTGGCACTCTCCACTTTTCCTTATGCCCTAGTACTGTTCTTCGGAGATCTCGACAAAGCCTAAGGGGGAGGTGCGTTCGGTGGTTGTTGGTCTCAGCGGACTAACATCCATCTGTTTGGGTCGAACGTCCACACTGCTCGAGTACGAAGTGGGGTTCCCTACTCGCAGCGACACGCGTAACAGTATTAACTCTTCTCTAAAAAAATAAGCGTTACCAGGTAAGCAGTCAGCAGAGTAGAGATTGGTGGAGCCGTGTAAGAGATTTTTCTTAGCATTATTTCCTCTTGAGTCTCTAAGAGGCCATAACCAGGCCTTATGTACATTTTCAAGTCACTTTATTATTATTATTATTATTATTATTATTATTATTATTATTATTATTATTATTATTATTATTATTATATATTTATTCAATATTTCGGTGTTTCCCTACAATTGTGGGATCTAAACGTGTACCCGCCTAGGCTCACCCCGCTCCTCAATCCATGGAGCCGATGACAGCGCCGGCGTTTCCTTTACACACTGCGAGCGAGAGTTGCTGACGTAGAAACTCACCCTCGCGCTGGTCACCCGTGTTAGCACTTATTTTGATACCTAGGTCTTTGAGGAAGATTCTTGTGTTTTTGCTGATTGGACCCATCGTTTCCATGGCGACGGGTACGAAGTGGTATCTTTTCTCTAGGTCAGAGTATTTGCGCTTTTTTGCGATCTCAGCATGTTCGGCAACCCACCCTGACCGGGTAGCGCTATGCATCAAGTATGACGGAGCCACTGTACATGATACCGTGGCATCCCATACTAGACATTTGCCCTTAGACCATGGCGGAATGGTGACGCCGTCGGGTCTTTTGTCGTCTTCGAAGCCCAACCTGGGCTCTAGGGTGCTTGGTATGCCGGCTCTACGAAGAGCCTTCTTTTAAACTGCGTCGTTATTATAATAATAATAATAATAATAATAATAATAATAATAATAATAATAATAATAATAATAATAATAATAATAATAATAATAATAATAATAATAATAATAATTATTATTATTATTATTATTATTATTATTATTAATCACCGACGGTGGGAACATGACAATTGGGTCCCTGCGAACGTGTGCACTTTTACGAAGGGTCCATTGTAGGAACCAACCATCTCATCATGGAGAGTTCCCCGGACCGAAGCCGCGTTGCCCCGTTGCACATCCAGCGACAGACGCTGTCTGAGAAATTCGCCCGCTCGCCTATCACCGCTGGCTAGACCTAGTCGCTTCCCGACCTTCTGTAGCAAACCGCGAGTGGACGGACCCGGCCCGCCAAGTTCGAAGGCAAGTGGGTAGAACCCGTACGGGTACCCGATGTTCTGGTATTTTCTCACCTTGCCTGCCTCGGCGAGATCTGAAGCATATCCGGTCCGGGCCGCGCCAGCACTAACCATTGAAGGGGCTAATGAGTCAGTAACTGTCGCGTCCCAAACCAGCATGCAACCGCTCTCGAACGGGGTTAAGGTCAGACCGTCGGGTCTCTTCCCGCCTTCCCTATCCAGTCCGACGGGTTCCAGGATGCATGGTAGGCCACTAGAGCGTAGGGCTCTGCTGAAGGTTTCGTTCAGGGCTTGGTGTCGGGCTCGCCTACCTGCGCTGACGATACAGGATAGCCCGTGGCGTCCATCCGGCTGGACGGCGTCACCGCAGACGCAGGTATGAGCGTGCACAAGGTCCGTCCCCAAACGAAGTCCCACCGCGATTCTCACCGACTAGTCATCTAGGAGTGTCCCGATCCGAGCACAGGGTATGGCGTGGAGCCATGCGCCCGTCCCTTTGAAGGAGACGGCGCGCAGCCTGGCCCTATCAGCGTCTGTGGCGCTTTCCGCGATGAGATTTTCAACCCTTTGCTCATGTAAGACCGCCGACCAACCTCTCTGGCGTCCAGCTTCGGCGGGCTCGTGAACGCACAGGGCAACTGCTCTACGGCGGCATGCTTCTAAGCGATCTTCTAGGTCCGTAAGAGCGACTGAATCGAGAAGTGAATTAGCCTGTTGTAAAGACCTGTGGAGGGAAGCTACCAGAGCTACCTCCGATAGGACAATAGCATCAGGCCCTAGACCTCCCCAAAGAACGGGGAGTAGAGCTTGTTGACGTGCTTCTGCCGATAGACTGAGATTTAAAAGAGCCTCAACTGTAGTAAGCACGCTGCCGTTTAGTCGCTCAATGAGTCCCGGAGCAAGCGAGCAGTCTGCACCTCGAAACAGGTGATTGAGACGTAGGGCCGAAAATGAAGATTTCAGAAGAAAAAGGCCCCGGTGAGATCCTACGAAAGAAATGCGTGACATCGCATGCTCGAGTTTTTCTATCCACCTCGAGAGCTGCCGGAACTCCCTCTGGGAATAGGGAATTATTATTATTATTATTATTATTACTATTATTATTATTCCCGCGGGACATTTGAGTAGAAGATGAGAGAAGCACCGACACCGGCAACGTTGGACAATGTACGAATGGTACGTCGCTTTGAGCAGCGCTATGTCCTCAATCGCATTTTCGCCCACGAGTTTCACCACAAACTGTATCACCGGACTGGGTTCTATCACCCTTGTGCTGAGTGTCTCGCGGCCTCATTTGCGTGTAATAAAAAATATTACTTCTAACGGGGATCAAGTGCGAAATTATAGCGTAGCTGTTTAGGCTAAACTGTATACTCCTTTATGCAGATTCTAGGCTTCAGAGTCATGGGGAATTTGTTTTCCTAATAAACGAGCATTTCTGCTCAAGACAAGTCTTGTATTATTACCATGGATCTATAAGCGGAACCGTATCTTTCAGGAGATAATCTAGACTTGCCGAGGCCCAACTTGGCGCTACGCAGCTAAATCACCGCATATTTATCATCACGATGTACTAGACGTTTAACTTTGAGTTTCTTATAATCAACACTTAACGTTTAACGTTACTTTTAATATTTTACTTTTGACTTGTAGTATTTAACATTGAGCGGATAATTTTATTAATATATATTACTATGTTTTTTCATTTTTACTCACGGCATATTCAAGGAAGCATTGTATCTGTTTTAACGCGCTTTAACGTTTAGCTGTGCTTGTTTGCTTCAAATGTTTCTCTATTCAATTTGCTATTGTGTGTACAATGAAGTTAGTCGTACCTCTGTTTTAACGTATTCTAACAAAACGAAGATCTAACGAAGAAGATACTTAGCAAGAGTGACCCGACTCGAAAATCAGCTGGCCATGCAACAACAACAACAGCAGCAACAAAAACAAAACATAAGCGTGCCTATTTCAATGTCGCCTCTGCTTCAACACTAGCCAACAACGCAACGTCGCAAGTGTATCCGGCTAAACGAATAAAACAAGTGACAATTATTGGCTCGCGTTTGAAAAAGAGGCACGTGTCATGCACTCAGGTACATGAAGGAAAAACATGGCTTTCTTAGCTGAGAGCTGCAGAGGCACGCAAAACACTCGATTGTCCAAAAATCTGAGCCCCCTTTTGCCAGCAGATTTGAGTCATCTTATTTCGCAGACACGCTCAAAGAGTGCGTCAGCTGAATTGTTGAGACGGTTACTGGCGTCAACACGACAAAGCGCGTTGTATGAATCAAGCATATTAAGACAGCTGCGATGTACAGGTAGGTACACGCAGATAAATTCAATGCGCTACTGGACCCGCCAGGGTGGCCAGAGGGTGTAAATATTAGGGCATACTGCTGACAACTAAAATCGTACAGAATATCTAATCTAGTAAACGTGATTGGAGCTACCATTGGCGCTGAGCGCTGCATGCCAGACGACGACGACGACAACGATAATTACGATGAAGAAGTATTTCGGACCGATAAATTACTTGATATTCAGTCCAGAAATCGAAAACATACCTGTGTTATTAAACTATCTATTTTGGAACGTAGAGTGCCTAGGTGGGACAGCAGCAGAGGACATGTTCTGCGAATATGACATATTATTTTTAACTGAAACATTTGAAATGCAAGTTTACGCGTACTGCTGCTACTTTTGAAAAGCAATGTTGATCTGGAGGATTTAGTTCCCAGTACTAAACTGTTGACTCGACAGCGGGAAGAAAACCCTGCGGCGCCATTCCCAGACGTGTCAATCGAGCCAAACGACTGATGGCCTTGAGGACTTCGTCGGCTAACTTGCGGATGTGGCGAATGCTTCAAATGCCTCTATGAACACCACAGGTAGCACAGTGTGTTTACAAACCAGATTCCACGCCCCTCCAGAACGATATGGGGTGGACATTATTTGGGGCTTATAAGGAGGGTAACTTGTGATTGTCCTTGGAGAGAGAGAGCTAGAACCGCGCGCCCATACAACAACGCTCCGTAACCACGAGATCGTGGACGTAGGCCAGCATGTCCGTGTCGTCCGCTAGTTCTTTAAAATACAGAACGTCGTAGGCTGAATTCAGAGGATCGGACCAAGAAAATAGCCTCGTTGCTTTTCATCTTTAATCTCATGGGCAGTGCGTTAGCATTCTAGACTGCGACCCCAGGGATAATCGGGTTTGATTGCGATAAGGTAAGCTGAAACTTTTTATTTTGTTTCTAGGATGGCCTGCCATTAAAAGCATTCTCCATATTCTGGGGGACGGCCACCATGAACCCGAGAGGGGGCTTACCCCCGGCCTACTGGGTTCACTGGCTCCTTGAATCACCCAGTGGGTTACCCTGCTGCCTCGGGTTAATAGTAAGATAATGATGATAACAACAATCACCATAATCATAAAGTAATCATTATTAATTAACGCAAACATTCTGACATACCACCCACATACAGGGTAAATTGGTACAGCGACAATGAGCACTACTAAGTGGCGGCCAGGCTAGATAGATTCGATCCCTGTTATTGATCGAATTTTCTTTGAGCGATGCTCATGAGAATAGATTATAAACCATACCAAAGAGTCAGCGGCCATGCTGCCACAAGGGCTGTTGGGGAAGTCCTAGATATCTAAACATGTCCGGCCCTCGGTGCACTGAAGATATGCCTCAGGTTAAGTTCCAAGCCCGTAGGGGACGAAAATGGTCTAGAATTAAAAACAACCTCTTTAAAAATGTTTTTAATGTCTAGGCTATATTGATGTTTAACGACAGTCTTTGCGTCCCACGAGAGCTCATTACGGACTATGCAGATAGCTCAGATGTCGAGGTGGCGTGGTGCATTCGTCTGCGCCTCGCGACCGGAGGAAACACATCGGTGCACGGGTTCAAGCCCCACCGTTGCACATTTGTATTTATGGGGGTCCGTCTATGAAGCAATGCGAAAATCAGTCCCATGGACGTAAAATATTGGTTGAGAATCAGCCCAGAAAGTATTTTTAGATAGCTCAGATGCGTAAGGTGCGTAAGCAACATGTTGAAGATGCGTAAGATGATGAAGCTCATGTGATAGATATTATATCGCGGTGTATCCAGTGACTCTCTTAATAGCGGAATGAGCAAAGCGGTATATCGATTAAACAAATACAGATACCTGCCCCTCATTTTCTACGCAACGGGTGCTTACGAGAAATATATTTTCCTTGGAGTAGATCGTTGATAAAATGTTTACATTGCGCGTAATCATACTTTTTCACTTCCGTCATATCAGATGCATGTTCTGTTTTCATGCGTTCATAAAAAGTTCTACTTCTTGACAGAACAAAAATATTTTATTCTCTCTACTTAACAGGTTTATGTACTCCCATACATTGCCATTATATATATATATATATATATATAGAATAAAGCAAAAACATTTAAAAGCGCACGTTTAGTGTATGTATAATAAAAATAACGTGGATGTACACATGTAAGGCCTTAGCGGATGGGCTCAACTAGTTCAATCGCGAAGGTAATCAACCCGATACCTTCATTATATCACTTTCCCGCTCCCCTCTAAAGGCGCCTAAGATCAACTTGGCGGAGTCAATGCAAAATAGACTGATTATTTTTGTTGATAAGATACCTTGCCCTTACTTCGTATTAGTCTTATCTTCGTTTATCTGAAACGAATTATTTTTTAACCTGTTATTGGTTAAACACTTATATATATATATATATATATATATATATATATATATATATATATATATATAGGCGAGGCTCGACTTGATTACAGCCGACGACTGGCTCTAATACTCTCGCTTTAAAAAAGCCCATTGCCAACTGGCATTTAGTAGTATTTATTTTGGTCACATTTTTCAAGGACTTGAGTTTTTTTTTCTTTGTGTAGACGTTGCTACCATACAGGAGTACGACTGGCTTGTATGAAACGTAATGTGACGTTGTGTTATTTTGCCTTTGTGTGTATGCACAGGTGTATCGTTGTTTAAAATATAAACTAGAAACCAAACAGAGCACATCGACAGGGAGAAAACCGCGAGTGCAAGAAAGAGAAGGAAAGAGAAAACGGTAGTCAAGCAAAAGATCACCTGGAGTGCATACAGGTATGCTAGTGTGTGGTGGTATGTCAGGCGATCCCGCTCAGTGTAACGCCGGCATAAAACTCGTTCAAGTTCGTCAAAGTGTTCTAGCTAGTATTATTGAACTTGTCCAAACTTGTGTTGGTTACCAGTGACGAATAAAAATACATGTATACGCACAATCCACGCATACACTTATATATATATATATATATATATATATTTTATTTATTTATATATATATATATATATATATATATATATATATATATATATATATTTGTTTGCGACGAAATCAATTTTATGGCACAAACCGCAAACAAGTGCACCAAGGCTACGGCGTAGTTGAGTTGTATGCGCTAGTAGTCGGAAGATGATATTTTTATTTATCTGCCTTTGTTTCGCGTTTGTACCGGCGCACACATTCACGGAAGCTGTTTCTTGGATTTCCCCCGTTCTCCGAGAGAAAGGTGTCAGTCAACCAGCATGCCTGTGTTGTTGACATACGATCGTTTCGTCGGCTTCGACGGAACGGTGAGGATAACATCACAGCAACTGATGCCAATCTTGGAGAAACAAAAAAAAGGTCAGCTGAAATGCGGCGGTTTGGCGATGTTTAATTCTGTCAGTGAATGTTTCGTCCACAGAACTGTGAACTGTGTGGTGGCGCTTCGATTCGGCGAGGTTTGCCACAGCGTGTTTTACACTGCCATATCTACGCTTTCTTTTCTCTTTTGCTATCCAAAGTGTGGCCAAGAGAACATCGAGTGCCTTTAACTCTAACGCTTTGTATTGCTCCCCCCCCCCCACCCGGCATCGTCCGTATGTGCGTCATCTTCTATTAGATCAACAAAAAAGTTTTTTCTTTTTTTTCCCAAAAAAAACTTTCTTGAAGACCAAAAAGTCTTTTCGGTTTTCCCGGTTTTTTCCCCCGAAAAAAACTTGTTTGAAGACCAAAAAGTTTTTTTCCGTTTTTCCCAGTTTTTTCCCGAAAAACGTTTTTGAAGACCAAAAACGATTTTCGTTTTTTCAGAAAAAAACCTTTTGAAAGACCAAACAGTTTTTTCCGTTTTTTTAAAAAAAAAAACGTTTTTGTAGACTTAATACGTGCATATTTGCACCTATGTGCCTATTATCGTCTACATTGGGACGCCCTTTGAAATCTACTGAGGGCGTTTGCAATTTTCATGTATTCAATGGTAGTGGCCATCCGATCTAAATCGATTGATGGACCTTCCTAAATGAAAACACTCATTCTATCACTTGACAATGTTAGGTCACGCCTCCACACGATCCGCTCTAACAATACTAATTGTTGTAGTATCGAGCGAACATTTCATACGTTGGGAGCCTGCCGACCGATCACGTGACGTGACGTGACAAACATCAATGCGACAAGTGAACAGTTTGGACACGCTCGAGAAATCGCTCGAGATTCTGGTCGGATAGCTAAGATGGAACTCGACTATTCTGGTCCGAAAACTGCGCACACAGCATCATTTTAGATCACTCACTGGATCTATGTCACACACAGTGATCTCCTAAATGTCACCGTACACAGTTGTATGCACTTACCGCTGCAGTACCAATACCTCTATAAAAGAAAGCACAGTAGGCGCAGGTGGTGACAGGAAGAGGGAGTGGGGCACCGAGATAACGTAAGTGTGCCGGGCACACAACTGCTATTCTACGTATGACGCGTATTTGACCTGCAAGCTTTGTCTGCAATTTTATGCTGGTTTTTGTTTGTACAATACACCTCTATGTTCCATAGTTGAAAGTACAGGTATCAGCATGCGGTCGCATGTGTCTGTCTAGTGGCCTTCTCCAAATGATTCGAAGATTATTGGCTTCACTTGGTTTGGTGCACGGTGCATTTCCCCTACGTTTACACCAGAAACTGACTGAAAGTCTATAGCGTTTCGTAACGCTAATCGGTGAACGCCAGCTCGCAGGTTACAGTCGAGCTATCGGGCGTCCGCCTGTTGTGTCGATCCTTGCTTGTCGACCCATTACAACAATGGTGGCGTTGCTTGGCATTTTGATCGATTAGTATTGTTATTATGCTGTGAGTAGCAGGGGAGCGATGTGCAGTACGAAAGCCGGCACAAGTTGTTTTTCTTGGAGGTTAATAGGGGCGCACAGTAAACAGAGTGACGCGTCAGAACAGTCTCGTGTGCTCTTATATATATATATATATCGATATATATATATATATATATATATATATATATATATATATATTCATCATATTTATTTCACTCATATTGAGCATGCATATAACATAAACACTTATACAGATTATACAATTATACAGTCAGCTGCTCGCGGCATGTTGTTCGAGAGAGGCAGTGCAGTGATCTCTTCGCAAGGGCCAGGCAGGCAGACGCATGAAACTTCGTACACACCTGAGAGCACAGTCGACAGACGCACTCGGTGTACTCCTCGTGGAAGCTCGTATTCGAACAAACCAGGTGATGATAGCCATGAACTATGTATCTGGTATAGACGTGGCGATTGTCACATGCAAGACCAGACCAAAGGTGAGAGGCCCTGAAAATATCCAGGTCTCCGACCTCTCGTCGGACTTGTTGTTATATATATATATATATATATATATATAGTAGCTTTAACCGAATTTACTGAGGCAAAATTCCATGTGGTATATGTACCACACATATACTAAGAAGTTAGGCATATTTACAAAGCTTGCACTTAGCTAATAAAGCACTTAGTTTATCTGAATATAATACCTAAGCTATTGGTACCATTCCGCATGCAATATACATTAATATCAATTAAATATGCGTTAGAATATTACTATTACTACACGTAATAATAATAATAATAATAATAATAATAATTACATTAAAATTTACAAGTGAATATACTACACACATATATATTTATATATATATATATATATATATATATATATATATATATATATATATATATATATATAATACTGGCCAATATGAACAGGATTTTTATTTCATGTATACACACTCTGTAATAAAATTCTAAAGGCGTCGAATGTGCACCTTCAGGCCTTGTCTGAAGGAGATTAATGATATATGGTCGTCAGAAGCAAAGTTAAAGTAAAAGCGCTTCGTCATTGCCAGGTCAGATGCAGCCATATTTAAACTAACGTTTAGCGTAAACAGGTACATAAACGCAACGACCAGTAGAAATAATAATAATAATAATAATAATAATAATAATAATAATAATAATAATAATAATAATAATAATAATAATAATAATAATAATAATGTTAATAACTTTTAGGATCTTCGTAAGCAAAACCTTTAGTATCCACACACACCCACGGGCGCCTTTCGTTCGTAGATCACTACGTTGGACATATGCGTGCATACGCGACAATCAGCTACTAAATACACTAGTCGAAGTGCAAATCAATCAATCAAGCAATGACGTAAAATCAGCGGGTGGAATGGGTGTATTACACCGTCTCTTTCGCTAAGTGTGCGGCTGTCGGTGATAACTCTCAAGCTCAATTCAAGCAGTTCTATGCTAAACCATCAGAAGAAAAACTATTGAATTCACTGTTATGAAGTAGATGCTTTGTGCTGTTGTTGTTACTATTGTCACTCGTGAATTGTCCTCACGGCGTCTGTTTTGCCACAACAAAGAACGTGGTTCTACACTGAATAGATTATATATAAAAAAATTAGTATATATATATATATACATATATATATATATATATATATATATATATATATTAAAATGTTTAATAATTATACATTTAGACAAAAACAAATTCAGAACACTACTTAAAAGTAAACCGCGCCTTCACTGTTATTTCTGCTGCTATCTTCATCATGTGTTTTTGTGCCTTCGTCGCTTTGTCGTTTTTACTAACTCCAATTAAAATTTCGTTCCGCACTCACGGGCAGAACGCGCGTGTTTGTGATTAATGTTAATGTCAGAAGCGTTCTAAAGAATGTTGAGCTGTGACATCTGATAACCAAACAATTCGCCCGATTCAATAACGTGGAGCTTTGGATGACAGCTCGAGAAACGGTGATAATATACAATATATATATATGTATGTATATATATATATGTATATATATATATATATATATATATATATATATATATATATATATATATATATATATATATATGTATATATATATATATATATATATATACGGTTAAGCGCTTTGAGCAAACCAACCGCAACAGAGCCAGTCGTCATTAAACGGCGGCCCGAGTCACATTACTCAAACAAACACCACGCTAACGCCGCTTTCCAAACAATGTTGAGCTGTGACGTCTGATAACCAAACAATTGGCTCGATTCAATAAGGTGAAGCTTTGGATGACAACTTGAGGAACGATGATAACGTATATATATATATATATATATATTAATATATATATACACATGTATGCATACGTTTAAGCGCTTTGAGCAAACCAACCGCAACAGAGCTAGTCGTTATTAAACGGCGGCCCGACTCACATTACTCAAACAAACACCACGCTAACGCCGCGTCCCATAGCCGTGCTGCTCAATGCTTGCGTTTGACCTGCCGAATCATTTGTCAATATGGCAAACCTTTTCACGATTGCCTGCTTCTACCAAGGTCAAGCCGGGTGCTCTTTCTCGAGCGCGTCGTCCTCCATCTCTCTAAAGGGTTTCCTAGTACACTCTACTGGAAGTCATGAAAATACTACTCCTAGGCTATATGTAGACAGTGACGTATGTCGTTAGTGTATTGTAATGTAGCATACTTAAATCGGCATTTTAGATGTAAGCTTCATACGGATCAGATGTTGCTATAGATCTAATTTGTGATAGTAGCTTCAACGCGCTTCCTAAAAAACAGAGGCGACTTAGGTCTGATAATGTAATACTCAAAGGCTGGGACTTAAAATCCGTTCATAAAACATTATGTGCAAGCGACATAATCAATTAGCTATTAATTAAATACTGTGTACAGCCTCTGGTAGGTTTACACTAGAAAGAGATAATACCTAGGACAGTTAAGTACACGCTGAAGGGTATTCGCATAAATGTTGGTACAATAAACACTTAGATGCGAAGTACTTGGCTCGAAATAGATATTTTTGTGTCAAACCCAATATCACACACCACGAGCATTTTTAGCAAAGGATTATCTAGATTACAAATACCCAAAATGGCCGACGTGGTGGACGATGATATGGTGGAGAACGTACCAGAGCAAGATCAAAACGGAGGTGTGCAACGCATCTTTAATCAAGGCACTAGCAACGTACCCATGGGCACCCAGAGACAAAGCCGCGATGAAAAAACGGAGACGACAGATGGTGTTTTAAAGGCAATCAGGAACGTACAGAGTTTTTAAAAAACAAGTTTGAATGCCACTAAATTAGCAAAACAGAAATAGGGGAACGTTGAGCTTGAGCTTGAGTTGAATGCAAAATAGGAGATTTCCTGATCTGAATATACTCATACGTTTAGAGGTGCAGCGTTCCTCAAAACTGTGTAGCTTTACTGAGCGTATGTGTGAGAGACGTGCCGATTACAGCGGCATGAAAGCACGTCTTGATATCGGGGATATTCAAACGTTTTTTACGTCAAAACGAGGAGCAGTGAAATTGCTTGAGTTGACGTTGCCCGCACTTGTTGTGACTTGAATTATCCGCGAAAAGCATTTCAATTATGTTTTGCTCTGAATAAAGGCGTATTGTAGTATTGCAATGAGAGAGTAGCTACTATATGCCAAATGTACATACAGTTTAGAACAAGAAATATAGGAATACATTGTGATAGGTGGTGCAAGTCTATAGACGGAATATTGGCTAGCGAATGGAACCAGGTTACTAATTAATAGGTTTACTTTCACTTTGCAACCAACTGTTAAATGTGGTTAAATTCAAGCACATAGTAGTGGTTGTTCCCACTGCATTAAATAACTGATACTCAACGACACGTCTCCTGTTTTGCTGAGAAGCGCCATTCGTCAGCTACACCTAGGCCAATCGGTGGTTGATTGTTTGAATTCAGTTCAAGCAAGTGAATAAAACATGACTCGGCTGTTTTTAATGAGCCGAAAATGAAGGAGAAACGAATCAGCATTATGTTTTAAGTTAAAAACTAAACAATTTGCTAACTAAAGCGGTGGCAGCGTTACGAACTGCTTATGGTGATTAAGCAGTGTTTCCAAAACACTGTGTATACGTGGTATCGTCAATTTCGCGACGGACGGATGAGAAGGCCGAAGATGACTCCCGTTCGGCAAGACCTTTGACGCCAATAACAGAAGAAAACGTTAAAACGCCTCGTATGTATGTTCGTATATACAGTGTCTGGCGCCTACATTTGTCCGTTTTGTATTCGAATCGTCCTCGTATCGACGCCCATGTGCACGCTTGCCCACGATGACCTCAGGTACAATGTCTGTGTCGTACAAGTCAGGCAAATACTCTCTGAGGCCGCAAAACCAATAGACTGTTTGCTCGATGCTATCGGCTTCGCTCTTCTATCATGTACAGTGTAGTAAGCTATGTTCGTTTCTTCATGCTGAGAATTGCTGTGCATTGGGCGTGATTGAGCGAGAGTCTAACAAGTCGCGACATGCTACATGGTTCACTGCCCTTTATTAAGAAAACGTTCAAAAATTAAAGAGTGACTTTTGTCTGAGGTTTAGATTTTAAATTGAAGAAGTGATCAGCATATGGGTTATATTGATAACAAATGTTTGTTAGAGTTTTTCTGTCGAGTTACGTTAAAAATATATCTTATATGTTTTTTTTATTTTATTTAGGTATGCGCTCAAAAAGGGGCGATAAAATACGCTCTAATTCAAATCCTGTGATATAAAAGCCCAGCTTAGCAGAGTGCCCCTTAGACGTCGAGTGTGAGCCTCAGTCGTAGCAATTCCTCAGATTTATTTTCCCCTGTAACGAGGGTGAGTGTCCTCCTAAGATCCTTACTGAATTTTTGGGTGATGTGACCAGGCTTCCTATAGTATTAAATGCACATGGGCGGCAAACAGACACGGCCACGTTGACTAAATAATCTACTTACGTAGAGCCGCAACCGATCATAGAGGGAACTAAGCAGTCGTTTATGGTCGTATTCCAAGCAAACATTCTATCCCTCTCGAAAGGTGTGGTGGTCATGCAGGCTGGGCTCTTTTGTTGTTCTTACACAACCCAGGAGGCTCCCCAGAATGCAGGGAACCCGGCAGACTTGAGGGCACGAGCCAGGGTGTTGTTGAGAGCAGCGAGCTTAGATCAACATCCGGCGCTCTGTATGAACGAGACAAACCGACCCGCTCTCTGCAAATACACTTGTGTGGGTGGATTAGGGGCACCCCATGACGTAGGTTGACTGCGATGCGGACATTAAAAGCGGTGAGCAATGTGCCTAGCTGAGCGCTGGCAGCGCCAGCATTTTTGTGGGAAGCCGTCGTGAGCCTAGAGCTGTCTATGGCCGTAGCTCTCTCGATAAACCCGTTGAGGCAGGCGTCATGTCATGGAGATGCTTACTGTGTCCGTGATCGAGGGACAGATTGCTGCACAGAGATGATAACAATAAAGTCAGCTTGGCTGCATCCGAAGGCAGCCCTGGGTTAAGCGTAGTCTTGGGGGTGTCCAAGTTAAGGTCGCTTAAAGTGATTATATATATATATATATATATATATATATATATATATATATATATATATATATATATATATATATACCATACTCAATATTGTAACGAAGTTACTGTGTACGCATCATAGCGCAATTCAAATAAGTTCTAACCGACCACGTCCAACGGCTACAGCGCCCGCGCCAGAATCTCAACGTACACAACTTCACCGAATGATGCATGTCTCAACCGAACAAGACATGTCTCAACCAGCCATCCGAGAACAGCCACAGCCTTTCGCGCCGAAACCCCAACGTCCTCCGCCGTCCAAACGATCATCGGCCGACATCGGGAGAGGGTCGACCTATGATCGGCAGTCCAAGTCAAACAGTCACTTAACCTGTATTCCTATACGAAACGAACATAAACTGCTGTACATTTCGACCGATTTGAGAGCGGGTTCTGACACCCTTTGGGGTGTCAGCACGCCGCGGTGTCTCGTGAACCAATAAATAGACCGAGCAGCATGGCTTAATAACCATCCGTTGCTCGGCTGTGCTTTGCATTAGACTGTATGCTTCGTGTCGTCATTCATCGTTCCTGAGTCCCTCGGGCTGCGGTACCCGTCCGGATGAGTCTACATCCCCAAGCTGACTTAGCGTAACACAACAACGTTACATTTGGTGGAGATGCCTCGATTTCTCTCTACCACCGGACGGCGAACCAACC
Source organism: Dermanyssus gallinae (assembly GCA_003439945.1). Lineage (NCBI taxonomy): Eukaryota > Metazoa > Arthropoda > Arachnida > Mesostigmata > Dermanyssidae > Dermanyssus > Dermanyssus gallinae. The sequence goes on from QVRM01006033.1 coordinate 230,276, forward strand.
GAGGTGACAACGGACGATGCCAGTGAGCAACGTTACATTTGGTAGCGATGCGGTGAACAACGTTACATTTGGTGGAGATGCTTCGATCTCTCTCTATCAACGGACGGCGAACCAACCGAGGCGACAATGAACGACGACGAAACAGCACACGAAACGCGACCAAGAGAATCAACACCAGTCCACAGACCTAGACCCCCGCCCAGCCACGTCAACCGTTCCAGACTCACGACCAACCACGTCAACCGTTCCAGACTCACGGCCAGCCACGTCAACCGTTCCAGCCTCCCGTCCAGACTCACGTCCAGCCAGCTTACATCCAGCTGCCTCTACCGCCGACCGCCACTTCAGCCATCATGGACAACCAAAGATTTCCAGACGAGCGACAGTTCTATCTGCCCAGCTGGGCGTGACGACACGACGCACGGATCACATCGGACGACGACCAACCTCCCACTCCACGACTACGTAGATTGTCTCATCATCAACACCGAAGAAGTAAGAGACCTGGCGATTTCATTAGCGGACCGCGCCAATGCAACGAACAAGGACCGCTACAACCAGAAGAGACGTGAACCGACATTTAAGGTGAGCGACTTAGTGCTCATATACACTCCAGTGTGCCGAGTCGGTGAATCCGACAAGCGATCAACCCCGACCTACCCGACCACGAACGACAGAGTTCAAGACATAGTACCATCGTTCGACCTTACCCGGTTTAAAAGCGTACAAGCCGCCCGGGTAAGTTGCACAAAACAAGACCGAAACACGACCAGCGTTCATTCTTGCCCGGTTTAAAAGCGTATAAATCGCCCGGGCAAGTTGCGCAGAACTAGACGCAGTTGAACAATTTGCCGTCCTACTGGCGTTAAACACCGACCATCCGCAACATACAACCGTCCTCATCGTACAACCGACCGACCTCGTCCAACAGACCTCATATTTTTTTTACGAGCGTCACGACGCCCACGGCCTTTTCTTCTGCAACTGGTGAACTATCCAGGACATCGCCTGGAAAAGTGTAAGAACTGAAAACGAGGGTTCCCACCGCGCGGGAGTGCACGCCCGTGCCGACTCTGTTCCACACTACTACTCTACCCAGACGAGAGAGGTACCAAGTGGCAACAAGCCTGCAGTCACCGACAATACGACCGTATCCCGAGCCAAGCCGTCATTCAAACCTACAACCCAAACCATCCGAGCGACACATCGGACGACAGCGACCTTCCCGGCGATCAACAACGTACGTGAACTGCCGACTTTTCCAGACCAACTTCCAAGCTCAACAAACCGCCTTGTCCGCTGACACGCGACAGACCTCCACTGTTGGCTCGGGACGAGCCAATTCTGAGGGGGGGGGCAGTGTGACGAAGTCACTGTGTGCATCACAGCGCAATTCAAATCTACTCTAACCGACCACGTCCAACGGCCACAGCGTCCAACGTTCACCGACTGATACATGTCTGAACCAACCACAGCCTTTCGCGCCGAAACGCCAACGTCATCCGCCGTCCAAACGATCATCGGTCGACACCAGGAGAGGGTCGACCTATGATCGGCAATCTAAGTCAAACCTTAAATTAACCTGTATTCGTATACAAAACAAACACAAACCACTGTAAATTTAAACCGATTTGAGAGCGGGTTCTGACACTCTTTTGAGTGTCAGCACGCCGCGGTGTCTCGTGAGTCAATAGATAGACCGAGCAACCTGGCTAAAAACACACTCGTTGCTCGGTCATGCACTAGACCATATGCTGCGTGTTGTCATTCGTCGTTCCTGAGTTCCTCGTGCTGCAGTACCTGTCCGGCTGAGTCTACATCCCCCGAGCGGACCAGCGTAACACAACAACGTTACAATATAAGTGAAATTAATGGTATAATTAACATATACGAGAGCGGTCGAAAACTTCTGATACATGTTTATAAAAAGGAATACTTATTTAGTTATCCAAAGTGTTTTGTTTACCTCAAAATAGCTCGCGTTTACCGCAGTGCACCTGTGCCACCTTTTTCCCACTCTTTAAAAAATCGGTTTGGAGTTAAGTTGCTCGTGTGACTTTTCCTTCAACTTTTCTATAGTCTTGAAACGTTGTCCCTTCAATTTTGTATTCGCTGGAACAGAAACGAGTCGCATGAAGCCAGGCCCGGTAAAAAGGAAGGTTGCGGAAATATAGAGATTGCATTTTTCATCAAATAATCCGAAATCAGTAACGATATATGCGCCGGCCCGTTGTCGTGACGGAGGATCCAAGGATTGCTTGCCTAGAGTTCAGGCCTCTGGCGTCGGACGTTTTCGCAATTTTCTCAGGATGTTCTCGCTGAATAAATCGCGGAACTATTCGTTATTGACCGCTGAACCAAATAGCCAGAATTTTGGAAGTTGATTTCCTTGTAGTCGAAAAAAACCCGTCAAAAGAACCGTAGTGTCGGGCCTGCAAAGTCTGAATTTCTTCGACCAACTCTCTTATTGGAAGCACCACTAGGAGGATTCAGCTTTACTTTTGATATTCTCCTATATACCCATGATTCGTTTCTTGTGATCGCTTTTTGAAATAATCCAAGGTCTTCTGCGGCCGCCTGAAGACTCAAGTCGGACATTTTTTGACGGGCGTTCATTTGCTGGAACTTTAACCTATTTGGAACGAACAGTGCTGCCAGCCTTCTCATGCATAAAAAGCAGGTCAACACTGTTTAAACTAATTCATAAGATTTGTCAAATTCTTTAGCTGTCTCCCTGATAATAATAATTCGGGGGTTGTTGTCATCTTCTGATATTTTTACGTCCGTCACGAGGTCTAGAGTACCATGAAAGCATTGCGTTTCGGGACAGTGCTCACCATAAGCAGTTCGTAACATTTCTACGACTTTAGAACATACGATTTGATTTTTAACGCAGGAATTGATGCACATTCGTTGCTCCTTCTTTTAGGCGTCCTAAAACTCAGCGAACCTCGTGTTTTTCTCCCAGAAATATTTGGAAAACGAAGTGGGAATTGTAGAGTTCGTAAAGGTAAATAGTTTTTCCAATGGAGAATGGTCTGTTTGAGAAGTCCTGTTTTGAAGTGAAAGTGATATTACTAATCTCCGTGACACTAGTGTTGTTACCCAACATAGGAGCACAAAATGTGCAATTACGAGACAACCAGTCCTCCTAACTAAAAACCAAGCACATCGGAGTCTTCGTGAGGAACATACAATGCCGATCAGAATATGCGACATGGTGGTTTGGAAGGAACTTTGCAAAAATTGAAGTTCTGTTATGAACTTTCACGTCCAATTCCTCAAAATCGTAACCCCATATCAATTCACAGCGTTCAAAACTAACACATTCAGGCAAATGCGCATGTCATGAAATGATGACGCATTTCACCTACATGAGGCGAGTAATCAAGGCCATGGCTGAGGACGCTTGCCTTACGTAGGTGGATCTGGTAAAACACGGCTGTGCTTTTAGAGACAGAGGACTGCCTGTTTCTGCATCTTGTCAAGCATCAGCGAATTTTTGTAAGAGTCCTCCTTCTTGTAGAAATGGCAGGAGATCCTCCTACGTCAACGGGGCTCCTAACATATCTAGGGTGTCCTCTTCCGTTTGAAATTATCCGGGGAGTGTTTACGTAATTGTTCGGATCGCGCTATCTCAATCTTAAAGCGTGCCTCACGAAAGAATGTCCCACGTTTACCAGCCTCGGTAAGCCTGACTAATAAACCTGCTCGTGTAGAGCCGCAACCGGCCACAGAGAGAGCCAGGTGGTCGGTTATAATCGCATCCTACACAAGCATTTTACCTCTTCTCGGGGGAAGTACATGTCATCTAGTCTCCTGTCGTCGTTCTCACACAGCCCCGGAAACTTCAGAATGCAGGAGAACCCGGGGGAACATCTGAGAGAATAGGTCTGTGTATAGTTAAGCATGCCTAAACCGGCGTCCGACACAAGCACGCCTGTATGGGGGATCTGGGGTGCGACAAGACATTGGCTGCGAGACGCACATTAGAATCAGCGAGCACGGCGCCGAGCCCTTATTCTGGAGATCGCTCTAAGCCTAGCCCTGCTCGCATCCTTAGCTCTGTCGGTAAGTCTGTTGAGGCGGGCATGTATGGAAGAGGCCCACTCGGTCTGTGCGGTTGGATCGTTGGGTTGGCGCACTGAGAATCCATTCCAACCCACCACGGTCGGATTCTCCCCGGTGTGTGTGTGATCTTCGGCTGATCCTGACATTCCAGAACGAACCCTCGGTCGAGTACACCAGAGGCCAAGGAAGTATTTTACACAAATGATCCAGACCACACGGCACTGAGAAGTCTACTGTGTGGTGATTCTCGAGTGTCAACTCTAACTTGGCCGGGATGCTTGTTGTCTAAAAGATGGCGCATGTTATCTACAACCAGGTTTTGACCTATTTTTAACCAATCCACCTTGCGGTATTCAATAATAATGAGGGTTGCATGGTAATGCACTATCTCTTTTTATTGAGACATCTGTGATCCCCGTTTTGTTTGTTCGATCGTGGCCAATCATAGTCCCGGATGCAAGGCAATGGCTTTGCCACTAAGCCACCTTGCTCGGTGCAAACCTGCAAAATGATGTATAGGAATTTAGTTTTCTCACAAATGAAATGTACGAGCTAAACTTAAATCAAATCAAAATTAAAACCATGTTCTTTCCGAGGTGGCAAGGTGACGTTTTATCAGCTTTTTAAATTTCAAGCGAAGGGTTTCGGCGTGGTGCTCCACGGGTTGGTTATAAAAAATGACGCGGCTTAAGAAAACATGCAAGCGGCAGGCTCTGGGACGCCATTACTTATTAATTTTCTCTAGGTACAGGACTTTATATATTTATATTAAGGATGCACACGCACAGTGTAGATGTGCCAAAATTGAGTTGTTTTTGGGGTTTTTGTATAGACTCTTTAGGTAGTTTTTGGTACCTGTTGAGTCTGCCAGAGAAGAATGTCGAGAGAAACTGAAACAAAAATGATTTTAGGGGTAAAGCACAACGGCAAAGGTTGTTTCAAACATGTATAGGTGACAAGAAGACGAACTCCGGTTCGGATCTGTGTTAGAAAAGGACGTGTGCATTTGCTGAACTGACAGTTTTTTAGCTGAATTCTCGCTGAGAGACTGGTGGGCTTTTCAAACAGCGCTTTTCATACGTTAAATGACGCCAACATATTTGATTTTGATGCACAGATGATTCGTTGCTTACCTACCGCCTCCGATATCAATTGTATAGATTTTATATAAAAAGGTAAGCAGTTAAGTTTTCTAGTCTAAATACACACACACACCTCACATAAGAAATTCAACCGCGAAACCGCTTCATGTAACAATCTGAAGTGCGCCTATGACTTAACGATTATATATTTTATACCTTCACGAAGAAAATAATGTCCTTCAAAAGTGTATTTTAAACCCCAGAGAAGAAACCCGACGATATGAAACCTATACGGTCCTTTTCCGGCAATAACTGCAGTTAGTTTGTCAAAGATTACCCCAAACACGTCCGCTGTTTATCAAGAGCGACGTGCGAATTTCAACTAGTTTTGCTGACCTCCAACGAAGGATCAAACTAGGCCGGGGAACTCATATTTTTCGCACCCATAAGCACTGAAATTAGCGTACATCACATAGTCGAAATGTACACAGTGACGTGTAATAAGCCTACATAACATTAAGAGAGAATAAAATATTGCTATTGGTGAAAGGGAACAAAGTATAGGAATATAATTCATGCGATTTTACGCCGTAGCTAAATCCCCACCGTTCATTTGGTTATTGTGTAATAAATTGCAAGAGCATCAGACACCTATCATCGTAATTTGTCGCTATGTTTAGATAAACTACTACTAGTACGATGTATCTACATATTTTTTTTAATGTATTTATATTCTTCGTTATATAACGAAATATGGATACTAAACTAATCAACAGGGATTTTGCTATATATGGAAAATGTTAAGAAAAAAAAACTGAACAGGTGCCAACAGGATGTTCTCGTGTTTTGTTAACTTATTTATTTACTTTGTCAAAAGCCCCAGTACATACACACATATATGAACCACAAGCAGAGCGTAGTTTAAACTGAGTTTTTCTGAGTTGTCGGCACCCCGCGTCACGGGCGGAGTAATTCCGATCATGCGTGTGCTGTGTGCTGAGAATACCCGCACCGCTTGCGGGAGCGACCGCGCACATGGCAGAGCCCACGGCAGCAACAAACGGTTGTTGGTGTTGTTGCTGCCGCTGCTGAAGATATAGTATATACAATTGTGTGGCTGAACGAAGTGCCCTGATGAGAGCGTTTCAAGTGACAAGGCAAGGAGCGCTTGTATATTTGCCCGGCTCCGTGTTGTGCCTCGTTTGCGTTCTAGCGCGGGTCTTGTTTTAGCTGAGTTGCTTGTCTTGACCTATGCGATGATGACAACAGGAGGTGGTGACAGGAGGTTCGTGCCTACGACGTCGCCCACAACCCTGGTCGCTTAGTCCGTCGGCAACGATAGGAAACCTTCGCAGCGTTTCATGTCTGTGTTTCCTGCGTTCGTTGTATTATGGTTCGTATGGTTTATTTTTCGCTCTTTATTTATTGTTCTTTCCCACTCTGCTCCTTTATTTATCTCGATCGTTTACTCTTCGTTTCACCTCTCTCTCTCTCTCCCATCTCTTTCCAACTTTTCTCTCTCTTATTGTACTTGTATTTTCCTCTGCTTTTCTCCCTGTAACCCTTTGTGTCTTACGGCTTGGATTGTTCTCGACAAGATTTGGCACGCGAACCTTGTGGAACTTCTTAAAAAAATGCTAGAAGGTATGGCGCCACGAACGAAATGCGAAAATGAATTTGGCCACACAGGCGGCAATCACCTAAAACGTGTATTTCAACAAATTCCGATCGTATAGTATCATTTACATGTATAGTCTGACTGGATAGTGAGATGTGTACAGATGTCTAGATGAAACACACACTGCGTGCGTGTGCAGGTGTGTGGTAGTGAACTAACACATACGTCACCAAGTGACAAGGGAGGTAGCGTGTTACACGATATAGAAAAGATCTGAATGAATAGGACACGACTAGGAAGATACAGTTCTAGCTTTAGGAGGTAGGAAACATGATTTGTCCACAGTGGCGAGGTTCAGGCACCGTCGGGGATAAATACAGCTTATCCGACCCCGACATGGCAATAAATAAGCATGTGTTTTTTTTTATAGTATCGGCACTGTGAGCATTGCTACAAACTAAAAGCAATATTATTAATAAAACTATAACCTATGGCTAATGTATGTATGTATGTATGTATGTATATATATATATATATATCAGAATTGTTTTCAACCTTTCAGTTGTCCTCTTATAAGTTTGATGGTCATAAATCTGAATCAGCCGGGCCCGCGGGCGGCACTCCAAGGGCTGCTAGCACCCACCACCAGCCTCCCACCCAGCAATGTATGGCAGTTTTTAGTGAACCGATAACAGTTTAGGCAAACTATGTTGCTCGGTGTCAACCACTGGGGAGCCCAGCATCGACGCTGGGAGTTGAGTTTGTAATGAAGGAGAGGGATATTTATATATATGGCTGTCAGCGCCTTGCCAACCGCTCTTCATTCCTCATTCCTCGTATTTCTCCCATTTGTAGGCACTCGATGTTCGCGTGTCGTCTAAACGTGTCGACGTTTGAACGCCGAAACGAACCCTACTGCGTCGTCTGCTCCTTGGGCTTTTTCGTGAACACGGGAAGATCATGGGGGTAGGCTTTAAATGCCGGCACCAGCTGGTTCTGTTTGTGGCGGATGTATATGAACGCGCACATGATGCACGTGACGACCAGCACGACCAGCAACAGCAGAAGCACGGAGGCGAAGCCCATCGTCGACATGCACACCATCGAGCTTAACTCTTCCTGGCTGAACTCTAGCGGCTGTTCCTGGGTAGCGTTTCCGAGGCTGAAGTCCACGTCGCCAGCGCTCAGAACTCGGATGATCTTCGACACGCCGATGTCCTTCTCACCGTCGTCCTTGCTGCTTCGGCTGCTGTTGTTGTCGTCATCGTCGTCGTTGCTGCTATCGGCGATAGCAATGTCGCGACGGAATCGACCCAGATCACGCTCTTGACGGGATAGCGTTGTCGAGTATGCGATTTGGCGGTCGCTAGCAGCGGCATGCTGGTCATCATGGGAGCACTGCTCCGGGCATTGGTACCTGCAACACAGAGGTACAAGTTATTAGAGCGCACGTGTATATACATATGTATATATATATATATATATATATATACTGGGAATGAAGTCATCCGCGGAATAATAAAAAGTTATACAGAGCAAGGTTAGGTGAAGGTCGTGTAATCAAGAGCAAAAGCCTGGTAAGAGCTAAAGTGTTTGATAATATAAAACAATCAACTACTGCCACCATATATAAATGCACTTTCGTATATGCATCAATTTATTTTAGGCCCATATACATTCCTATTCATGGTAACAAATTGGCGCATTTATGCAATAGTCGCTTGTAGCGGATCACGTAAATACAAATACACAACAACCTGTAATAATACAAACCCTCGGTATCTTCGAAAATCTCTAACGGAACACCGAGCTAGGTCCAAACATGTAAAACGGATGCATACCTGCAGATCTGTATGGTACACTGGAAGTGAACCTCCATGGTGTCGGGGAACTTGAAGGCCTGGAAGTGGGCGTACGACAGTACTGTGGCCGACGAGCCAAAGTTCTTGATCTTCGTGAAGCGAGACATGAGCTTCGGACGAGCGACGCAGCCCTTTGAATCGACGAGCTCGATCGGGGCACGTTGGCCATCGTGAGCGATGCAGTTCCTCACGAGCATGTCGAATTTGTTTTCGTCGTCCTTGATAGCGAGAACCTGTTGTAACGTGGCAATACAACGTAACGGCAGCAACAGCATCAGTGACCAACTATGATCCAGTTCAACTTGTTTAACTTATCACCATATCAGGCATTGCACAGTGGTAACTATGAAGCTGTCCGAAGCGGAAAAGGAAGTAGCTAGCGGAGGAGGGGGCGATTACCGCATAGCACCATACCACCAGCAGAGATATAGGATAGTCAAAGACGATCGAAAAGGCTCAACCCAACAAAGTAGTAGGTAGATAGTCCAACATTCCAAAGCCCACTCGACCCGGTAGTACGAGTAGTGGTGGTGGTGGTAGTTCACCAATCCGTCCTGACCCACCGTCATACCAGATGATGAGACGATCAGACAGTGAGTAAGAGAGAGAGAGAGAGCGACAGAGATAGACGTGTATACCATGTATCATGCGTCTTACTTGGCGTGCATCAACTTCGCCTACTACTTGAGGCGCTGCCTCTACCGCCCCGCTGGTTTGGACGAACTCTTGGCGGTCTCTTGGGAAGAGAGAACATAGTCAGCCGCATGATTTGCAGGGTAAGCAGTTGTCGCAGACCCCTGTAGTCGGCGTCTTGACGAAATGCCATCGCCGTTGGGCCCGCCGTTGGGGCCGCGTGGCAGCCAGAGCGGTCAGCATCAGGATCGGTCAGATCGGGTCTGCCTAAACGCTTCACTAGGAAAGTAGTGGGGCAGTGCAACTGCCGTTAGTACGGGCGCGGCGTCTACTTACCATCGTCATCGTCTGACCGATCTTGACAATACCGGCCACCTCAGAGGCCCACGGTCCCTTGCCGGCCTGAATTTGCATCCAGCAGCCAACGTTGTCTCCGGCAAAGTCAGCACGCACCACGTCGAGCATGTCGACCGGGAACGGACGGAATGTCACGGCCTTCTCGTAGTTGTTGTGCCACGTGCAGCGCAGCTTACGCGCCTGATCCCAGACTTCCTGCACCTGTGGGTCGTACTGAATGATGATCGTGTTCTCGAAGAACGAGCCAGTCGCCGTGTTTCCTTCCTGTCCGTACAGGCCGTTCTGGGCGTTGCCAACTGTGCCGCATGAGTTGATCGAGATGTCGAAGAACACCGACTTCTTTCCGCTGCCAGCCGGCAGGTGTACGCAGGATCCGTACGAGTAGTGACCTATAGCCAAGCGTGTGCTTAGTTAAAAAAACTCACTAAATACATTGCTTGCCAAGGCTTTGCACAAAACGAGGGTAATTATGTTTTTGGATGCTGGGACGAAAGGACAATATCTCAGCAAGCATGAACGCCACAACTCAAGCAGAAGTGGATGATAGGCTGATCGGAGTAGACACAAGTCACATGACGGAAACAGTCGACAGAGAAAGTGTACGTATTTCAGAAGCAAACAAACATGCATTATTACCGTGAATGTTCTCTTTGTTTTCCTGTGCGGAACTGCGTTTGAGCTTTGCTGGACTGTAGCTGACTTTCTTCTCGTTTAGCCGACGACTCAGCTTTTGACGCAGAAGTGCAGGATTAAGCGCTCCTTCGAAATGAGACAGTCAACACACATACATAATAACCCACATATACACATCGACAGACAGACAGACACACACTTACATGCATGCACATATGTACACACAGACACATACAGGTACGTATACAGGTGGAGGCGTCAAACGTCCAGCGTAAACAGGCTGCTTGCTCGAAATCGACAAACACGACATACACACCGAGTCATTAAAGGAACATGCGCGGCGTTTGTTGCATTTACCCTTGGAGAAGATTAGGCCGTTAAAGGGCCGATCGAACTCGACAACGACCTTCATGAGGTTCTTCTCGCACTTGACGTCGAGGTGGACGATCTTCGGCATGTCGGGCTGCGACAGCGGCCACGCCTCCTCCGGATCGACCTGCGCCGGCTGATGGTTGACGGGCAGAGGTGCAACGGCGTTGTCATGCACCTCCTCGTGATGCTCCTCGTGGTGCACGTGAGCCGGCTCCTCATGCTGCTGCTGCGGCTGGTGCTGTTGCTGCTGATTATGGTGAACGTACTGATGATGGACCGACGGTGCTTCGTGAGGACCTACAGCGTCGCCGTCGAGGCGGTGAGGATGATGCTGGTGGTGATGGGGCTCGTCGGCGTGGAAGACCGGCCCGCCATGCTGGGCCACCGGGCCTGGTGGCGGAGGCGGCTGCGGGGGCGCAACGTGAACCTGTGGCTGAGGTGGATGAAAGACGGGACCGGGCAGTGCCTGTGGCGGCAGCGCGTGTCCATGTTCAGCCGCCCATCCCTGGGGTGGGTGATGTTGAACGGCGGCGAACTGCTCCGAGTGGCCCACGCCTCGCAGTTGAGGGCCGTGGTGTTGTTGTTGTTGCAGTTGTTGTTGCAGGTGATGATGGTGCTGCGGCTGCTGCTGTTGATGTTGCGGCGGCTGATGTTGATGATGGGGTACGATGTTCGAAGGCGCGTGCAACAGGCCGTGCGCGTTGAACGGAAAGCCCAGCTGGAAGTGCTGCTGGAACTGCGGCGGCGCCTGCACGCGGTTCTCGATGACGTGGCCCGCCTCCTTCTGTTCGTGCTCGGACGACACGTGCTTGTCGGCGTGCAGCGCCGAGTTGACGGCGTCGGCAAAGGCATCCTCGTGCGACGAAGCGGCAGCCTCGAGGTCTTCGGCCGAATCGGATACCGACGCCGATTCGGACTGCTTGACGTCGTGAGGGTCCTCGGCTAGCACCTGAAATCGTAGATAGAAAAACGTAGTAGTAGTAGTCATAGTCGTAATAGTAGTTGCAGTAGGAAGTCACGCCGGGTGGCGTGGTGGCTTGAGTCTGCGTATCGCAACCGGAGGAGACACATAGGTGCGCGGGTTCGAGCCCCACCGTTGCACATTTGTATTTATGGGGGTCCGTCTATGAAGCAATGTGACAAAACAGTTCCGTGGACGGTAAATCTTGACTGAGGGTCAGCCCGAAAACTTTAGTTTAGTAGTAGTAGGAAGAGCAGTCATTTTTAGCAGGAAGACCAGTCATTCATTTCAACTATCACCAGAATTCAATTTATTTCAAGTGCGCTTGCTATCAAAGAATGGCTAATTATGTACACGGTCACTTTCAAAAATAGTATGCAAATTAATAAAATAGATTATTTCGTTGCTAGATAAAACGCCTTAGCATTTCGAAAACGTATCGATTCTGTTGGCGCGTTTGCGGTGTAAAAGAAGGGTTGGCACAATCTGCACCTGTGGGAATTCCCATCTCTCCTCTGCACTCGGGCACGACGTTACCCGACCTAGCGGGGCAAATCATCTCAGCGGAATGAGCGAGAGTTTAACGAAAGACATATACGAGCGTCTCGAGAAGTCTACGTAATCAAGGTGAAGCTTCCGTCGATGGTGTTTATCGTGAAGTCGTATATTTCATCTGCTGTTTCCAGGATTGGCTGTGGCTTCTGCCGCATGTGCAACATCGCGAGGCATGCACATCTAATCAACTAACACGCGCGCACCCCCACGTACATGCACCCCACACAGCACAGGGAATAATGTTCTCCTCTAGATGATTCATTGACATATTCCATACTTGGCATGTGTACCTATATATACATGTCACCCTTTTATGTCAGAGGTACAATTATCACATATATGATGTGCGTCGCCAAGTGGGTCACTTTTTCGTGACCAATTGGACAGCACCAAGCATTGTGAGAGCATCGTACAAGTCCGAATCGCTCAAAATCAAGTAAGCAAGCAACCGATCCACCAACCAGTCGACTAGAGCGCGCGGGGCTAAGCGGGGGTTGACCGCTCTCGATTGTTCGACTTCCGACAGAAAAGGCGAAACGAATCACAGAAAAAAAATAGCTGCTGCTTCTGCCGGAAACGCACTTCTGTCGTCGGGTGCGTTATTAGCTGGCCGACACTATGCACACATACAAATGATCTATACATGTCTGTCTGCCCGTCTGTCCATCTTCTCCCTATATATATATATATATATATATTTATCGATCTATGTATTTATTCGTCTTCCGCATCGCGGCAACTGTGCAACGTGCAAATTGTCTACGGCCCGCGCATGACCTCTCGGTCGGCCCGGCCACCGGCTACGAGGACGACACCACAACTGCAGCAAAGCAACAACCACCATGATCGACCATAAAGATGATTCAGCTATCGAGACCAAGAGGACAGCGGGTGGAGCAAACGTTGTGCTTCGGCATCCAGAGTTGCACTGTCGGTTGCCCCGTGCACCAGGGAACCGGCGGTCGTAGTTTCTGAGGGCTCTTGTGTATATATATATATATGTATATAAAAAAAAAAATATATATAAATATATATATATATGTATATATATATATATATATATATATATATATATATATACAGATATCTACACACTGCCTACATGTAGTTACAGACAGTCATATACACACTCTTTCACACAAACGAACCTCTCTAGCTGTACACACAGTAACCAGCACTTGACTAGCCACCATTGTCCTGCCGTGGCGCGCAACTGCTCATATAGCCCGCCACTGCTAATGATCGTAGTAATAATAGGAATAATAGTGCTACTACAACGACACCGACTACAAAACAATATATGTAATTAGCACTTGCGGCGCTTCTCCTGCCATAATGAGGGAAAGCACAATCACAAAGCTGAGCCGGGTCAACGGGTCAAAACGCGACGCGACTCCCAGTTTCCCAGTTTCGGTTTAGGCCAGCCACGACCAGGTACGAGTGAGGAATTTGCTTACTTTCACTTTCTCTTGCTCTGACTTTCTCTGTGTCCCGTGACTTTCTCTCTCCGGCTCTGTCTATTTATCTATCTATGTATATCTACCTCTCGCTGAGACGAGGAGACAATTAAAAAAGTGAACGCCGCTAACCAAAAGGTGATAAGGATTATGGTGGTGATGATGATGACGACAGTGGTTCCATTTCGCACAGTTTTTGCTCTTCAAGTGTCAATGCTGTTCACAGACACGCCGCCGAATATTTACGAGGCGAGGAATGTGAGATGCACCACAAAAAAATACACAACAGAACAAGCAACATCTGCATAAGCAGCCACAGCGGCAGCAGCAGAAGTTGTCATGAGTTTATTTGAGCCCAGTGTTTGAGTGGCGACTTGAGCATCATTCTGAGAGCTGGTGCGTCAATGCGCGTGTGTCTACTTGGCTAACTTCCTTGTCTAGCATCGTCGGAACTTATCACATGAACGAATTAAATCTCCGCCCGGGCTTTTCGTTATTCTCTTTGCTCTTTTTGTCTTTTGTTCACCTTACTCTTCTCACAATCCGGTTGTCGTTATGGTAATAATAATAATAATAATAATAATAATAAAAATACTGTTTTCGTGGCGTTAGAAGTAAATACGCCAGATCGCCTAAATATAAATATATATAATGTTTGTATGCACAAGCATATTTACATATGTACATTCGTACACGGTGCATATCGTCTCCCGGCAGTCTGCCGGAAGGAATGTTAGAACGGGCCATTTTAGTCGCAGCAATGCGGCCTGTCAGGCTGCGTCTTGTTTTTGTTTATCCTCTATCTCGTTTTCTTTTTCCCTTCTCCTGTTTATCGTCATGTTTTTCTTTCCCTTCTTCTTCTTCTTCTTCATCTTCTACTTCTCTGGCCCTTTTCTGTCCTACATAGTCGCATAGTGTACCCCCGGCTCCCTATCCAGTTTGGTGGCTGCTGCTGCCGCCGCCAAAGCGACGACGTCGTGGTCCTTTAGCGTGCGTTTCCTTGTCGCCGTTTGCCTGTCTGCCCCGAAGAGGTGACCTCTCTTTTTCTCGTCTCTCTCTTCTTCATCCATCCACCCCCCCCCCCCCGCTCCCCACAACCTCCCTCCTGTCAGTTCTTCTATCCCCCGTCGGGCCCGCCTTTCTCTCATTCGTCTATGTACGGGTATTTGCCACTGCCAGTGGAAGGCCGCTGCCTGCACTGCGACTGGCCCGTTCAGTCGCAGACCTGCCGCTTGAGCTCCGTCTCTCAGATCGAAAGTTCGTTGAAGAACAAAGCGAAGCCGCCTTCGTTTTCGTAGTTGCCTTTTCACAGCAACCAGAGCTAACTACCGTGCAGCAACGAGTCAGCGACAGCCAGTAACTAGCAACCGGCTAGCTGTTGTTGTTGATGATGATGACGATGATAATGCTGCTGCTGCTGATGCTGATATTGATGGTGATACTGTTTGTTTGGACGATGATGACGATGTTGCCAATGATGATAATGACGACGTTCCCGTTCACGTTGTTGTTGTTGCTGTTGTTGTTATTGTTGTTGTTGTTATTGTTGCTGCTGATGCTATTGTTTTGTCAAAACGATTTGCTTTGCACGATATCGTTATGACAATAGATCCATCCGAACGGAGACTCTTCTTCCTTCTTCCACCCGTTTCTTTCCCTAGTTCTAGTTCATTCACTAGTAGGCGCCAATGAAAACAATCTTTTTCTCTCCTACAACTAATCCTCCTCATCCTACTACTACTACTATTACTACTACTGTTACCACTCCTACAAAGGCTACCTTACTGCTGCCACTGCTGCTGCTACCGTTAACCAGCAGTAGCATCGCTCACACGTTAATACAGGAGGACAAACTTGTACACTTTTCATCATCACCATCATCCCACTAGCCGTCACTTTTCCACAGTTCCGCTGGGCCACGTGTGTTTCCAGGACAGTAATTGCCGACGGACAGGATCGTGACGCGTTCGATACTCGAAACGGTGTTGAGATACTCTATCACCATCATGAGCCTCATCAACATAATCATTATCATCATCATCTTCATCATACGGTGATGATGATGATGATGTTACTGCTGCTGCAAATTTCACCCATATAGACCATCATAGTGTAGGGGGGGGGGGGTGCTATTGCCGGGCCTCGGACCGACGACGTATTGATGAGCATGGCGCAATTGCGGCCAAACTGATACGTCTCTTTCGGTCTCTCTCTCTTTCTTTTGTGCCTTCACCGTCGCCCGTCGCGTGTCGCCCCCCCCCTACAGCTCTATGGCTCTTCTGCTGCAACTGAGACGATTGTCGCCTCGTCATAGACGTCGAGATAGTTATTTATTTATTTACTATGCACAGGAATGGCCACGACAGACAGAGTCGCTGAAGTCGTCGTCGTCGAAGTCCTAGTTGTTGTTGTATTTGTTGTTGTTGTTGCTGCTGTCGCTGTTGTTGCTATCGTTGTCGCTGTTGTTGCTATCGTTGTTGTTGTTGTTGCTCTCGCTGCTGTTGTTGTTGCTGCTTCTGTTGCTGTCGGTCGTTGTTGTTATCATTGTTGTTGTTTCTGCTGACCAGCTCATGGCCGACAATCGCCACCCTCCCGCAGCCGCTCCACCTCCCCGATCCTGCCCAACAAAGCGACGACTGACAATTTGCCGCACGCACGGCAGGCGTACACAACAGGTTGGTTGCTGACATTTCCGCTGCATGCATGCATACAGTCGCGACTTTGGTCGTCGCTCCGCTTCCGTTGCTTACTATGCTGCTGTTGTTGTTGCTGCCTCTGCTGCTTCTGCCGGTAGTTGGTACAGTAGTTGCTGTTCCCATCGGATGGGGGGGGGGTGGGGGAGGTAAAGTCAAAACACTTGGATGCTTCAACCTTCCAGTGCAGGATCCGATCCTGAGTCCGTTTGAATGACGACGAAAATGACAACAATAACAGCCACAACAACGGCGACGACAACAACAACAATATCAACAACAGCAGCAATTATATATCAATAGCCACTACTACTACTACTACTACTACTACTACTACGGTAACTACAATCACGATGACGCCGATGGCATCGATGCTTTGTTGCTGTTATTGTTGTTGCTGTTATTGTTATTGTTGTTGTTGCTATTGTTGTTGTTGTCGTCGTCGTCGCAGTCGACTTTCCGTTGTTGTTACCGCTGCTACTGCTGTTGGCTTCCGCGCTGTTGTTGTTGTTGTTGTTGTTGTTGGTGTCTTCATTGTTGTTGTCAGTGTTGTTGTTATTGTTCTTGTTGCCTCTGTAGTTGGTGCCATTGTTGCTGTGCTGTCGTTTCGCCTGTTGTCACATTTCTGCTGCTGCTGCTGCTTCTACCACCACCATTGAACCGTTGACTGTCGTTATGTTTTGCCGCCAAGCCAACCGCCTGCTTTTGACGGCAGCAATGTTTGACTCAGTGGCCAGCTCGCACGAACAAGCCCCATCACTATCATCATCATCATCATCATCATCACCACTACCATCATCATCACTATCATCATCATCATCGCCATCTCCATCATCATCATCACGATCGTCCAGCGACTCGCAATTGCGAACGTACGAACCAGCAGCGTCATCATGGGTACGCGCGGACGACGCCGTGACGAGACGGAACCGTTGAACTGACTTCTCAACCGTTACCAGCCAGCCAGCGGCCGGCCGACCAGCCAGCCAGCGAGCTAGCTTGGCTAATTACTCTTTCTTCCTCGTTTTTCTTTTACCATGACAGCAACAACAACAACAACCACGACGAAGAAGATGACCTGTTTGCTGCGGTTCCTGCTCAGATTTCTGCTGCTGCTGCTGCCGCCGTCGCCGCTGACCAGAGCCACCACATGGCGCTATCGTTCCACTGAACGACCGTTGTCGACAACCGTTGTTGTTGCTGTCATGATCATTATTGCTGCTGTTGTTGTTGTTGTTGGTATTGTTGTCGTGATTGTTGTTGTTGTTGTCGTCAATCGTTTTGTTGTCGTTAGATTCCTGGGCTCAACGCCGCACTGCAGTCTCCCGCAGTCTCCGAGTATCGTCATGACTTGCATGACAGGAAGCGGCCCATTTGAAATAATCTGCTCCGACTAGCATGCCTGCTACAAGCGTTGCGATACTCACCATTTCACACCGCACCACCTATCCATCCGTTCATGGTGCAACAATCGATTCATTGAGCGAAGTGATGGTCACACATGATATGTCGTATCTATGCCAAACATACCTACGTCGACTCTTATATATATATATATATTTATATCCTCATACAAATATGCATGTACAATATACACACGCCAATTTCCATACGAGAGTTGCATTGGGAGCTACAAGCAGCGATCCGGCAAATGACGAAACTATTCAATGGAAGTTTATAAGGAATATTATCGCATACCGTTACCACCGCAAAAACGAACAACATTAATAATGAATAGTATTATCATTGATACTTTTTCAGTAGCGAGTAGTTATTGATAAGGACGACTTTGCTCTTGCAGGAAGGTCTGCTTCATGTGGAGGTATCTCTCTCATCATGCCTATTAAGCTTAGACAGCAGGCATCCCGACCGGTACCCCAAATAGGCGAATATTAGCGCGTTAAGCAGTCGGTCCGGAAAAAGTACCAGTCACCTATCCATATTAATATCAGCCTTAAAGTCCTCGAATGGACCACGACAGTATGACAGTATGAATTCGTTGCCATTTACTCTATATGTAAATTGCCTTGCCTCCCATCACCAACGATTTAGGAAATGTTACTATAGAGTTCACACATCTGACCACGTTTCGATTTGCGAGGAAGGTGCCCACAGAACAGACAAACACACTGGAAGAACAGTTCTAATTATTCTCGCTTAACAAAAAAAAGCACACTAAAAAACGGTTTGAGGATTGGGGTCGAGGACATTCTCTCTCTCTCTCGTTGTCGTTTTCGTCTTCTGCAGTCTTGCTCTTCTTCTGGCCTAGTTCTAATCGTGGCAAAGAGGCGCCGCAGGCTATTGGGGCGATCGCGCGCATCAACAACTCGTAGACAGACAACCACGTATACAGATAGATGTACAGAGAAAGAGCCAGCGACAAATAGATTCCGCAACAACAACGACAGCAACAACAACAACAACAACGACAGCCACAACAACAACAACAACGACAGCCACAACAACAACAATTTCAACAACAATAACAATATCAACAACAACAACATCAACAACAACAACATCAACAACAAACTAGCTAGGCTGACCATCCAAGAGCACCGGCGTCTTGTCTACCGCCACAACCGACCTGCCAAAACGGCCGCCAGCACCGCGCGTTAACGGCTATACCGAACGTTTTCCGTATCCAGCACTGACCAGCACGTGCGAATATGCGCACGCATATTTTTGTGTAGACGTACGTATGCATATGTATATGTGTGTATGTATGAATAAATATGTATATACCTGTATGTGTGTCTATATTTATATGGCTGACAGTGCAAGTGTGTGTGCGTTGCGAGCAGTCGTGTTTGCTTATCTGTCTTTGTGTCTAGCTTGCTTTAGTTCGACTGTCCGTAGTCTGCAAGTTTGCACTGCGTGAGTCTTGAGTGTAATAATAATAATAATAATGATAATAACAATAATAAATTATTATTATTACTATTTATGTTGTCTTAGAGCAATACAGTTGTGAGGTGTGAATGTGTACCCTCATTATTTTATAGTCTCTTTCTTGCTGTCGTCAGCCCATCGTACCTAATATCGACGCGGCGTTTCCTCTGCAAACTGCCAATGAAAGCAGCTGCCTCAGAAAGTCGTCTTCGCGTGCATCTCCGGTGTTTGCTTGTATTCGATCACTTAAGTCTTTAATAAATGTCTTTGTTCGTCTGCTGACTGGGCCCATTGTCTCCATTGCAATCGGCACGAAATTGTATCTAGACTCTAACTCTGTGTATTTACGCCACTTTTCTTTCTCTGCGTGCTCTGTTGTTGTTGTTATTATTATAATAATAATTATTATTAATTAGTACCTATGCATAGTGGCTATGCAGTGCCAGAAACAAACTGCAGTAGCAGCCGCAGCGACGGCGGCGCCAACAACGGGCGTACACCCGCTAAACCGAATTCACGCTCAGACGTGAAAACGCAGCGAGCACCAATCAGTCAGCAACAATAATCACGCCGCCGCCGCCACCACCACTCTGGCAGCAGCGGCGGCGACGGCGGCGGCGTACTGGAACTGCGATTCCTGCGAATTTGGACGATTACCACCACCCGTACACACAGAAGGCAACAGCAGCATCACGATTAGCAGATGCAGCAGCAACAGCAACAGCAGCAGCAGAAGAAGCAGGAGAATGAGACGAGTTTTGCCGTCGGCGATGAAAACGACGACGACGACAACCAATGAGACAACCGCCATTATTTCCGGACTGGAGCAATGATAGATAAATGATCGGATCCTGCCACCGACGTCTACAGACAGCAACAGGAGCAGAGCGTCAAACAACAACAACAACAACACCCGTAACAACAGCAACAACACCCGTAACAACAACAACAACACCCGTAATAACAACAACAGCAACACCCGTAACAACAACAGCAACACCCGTAACAACAGCAGCAACAATCATAAAAGCAACGACAGCGATAATGAAGCTGCTGATGATGAGGACTCGAAACCCGCATCGAGCAATGCATGCCGAGTCGTCGCCGTCGCTGTCAGCAAAATCAGCATTAGTCTCTGATGAGCGGCTGGCTGGCTGAATGACTGGCTGATCAGACGTCACAGGCGATCAGCCGAAGCCGTTGACGTCGACAACGACGACGGAGACAATGATGATGACGAGAAAAATTCAAATGAAAATGATGACGACAAAAAATCCAAATGAAAATGATGTCGATTCAAATGAAAATTACAGCGATTAAAATGAAACCGATGATGACGACGACGACGATGATGATGATTTAAATCAAACGGATGATGATGATGTGGACACATCTTCTCGTAAGCATCGCGAGCGCATCGAGCAGCAGACCAAATAGTATACTATTACGGAAAGCGTGTTCCTCCTCGGTAGCGGCGGCGATAGCGAGTCGGCTGGTTCGTTTGTATGCGCCCGCACATACGAGCACGTATTTGTACAACAAACAACCCGCCGTCGGCACAAATGTACACACGCCGATGTTGCACTGCTGCTGCTGTTGCTGCTGTTGTTGCTGTGGCAATCGCCGCTAGAATACACTGTATTGTGTGCGGTGGCGACGACGACGAGAGAGAAACAAAACACGGTCCGATGCTGAAAGCAACGGCAACAATAAACACGCCGTTATGTAGCGGCAGTAGGACGGCATAAACAACAATAAAAACAACATCAACAACAACAACAAAAATGACAGCGCCAGCAGCAGCAGCAGCAGCAGCAACAACAACAAGAACAACAAAAGCAATAATTACAGCGACAGCAACAAGAATACGGACGGCAACAACTGCAACAGCATCAGCAGCAGCAAGATGTAGGTTAGCGCAATTAGAGCAGCGTCAGAATAATAATCACATTAACGGTACGCGCGTTAACGGCCGATTCCATACTTCTCGGCGTTGTTGTTGTTGTTGTCGTCGTCGTCGTCGTCGTTGTTGTTGTTGTTGCTGTCGTCGTCGTTGTTGTTGTTAATCCATGCGTCTGTTCGCTTTCCTTTTCCGCGCGAAATACTAGCAGCTATTTGCAGTTAAAACAGAGAAAGTGGCGTGAAAATAAGGAAGTATTGCGTCAAAACGGAGTACTCTGTGGGTAGTGTATTTGACGACGTTGGAACAATTCACGATAGTTGCTTGCTTGCTTGCTATAATAATAATCATCGTCATCATCATCTTCATCATCGTTGTATGGAGAATATAACACAACTGATATTAAAGATGATGAAAATAATGATAGCGATTATTACGATTACTCTTATTTTCCGTCTGTTCCGACCATAAATCACGTCGATGATATCTCGTAGTCAGGGGACAATCGTAAACCGAGACCCGGCGTACGATTTCGGAGGACCGGGATAACGGGATGATACTGTTGCTGATAGCTATATATACTATAGGCAGCTCAACGCTGCACGCAAGAACTACAGGCAAACGGGCCGAATATATATATAAATATATATATATATATATATATATATATATATATATATATATATATATATATATTAATAGGAAGCTGCCTGTTTGAATACAGAGCTTCGGACGTCGATAGCTTTCGATGTGTCGTTGTTAATGCTGCTGTTGTTGTTGTTGCTGTGTCGATAGCACTGATCGACTTTCGTAAGGTGGCCAGGGTCAGTCAGTCATTCGCATGTTGACAAACTCGGTCAGAGACAGCTCGGAGACGAAGACGATGGAAAAGGAAAAGAGGAAAAATCATCGATACAGTAGTCGATCTCAATACAATAAGCATCATCATCATCATCACCACCACCATCATCATTATCACCACCATCATCATTATCACCACCATCATCATTATCACCACCATCATCATTATCATCCGAATCCTCTCTGCCATTTTTTTCTTCGCCTTGCCTCTCCCAACAGCAGAGAATCTATCTTCATTTATAACTAGCGTCTCTTTTTTTTTTGGAGAGCTCACGTTGTCTCCTGTTTGGTGGCGCTGAAACCACCACCGCCGCCGCCGTGGTCGTTCAGACAGTGTAGGCGCGACTCAAAGCGCGTAGCATAGCAATAGTTCGAGGACCCAAGGAGGGCAAGCGCCGCCTGCTGGCAAGCGTCGGCGAATCAATCATGCTTTTTGGAGCACCGGTCTGGGCGGAATCTACGCTCCGGACCGAGTGCAATAGAAACACGATGATGAAGGCCCAGCGCATACTTGCTCTCCGGACGGTCCAGGCCTACCGGGACGTTAACGGAGAGGCGGCGTGTGTCCTTGCGGGCACAACCCCGTGGGACCTCAAGGCCGAGGAGAGGAGAAGGAAATGGGCGGACCCGACACTCGCCGCAGAGCAGCAGAAGGCCGAAACATTGCTCGCGTGGCAGGCCCGGTGGGACACGGTAGTCGGAAACCGACCCGGCGCCTCCACACGCGAAATCATTCCGGACATAGGAGAATGGATCAACAGACCAGGTGGCGGCACGACGTACTTTATGACGCAGTTCCTGACTGGCCACGGCGACTTCAAACAGTACCTGGCCAGGTTTAAGGATATTGCTGAAAGCTGTACACTGTGCCCCGCCTGCGACGTGGACTCCCCACTGCACACCCTGCTACTATGCAGTGCGCTGCAGGACGTCCGAGCGGAGCGGATGGATCAACAACTAGCCCGAGAGCTCGGCGCACACGGAATGAGAGGCTTCGTCAGGTATATCTGCGCGTCGGAGGAGCACTGGCAAAAAGGAGCCCAGCTTGCGGAAGAGCTGCTGAAACGCAAGGACCACCTGGAGCGGGCAAGGATCGCCCGGCTGGCCGCCACGGCGGCCCAGCAAACCTGAGGACTAACCGCGGGATAAGACAAGGTTGGCGATAAGCGCCGACTGCTGGTCCCTGCAAGGGTGCTATTCGAAGTAATATTCAACTTTGTTACGATGGCATCCCCAAGATACTCACCGGTTGGGTTTAGTCAGTAAGAATCTTACCTACTCGCGGCGAATACCAACGTATCGCCGGTGTCTTATGCAAGATTTACCTTCACTCGTTATAAAAAAAAAAAAAAAAAAAAAAAAAAAAAAACGCATAGCAATAGTAAAAACAGCATCTTCGGCCTGACGTCTTTCGACCAAATCAAACCAAATCACAAAATTGTTGATTTGTTCAGCCTCTTTAGCTGTGCATAACACCGGCCGCGGGTGCCGCTGCTTCCTCTGCTGATGACGTTTGTATCATGCCGCAGTTATACGTACAGCTGCTCCCCGCAGCAGCTCGAGCCGATTTACAACTGACTCTGGCTGTGTCAGAGCAAACAACAACGACGTACGGAAATCGAGGAATCTGGACACGGATCGATAACACACCCACGCACATTAAAATGCTCGCTTTCTCGAAGCGGAGCCGTTTCCTTTGTGGCAACGTTTTGCGTTGAAACACACACTTTGTTCGAATCGAGAGAATCGAGCCTATAGGGCTCGACTCACATCCCATCGGTCCTTGATACATGGTATATATACGAAAGAGGGCGGTATATATATATATATATATACATATATATATATATACATATATATATATATATACATATATATATATATATATATATATATATATATATAGTATATCTAATGCATGCGTAAGTAGGTAACAGCATTTGTATTTGTGTCATCAAACACATGCGCTTTGCCTATAGAACAGTCTTCGACATGTACATTTCGACCAGTCGGAATATGGATATATATATCGGACCAGTCGGATATACATAGTCTTGTTGTTGGTCCGGCCTCGGCCAAGCAAGCAGCCAGCCTACAAAGTATTCAGTGGGTGACGAGTCGGAGCGTTTCAGGTTCTAATCGTCAACCGCTCGCAACCGATTTGCTGACGGAAACCGATTTGTCCTGTTTTCAAGGAAAGGCGACCTGCTCTTGTCGCAAGATAGTGCGGCCCCATCAATGTCGTTCGATTATCACTCTTTTCTCATTTTGCTCAGTTCGACGATTTTGTTTGATTAGTCCAGCCACGGCCAATTGGCTTCACTACACGACTCGAGCAATACTGTTGTAGCAGTTTCAGTCTCTTAATGCTGTAGCAGCGCGTTGAGCTAATGCTATAAGAGACATCGTCGAATTGAATGGGTATTCTCCTTCGAATTGTCGGGTCCCCGTAGTATGCCTGTTGTTAGTCGGGATACTGCAGCAGCAGCAGTTATTAAGTAAATGCCGAAGCCATAGTGGGCTGTCATAGAGGAAGCTGCCAAACCGATGGCCAGAAAGCTCCTGTCTTTAGCTTGTTGCTGTTGTTGTTGCTATTACACATTTTCACCTTTTCGTACTGTTAACACAGATATTGTTGAGTTGTTGTACAGTATCTTTTGTGTTTTCATCATTGGCATCATAATCATCATCATTACCATCAACAATAGTAGCAACAACAACAACAACAACATATCGCTGTCGCAGATGACGCGCTCTAGACGAGAATTCTGACCTTCCAGCCTTAGTCGTCGTTGTCGGTCGTGCTGGTCCCCCGGCTTCTTCGCTAGGACAGACGCCGCGCGAGGGTCGCCGCCTGGATTGCGTGGTGCGACACGACAATGCGACACACTACTTTAGCTCTAGTGTGCTCGAGCCTTCTCAGTGTCGGGCCGTGCTTTCACATTGGCTATATATATATATATTTAGCGATATGTATATATATATATATATATATATATATATATATATATATATATTTAGCGATATGTATATATATATATATATATATATATATATATATATATGTGTGTGTGTGTGTGTGCGTGTCACCTGAGGGGCAGTTTCTCGGTTTCCGTGACCAGGCAAATGGCGGCATTGACAAGAGACAGATCGACGTAGTCAAATGGGCAGCCTCGGGCCCGTCAAGTCTGGCCACAAGCCGTCGTCGCGGAGCTGTCGACTCGGGTATATATATATATATATATATATATATATATAGATATATATACACATACATACATATATACATGCATATACACGCGTGCATGCAAAGATATGCATGTCTGAGCTTGTTTCGATCTTCCTGTATGTGTGCGGCTGGCGGGCGCACGTGCTGTATGTACACCCTTTGCTCATGTTGCACACGTTCTCTTTGCGGCGGTATTTGTGTTATTTATGGGGGCCGGCCGCATTTATCGGGGCCGATTATCTTCATCTGACTTCATCGTTTGCTCGATCGCGTCGCTGTTGGCCTGCTGTTCGTCAGTCAGTCAGTCAGTTGATCGTCTATATATATATTTATTTATCTGTGTGTTTGTCCGTCTGACATTGTTGTTTTTGTTGCTTTTGTTGTTGTTGTTGCTGTTGTTGTTGCTGATGTTTGCTGCTGACGGCAGCGGACGACGTTGCTAGGCCAAACATTTTGTCATGCGCCCGTTCCTCTTGCTGCTCCTCTTTCTCCTCCTGCTCCTCCTTCTCCTCATCTGGCTGGAATCCTATCTACCCCTTCTTTCCTACCACTGTCCTGTACCGCTTCATTGTTGCTCGATTGCCTCGTTGTGATGCGCTGTATATGATGTATGCATCTGTATATAATAGCACACACACACACATATATATATATATATATATATATATATATATATATATATATATATATATATATATATATATGTGTGTGTCCTTTTGAGCTGACATCGAATATAGACACCTCAATCATGCTGCTGCTGCTGCTGCCGCTGATAATGATGGTGATGGTGATCGTACTGGTGCTTCGGGTCGAGACGCATATCGACTCGGCGTATCCGCCGCCCGAAGAGAAACCGAAGAGGCGGACGCGATACGTCGACGACGAAGCTCGGCGTAGCGCGATAGATTGCATGGACGGACGGACGGATGGATGGTGGCTGTTCGGTTTTCGTCGTGGGATCGGGGTTTCGTGTCTACAGTGTGTGGAGACGCGCACTAGACGCGTTACGCGCGCGACTACGACGACGACGACAACGACGATGATGATGACGGCGGAAAAACGTTGCCAGATCAATCTCTCGTCGGCGTCGTCGTGGTCGACGTCGCCTGTCTCCGTAATCGTCGTCGCTTGGATGCTTGTACAGGATAGATAGTCCGTTTAGCGGACTCGATAGAAACGACACCGAGGCTGTGCTGGTCGGTCGGCCGGTCGGGCGGATGGCCGGTGGTGCATGCGAATGGCCAATGACCAGCGATTCCTCGCTCCGTTGGGTCAGCTGAAAACTTCAGTGTTCATCACACACATATATATATATATATATATATATATATATATATATATCTATATATATATATATATATATATATTCGGTGAGACGGGTTTCCGAGAACATTGTAGGCGAGCTAATTACGGCCTGCAATCAATTTATCGCAATGCACCGAAGACAAAAGTATTTGCGTTGTGTTGAGCGTAGTTCTGAAAAACCTTTGCTCGGTTTTATCCCTCTATAACTCCCCCTCCTCTCAACGACACACATCATTTTGTGGATATGTTACGTGTCGGTAAAATAGAGAACTACTTTGTATACCATAAGCAGGTTTTCGATAGGAACTTGAGTTCAAGTCTAAAATCAGACATCGATTGAGAAGCCAACCCTCTTCAGCTGAGCGAGTGAAGAGTTTTGTCTGCCATAGGCTGCATAGACGATGGATCAATGCGAAACAAGACATCGTTTCACTAGCGCAGACGTGTCGATGTGATCTATCCTTGAACTTTTCACAGGATGAGCATTAGGAAAATAGAAACATACACCGACTGAGAGCTGACTCCTGAGATGTTCCGATATATGTAGCGCGTGGTCCACTATTGGCTAGTCCGATAATCTTGGTTGTCATCTACCCGGGTGTCGCCAGTTAGATCCCTGATGTTGATCGAGTTTTCTTTGAGGGATGTTTATTGAAAGTAGACTTTAAACCATACCGCTGAACGAATCGCTGCGACCGTTCTCCCACAAGAACCACCCAGGGTAAAACTACCCAGAATATCTCAACATGTCCGCTTATGCTGCCGTTATAAGCGGCTCTGATATGAAAGCGAGATATGGACATGTGTATTTAGGTTTGCATGTCCAGAGAATAAAACATCCATGCATTCATCTTTTTCGTTCATGCGGATTCAAACTCCTTCAACTGGACAGCCTGTCTCTTGCGTGACATATCACAACAATAAGTAAAATTATTTTAATTACTGGTGCATGCTTACAATCATGTCAGAATACAATGATCATGTTTTGTTGATTAAACAAGTGATCTAGGAAGTGCATCTGTATCTTCTATTATCTATCCAAATATTGTTTGCCGTGTTCACATATATATATATATATATATAATTTTTTTTTGAAGAGACCATTTAAAAGTAGGCGTCTACGCACTTGAGCGTTGTTAGTCGGATGTGTATTCTTTTGTCTCATTGTCTTGCTCGCATAGTTCGAATAGCCCGCATAGAAAGAGAGATGGAGAAAGGGAGCTTTGTATTGATCATTTAAAGCGCGTCTGCATTGTATCGTAAGGTAGTGTGAATAAAGAACGGAAGTGATTGTTCTCTAATTTTCTTTAACGGCTTGTACTTTTATATATATATATATATTCGTGTATTTGCATGTCTGCATTCGTTTCCTTATCGCCGGTCTGTTGTGTGATAAGCGGCGAACGTTGCCAAAGGTTCCCGTTGTCAAAGGTTGCCGATCGAGGTGTGTATTGCTGGGGCGAAATGTGTGCGGCGTTGACCGAACGCATGGCCAGCTCTGCCAGGCGATATCGATCGTATTGCGATGTCAGCGGTCGACGCTGGGTGCAGTTGCCACCATGCTCGAAGCGGCAATATAGAGCGTCGCTTGCCACGACTGTGATGAGGACGCCAAAAACACCCCCGAAATACATACAGCTCAGTACAGCAGAGGCCAGACCCTCTGGGTCGCCGAGGCTGTAATGGCTCCAGTCGGCCAATGATTGGATCAGGTTTTGTTGTCTGCATCACGGGAATCATTGTCATCAACAACACCATCATCATCACCACCACCATCATCATCATCATCACAATCATCATCACCATCACCACCATCATCGCTAGCATTGGCATCAGAATCATCATCGTCGACAATTCATCAACTGATTGATCCTCAATCGCCGAGGACTATAGAATACGCGCCATCGTGATGTGGTCATGGATATTGTCATTGATCATACGGGCATTGCAGGGTTATGAAAAACGACCGACCGCCTGGGTGACATTCCCTCCCTCCCTCCCTCACTGACTGCACAGATTGACCGACGGTGGACTGACTGATGGAATTCATCGAGTGACGACTAATTGGGTCGCCCGACGAAGGCTCCGTAGAGTCTCACCGCGACGTGCACGGCGACGCACTTCAACCGCGAACTCTGCCGGCGCGGTCGTTGACAACAACAACAACAACAACAATAACAACAACAGCCAACAACAACGACGAAGACGATAGCAACACAAATGAAGGGCACAGCGTCAACACCGAGAGCGCAGAGAATTGAATTGATCATTGATAGTTTCTCTCCGAAAAACATGTCTCTGTTACACTGGTCGCTTAACCGAGTACTTTCGGATCGATGAAGAACAAGGGCAGTACAGTACACAGCACAGAATAGATCACCTCCCTCGATAATGGCCTGGCTGGCAAAATATGGTGTGTAGTGCCAGAACCATCTCGCTGAACTCAGACGCATGCAAAAGTCATCTAGAGCAGAGAAGCCAGAGATGACAACCCAGCATCATCACGACACTCTCGGAACTGTTCGATGATAAGCGTTTACGTGATGATATTGTTGCCAGACATTCTGCGCGTACATACCTAGACCACTATACGATTACACTAACGCTTAGTTCACTAGGCCATACGAATTGGGTGCGATAAGGTAGGTACGATGGCATTCGACAAGATATAGATGCTGAAGACAAAAACGACAGCCAAAGCAGGAAGCAGGCGCGCTGTCCCAATAATATGGGCTCTATTTAGAAGAACGCCGTCATTGGGTTGGATTGCGATCAATCGTGTAACGCTATATATATGTATATATATAATATTCGGTTAAGAGCGAGGCCGACTGAAATAGCTGTTAGTCGCATTTTTCATCATGCGCTAGCAATATTATTTACCAGCTCTCTATTGAGACATCTCTGTCTCTACCGTAGCACAGATTAGCTGCTTGGTCGCTAGCGTTATCATCGTCTCACACAATGGTCGTCGTCTGTCTCACATGAGGAGAAGTCAACAGCAGCAGAGATAATGACAGAAGCAACAACAACAACATCAATAATGTAAATACAGTACAGATAACAAAAACAGCAGTAGCAGCAGCGGCAGCAACAATACAAGCAAGTCAATAATAAAAATAGCAACAGCAACTACAACGAAAACAACAACAGCAACAACAGCTGTAAACCGCAGCCTGACCTACAAAGCTACGCTCCATGGAAGCGCCCGCGTCATACGGCTAGCGATTGTTGTTGATGTGAT
>QVRM01006033.1:262500-337500 GCA_003439945.1 Dermanyssus gallinae
TGCAGGTGGGGGCGGGTGCCGTCTACGTCACGTAATGAAGCAAAGCCGAGCTTGTCGTGTATGGCTGTTCCCTTACTGGATGTGGGTTTGCGTAGGACTTCGTGCAAGATCCGTGAATTCGATTTGTGTATGTCTGTTTGTACGTATGTATTGTTTTTGATTGTATTGTTTTAATGGTCCCATACGATCGACAGACGCAATTACCCGTTACGAAATAGGCGTTTACCAACAATATCTACAAATAAAACACTTGTTTAACTCAAGATCGCGATGACTTGTATGCACAAACACCGCATCGACATCGACAACAGGACAGTGTAGTAGACAGCGACGAACTATAGGAGCATCGTATCGTCACCGTATCGTTCACAGAGTTCGGCAGTCAAGTCGCTAGGGGGAACGCGAGACTGCGGGATTGGTGGTATCATGCAGACTGTATTTGACGGTTTGTGGAGTGTGTGTTACAAAATGCATGTGGTCGCCATTCTAATTCTATTACTAGTTTGAGGGTAGATATATGAAGGTCTTGGTGTAATGCACGTTTATGGAACGCCGCCACACCCGGTCTAACAGTTGTAACGAGGCTTCGCCGCTGCGTCAGCGCATTATGACTTCGATAAACAAACAAGGATGAGTTCTACGAGAGTACACTAAGAGAAAAAGGCCAAATTGTTTTTGACATATGTATATATATATATATATGCGTGTGTGTGCGTTCTACTCGAATACTAATTATACGAATCTATTCGATGAGGGAAGAAATTAAATATAGACGATTTAGTGAAGATCGGACAACTTCGGCGTCTGTATAACGGAAGTCGGACGGACGTAATGCCGGTCTGCATTAGTAGCCATTCTAAGAAAAAAATAAAAATACGAATGTTAATAAGAATTATCACTCTTAGTACTGCCAA
The DNA here is from genome assembly GCA_003439945.1 of Dermanyssus gallinae. Classification (NCBI taxonomy): domain Eukaryota; kingdom Metazoa; phylum Arthropoda; class Arachnida; order Mesostigmata; family Dermanyssidae; genus Dermanyssus; species Dermanyssus gallinae. Next base: position 263,415 of record QVRM01006033.1, read on the forward strand.
GATCGTCAGAATAATCAACAACAGCAATAACAACAACAACAACGACAGCAGCAGCAACAACAACAAAATAATTTTCATCGTGATCGCTGGCACTATCTTAACAGGCATCGTTTATCACCTATATCGATCGATCCATATAGGAACAAGCGGGCGGCCCGAAGTAGGTTGCTCCTCTTCTGTGATTATGTTTATGACCGATTCTAGCCGATTTAGCCCCGCGGCATCGATCGGTGTGTCGCCATGCTCGGTGTGTCGCTGGTGTGATGCCGGAACTGCTGCGCCCAAGGAAAAGGAGCACATCGTGAATCGGCAGGTCATCTCAGTAGCAGTAATAGTAGTAGTCGAAACAACGGCGACAGCAACAACAACAACACCGGCGGCAACAACAACAACAACAGCAACAACATCAACAACAACAACACCGGCAATAACAACAGCATCGGCAATAACAACAACATCAACAACAATACCGGCAATAACAACAGCAGTCACAGCGGCTGCATGTTGCCTGCCATGCGCCCCGCCCCATTCCAATCGACGGTTACCGTTAGCCGCGCGCAATCAATCCCCACTCACTTTCGACTTCGGATAGCGCCGGATTGCCGCCGGCGCATCGGTCTGATCCACAGCCACAGGATGCCATTGATGATGAGCGGAGCGGACGCGCGCAATGAAAGTCTTCAGAAGAAAAAGAAGATTTCTTCTCCGTTCCGATCTTCGATTCCGGCCGACAGTCGCTGTCGTCTGTCGGAGTAAAGTCAATGACGGTGGCGGCGGACGGCCAACCGGCCCGCAGCGGTCAACCGGGGAGTCAATGGGGAGAAGAATCCGGGACGAGGGATGAAGCAAGTCGATGGGGAAACGGGGGGAACGCGACGCACAGCAGCAGCCGCAGCACCAGCAATAGAGTGAAAGATCACCTGCAGGTGAGCGTGTAGCCAGGACAACTTGGCCACCGCTGGCAACACCGTGTAACGGAACGCGCCTCGTGACGTGTACATACACCGTCTGTATCCATGTATATACATGCGCGTATATATATATATATATATATGAATTGTATACAATTGTAGCTCCATTTTTGTTCTTTAATAAAAGTTAACCATCTAGAAACTGTAAAAAAATATATGTATGTATACATATATATATGTATATATATATATATATATATATATACATATATATATATATATATATATATATATATATATATATATATGTATATATATATATATATATATATATATGTATATATATATATATATATATATATATATATATATGTAAATGTATGTGTGAGAAGTAGTTCGTGAGTGTGCTACAAACGTGCGCGTGTGTTTGTACAGAGCTGTACACTATTAACAACACAGCACCAACGGCAACAGAGCGGCTGCTGTTTCTGCGCGCCGTTGCTGTGGTTCTACTTCGATTACTGCTGCTGCTGTTACTGGTGGCGGCGATAGAGACGGAGGCTAAGGTACGAAAGTAGGCGGACAACGGAGAAGACAAAAGCTCGAAGGTAGGCGAAAATGAGCGGACGGATAGCACAAAACAACATCAACAATAGCAACAACAACCACAACAACAGCAACAACATCAAAAACATCAACAACAGCAACAGCAACCACAACATCAACAACAGCAACAACAACCACAACAACAACCAGAACAACAACAACATCAGCAACAACAACAACAACAACAACAACAACAACAACAACAACAACAACGACGACGACGACGACGACGATGACAACGACATCGGTGCCAATGTTGATGACGTGGTGGCCTACAGCGTCAAACCAACATCAACAACAGCAACAACAACCACAACAACAACCAGAACAACATCAGCAACAACAACAACAACGACGACGATGACAACGACATCGGTGCCAATGTTGGTGGCGTGGTGGCCTACAGCGTCAAACCAGAAGTAGACGCGGCGTACGGCTGAACTGTGTCTACAGCAAAGTGAAACCAACAAACAACCTGCGGCTCATTGCTCTGACCGACCGGCCCCGCTTATTTCAACGTGACAACAACGGCAACAAGTTCTAGTTACCAGTAGTTCCAACATCACCACTACCATCACTGCCATTACTGCTACTAATTGTACTACAGCGGTTACTGTTGTTGCTATTGCTGCTGCTGCTGCTTCCGCTGCTGCTACGACGAGACACCGACTACACAACGACAATTACAAAGACAATTATTCCAAGTACTACAATGGCGGCTACAATGAGCGCGGCTGCTGTCGCTGCTGAGTGACCCAGTGAGCCATAGCCCGAAGCTATTGTAAGGTATCCCCGTATTTTTCTTTGTCGTCGTCAGCATCAGCATCATCACCACCACCATCATCATCATCATCATCGTCAACAACAACAACAACTGGCTAAAGTCAATCAGTCAGTCAACCAACCAGCCAAGGCAGGCGCCCATATGCATCGATAGTCACTCATGTACACACGCAAATACCTACATATAGCTGTACATACACAAACAAAGGGAGACACATTCCGGAATCGGACAGGGTACAAGAAGAAGATACCTGCATATCCACACACACACATTCACACCAATTATATTCTGTTTTTTTTGTTATGTTTTTTCGTTTCGTCAATGCTTGCCCACTGCCTGCTGTATCTGGCTCGTACGTTTGGGCACGCTCTCTCTCTCTCTCTCTCGGTCTTCATTTCTTTATCTTTCTCTAACTCTCTGCACCATTGGACGCAAGCGATACATGGATGGAGAACAAGCATACCGGAGCTATATGCAACGGCTATAACAACAGCAGCAACAACAACAACATCAACAACAACATGAACAACAACAACAAAAACAACATGAACAACAGCAACTACAACAACAGTAACAACAACAACTACAACTACAACAACAGCGACAACAACAACAACAACAACAGCAACAGCAACAACAACAACAACAACAACAACGCTCGCCCAGCGGGATTTAAGCGGCCGCCGCCGCTGCCGGCGACAGTAACGCTGTCCGTGACACGTGATGGCCATTAAACAACACGGATTGTTGTTGTTGTTGTTGTTGTTATTTCGATTGTTGTTGTTGTTGTTGTTGTTATTATTGTTATTTCGATTGTTGTTGTTGCTGTTATTATTTCTATTGTTGTTGTCGCCGTCCTGGAAGTTGCTGTTGTACACAGAACGCCATGTAACCGCCTGATCATATGGTATTATTATTATTACTATTATTACTACTACTACAACTACTACGACTACTTCTTCTTCGGCTAGTGGTGCAATTACGAGAGCTTCGTGTCTGCTCGCCGGCCGGCCGGCCGGCCAGCCCCCCTGCGGCTTTGTTGGCCTGCGAAGCGCCTGCAAGCCTTTCGTTGCTGGTTCGTGCTTGCCTGTCTGTATCTATTTGTCCGCCCCGTGTACACGAGTATGAATGGGTGAGTCTCAATGAATGGGTGAGCCAGGCGTCCGATAGGTGGTGGTGGTGGTAGATGATGGTTGTTGTTATGATGGTGGTGGTGGTGGTGGTGCATACATCGAAGTGCCGATGCATGGCGATTGTTTGCGTGCGAACACAAACACACACAGACAATACGATTCACGATCGCATACGCATCTCTAAGCGCAGAATGGATTTATCGAACACTGAAAATCATCACGAAGCCGGCGGCGGCGGCGATATGATGGATAAAATGCTCCCCAACACAGAGAGAGAGAAACAGAGATAGACTACCGTAAGCCTTGAAAAACGACACGTTTGACCCTTAGCCCAAAATCCGGTCATCCGCAACGAGACATCCGCATTACATGCGGCATAACGCCCGTACATACGAGTATACTTTTCGCCGTACGCGTTCCTGCTGCTGCTGCCGCCGCCGCTGCTTCTTGTCCAAAGCAGGCTGAGCACACAGAGCTGCTGGCTGAAGACCAGAAGGCGACACAGCTGCTAGAAGACACAACAAGGCGCTGTCGGAAAACCAGCCCGATAACATACCACATACCCCGCCATCAGCAGCGTGCTAAACATAGCCGAACGACAGAGAAATACGCCGAGAGCAAACCGGTTGGCCAGCGGCGTTGTCTGGTCATCATCATCCTCTGAGATGTTAAACACGCGTTTAACACGCTGTCGTGGGACGTCACAAACAAAGCACACTTATTGGCGAATGGGCGTGTCACCCACCCCCCCCCCACACCACCTATTTACGACATATCCTAGTGTCGTACCTAAAAATATCAACCAGCAAAAATATCTACAAAAGCGTGAACGATGCAGTCACCGGGCCGGGGTCCCGTTACCGTGCAGACGGTTTAGCGTTGACGTCGCCACCCCGCCCGTGACGAGCAACGTCTACTCAAAGGTAGATTGATCTACTCAAAGGTAGATCGATCTACTCAAAGGTAGATCGATCCACTCAAAGGTAGATCGATCTACTTGAAGGAATAGCCAACGGAGCCCATTGGTTGACATTCGAAAACCTTTTCACATGCTAGATCTAGAATTCGCTTTACAAAAAAAAGAACGGATGCCATTCTTTTTAACGAAACCCCAGAGTTTGCTTTATCCTAGATTATAAATTTACACCTGGAAGGGCACTAAGACGCACCCATGGTCAAATATCTGGACGTGAACAAGGGAAGCAATTCAACCGGGTCCGCCCACATCCCGGCCAAAATCAACGCGCTTCAAAAAATGGTACAGCCTTAAACACGGCTAACTTACAAACCCACTCGCGCAACTCCTAAAGGGCTACGGTGCCTATTTAAAAGAAAACCTACACCGCATTGCAAAGACAGTTTCCACTTATGCCGTAGATGCGATTGCGGAGAGGCCTACGACGAAAAACGCTCGTATGAACACATTTCATTCTGTTGAGCAAAAGCTACTCTCTTGGGGCCTAAAACTGAGAGAAGGTCTTAAAACACCTACGTGAATAGCTCTGATAGAGGCGCTCTTAACGGACCATACATTCTGGTCTATAGCAAGAACTTTCGCAGAATTTCTCAGGCGAAAATAACCGTTGCACGAAATCGAGCAAGCCGCCTTGATGGCAAATGAAAGTGGCCAGGTGAAATCTGGCCGCAAGAAGACGGTACTGCGTCCACCGCCGACACAGGACAAAAAAATAAAGTGAATTTTAGTGTGTTTGTCAGTTCCATTCTACCGTGACTTTAACAACGACGCCCGGTGGTGCATTATGCATCTTACCAGTTCATCTTCTTAAAAACAGTACAAATAAAAACTTAAGGCGGCAACGGCAACAAAACGCTTCCGCGCAGCGACAGACGCTGCAGCTGTAACACCAACGAGGACATTGCGCGGTCCCAAGCAGAATCAGAGGATCGATCGATCAGTGACGGATCTCAAAGTACAGCAATAACAGCAACAATAATCATTTATTCATATGAACTGCGTCTCGAAGAATCTATTAGATACTTCCGAACTAACCGCGAGAAAAACAGGATGATTTTAGGTAATAACGCTGACGACATGTACGCTCGGGAAAATTGTTTTCCCCCTATTTTTGGAGCGTTTATATGTGTGCTTGTATGTGGAAATATTATGAAATGATCGAATACGGGCAAATAAATGACAAATCTATGATGAACATGTAAATGAAACGTCTAGCGTAGACATCTATCGTGTTTTGCCTACTCCATAGCTTATATTGCTTATTTAACACAGCCGCCGTTCTGCCAGAATAACTTGCCGTCATAGTTGTACGAGGATGCGTCGCCGCTTTGATTAGGGCCTACAATACAGGACAACAATGGCTACACAAGCCAAGCAAGTCGGACAAGAGCATACCCTCCTGACGGGTGACGGGAGGTATTACAATAGAATGCAATACCGTTCATAGCGAACGCTTTTTGTAGTAGTCGTCGTCGCAGTAACTGTTGTTGTGATAATCCTCGTGCTAGTAATAGCTCTAGGCATAGAGAAATAACAGTCGTGTTGCCTGTGCTATACCAGGAGAATGTGCCATTGTGTTTGCTATCCGTCCTGTTACCAGTTTGATGCGGTTCGGATCGATGCGGCTTATACACATTGATACTTAGATGTTTAAAAAATGAATAAATATAGGGGGCGAAAGAGAGAGAGAGAGAGAAAGGTGCCCATAGACGGAACAGCCGTTTTTAGAAATTGCTTGTCGTTCGGACGGCGAGCGTTTCCAACCGAACCGAAAACAGTGGCAGCTTGTGCGTCAAGTAGCGTCGTAACGATTTAAGTGGCACTTCGAGTTCTGTGGGCGTCCCGTTGGTGATTGTAGCTGACTGCTCGATTTTTCGTACGGACGTTTCAAGTGTTTGGCGCTGCTATACAATACGTGGTGGGTTAGTGACAACGACACTGATGACATAATAGACAAAAACGTCTCCCTGACCAAAACCTGTTTCCTATTGGCATTTGTTGTTGTTGTTGTTGTTGTTGATGCTCTCGTTGTCGTCTGTTGTAGTTGTCATGCGCAAGTTGTAATCGAGGATTTATACCGACCTATTTTATAAATATATATATATAATTTTAAGCAAACGATTTATTGTGCCTTAGTCTAGATAACGATTCTAACGGTTCCGCATTGGCAAAGTGTCATGAATGTCTAAAACACGCGTCTGAAACGGCGTACAGCAAAGTATTAACGCATTTACTTTTCTAAAAGAGGTTTTGAACATTCGTAGCGGACAGTCGGACTTCCCAAAGAACCACCGTAGGTATGTAAATATTTATATATTTTAACTTTCTATATGTATATATATATATATATATATATATATGCTGGTATTAAGTGTCTCGAGCAGAAAATATATCAGTTCGTCTAAGGGAACTATTCGTCGAGCTTCAGCCTAGACAATATGGATACAAACGTTTTTTTGTTTTGTTTAATACTATAACAAAGTGCGCACATTGTTACGTTGCAGACCCACTGATCAATCATAGCGTCATAATATAATAATAAAATATTTTGATATACAACCAAAAATTTAAGGACTATTGGGAATATCAATAGATATTTCTCATTCAAGTGCTACATCTGTATATATTTGTTAAAGTGAACAGTGTCACCAGTCGCGGATAGAGTATCGGTGGTGATATCAGTGCACACAATAGCAAGAATGCTTTGCAGTCGTAATGAGCAGCAACGGCATCACACGGTAGCGTATGTCATGGATGACACTCAATAAATGTATATTTCTACCTCTTTTAGGTAAGTATCTTGATGTAGGACTTGCGTTGCATGTATAGTGTTATATATATATATATATATATATATATAGTGTATTTCTACGTGACTCTAAGTACGCCACCGCATGTACGTTGTATTGATTGCCCGAGACAATGGTGCCCGGTTCGGCGGCGGCGGCGGTAGCAGATGTGCGGAAGACAAGCTCTGCACTGTGGCTAGCACGTTCGGTTTGGCAGTTGCCGGCACAATTGTGCACGTAAGAAAGACGAGATCCACGTAAGAAATGGATAAGTGTTTTTCCACTTGGAGCTGCGACGATCGTGGTCATGATTGTTGCAACATGGCCAACGTCCATCTGTGGTGGTACTGGTGGTGGTGGTGGTGGTGGTAGTAGGGCCAGACAACTTGGTTCTCCTTTTGTCTTTTTTCTTCTTCTCCGTCTTCTTCTATCAAGTGCTACCGTCGCTAGGTCCAACAGCTACGGTCATGGTGCGTAAAACAACGGTGGCGGCAGATTGGGACGGGGATCTTGCCGTTGCCCCAGTTGCTGCTGAATTCATCGTTGACTTTGTCGACTCGACCGCCAGCAGAAGTAGAAATAACATTGACAGCAACAACAACAACAATAACAACAGCAACAACAACAACAACAGCAACAACAGCAGCAGCAACAACAACAATCAAATTGTACAGGCAGGAAAATTCCGGGAGCAAGTGCGAAGCGTACAAGTGAATGACAGAGCAGGGAAACACAGAGAAGGAAGATGGGGAACAGAGTGCGAGGAAAAGAGAGAGAGAGGGGGGGGGGGCAGCGAGTGATGTGTAAACAGGGCACGACTGTCGCCCGAATGTAATTAGACGACAATTTGGACAGCAGCAGCAGCAGCAGCTGGGCTAAATCGAGATGCTGCGACTTCCTGTCCGGTGCCGAATAGATCCCGTCAAACGACCAGCATACATCTCTACAATTTTCGTCTCTCTCTCTCATCTCTCACTTGTCTTTGTGCAAGTGTGTCTATAAATATATGTGTGTGTGTATATATATATATATATATATATATATATATGGACGTATGTGTGTCGATGTACACACATACACGTGCGTGCGTGCGTGTAGAAACCCGTAGTCCAATAGGACCTTACAACCGTTTGTTTAAGCTAGACTACAACAAAGGAAGCGCATGCCGGCGGACTGCTTGCCCTTACGTAGTTCAGGGCAGTAGCAGGGGCGGCTATGTTTTTCGTGTCTCCGTTGTTTTGCCGTCGATGTGTCGTTGTTGTCCGCCTATCTGTCTTTTGGATCTCTGCCTACTATGAAATCGTCCAGGGTGGGCTCATTGCCGCCGGGGATGGATCCGTTGGCTGGAATCGGCGAAGATGGATACGAATGGGGCTGGAACCCCCGCTGCTGCACGCAACCCGCTGCTGGCCCGGCGTCTTACAACATCCAACGGTCCAACGGTTGACCGGGCAGGGGGGCATTCGCCTCTTTGCTCAGCTATTTGGGTACGCTTTGCGGACGAGATGTCATCGTTCCGATTGTACGCCAGCCTAATAATAAGTCTTGCCGAACTGTACTTGCTCCGACAGTACGGCAATAGTCATCGTAAGAATAAGAATAGGAATAATTACCATTATTATGATTGGTATTATTGTGGTCGAGCTCAAATGTATAGTAGGATAGCTAGAAAAATTAAAGGGAGCAAACAATTCAAAACAAGTTAAAAACTAGTTAGACCACGCTGGGACCACTTCTCAGTAAGGACGTTAGCTATGTCGTTCTCTAAAGATTTGTACACACCCATGCAAGAGATTGCAAGAGATCGACGGGACAGTGAGTTCCAGAGACAGATACTCTTGCAGCATCTATATTGGGCGATGTAAAACGGCAACGCATAAAAACCTAAAAATAAACTACTTTATGCGTTCATTCAGCACACTGCTTACTAAATAGATTGAGTTGATATTATTAAAAGCCGGTAAATGTACAGATTGAACTCCTTATATATGCGTATTAGTTCCTCCGGGCTTTTTTTCACTCAGGAGCGTGTCAAGAATTATTTTCGCGTTGCCGCGCTGAACTTCTAAGGAGACGCGCTGCCTCAGAAAAACTCTGTAGACGGTTTGTCTCCGCTCGACGTCCCGTGATCTAGTCGATTGTCCGTGTTATAATTCTAGCCTCCCGTCCCCACACAGCTGATGTCTCAACGATGAGATCGCCGTATAGCTGTCGCATACGCCCTCCGAATAGACACGCCCCAGATCCGAAATTTTCCCATGGCCCAGGAGGTCAGGGCCACACCGTCTGGTCCAATGTTTTCATCTTCACACAGATGGGTCGGCTTGGCGCGTCCGGCAAAGCTCGCTTATCTGACGGCTCTAACGAGCACATCATTTACGGAGTGGCATGCCTGCTTCATAGGTGTCCCTCTTTGCAACTCAGCTTATGGTGACCCTTTGCGCCAGCCATGCTCGTGCCACAAGAACATGGGTGAGCGGCGAAACTAAGACCGAGATCGAGGCTGGCTACGGTTCTGAACTCCGGGGTCGACGGTACGGTGCCAAGATTGTTACGGCCGTTCGGACGTTCAGACAAAGACCGCTCTCCGGTCTTGATGTTTGAGCGAAACGGACCGAGTACGTCAGGCTTGTGGTTAGGGAACCTTCGAGGTGGGACTTGGCTAGGAAGTTTTGTCCCACGCCGACTACGTGCCTTTGTCTTTTTCTCTGGGACGCGGGTCGCCGAAGGTAAGCTGTCGTTCTTAAACGGCTTCGTCTTGATGGGCAACTGGGGAGTCCTGCCCAAGGAACGTTTGAACAACCCCCTGGCAGGCAAACGCCAACGAAAGAGATCAATAATAATCATAATGGCACGACAAACAGCGTCATAGTGCGCAACTTGACAGCGATGGCCTCACATTCAATTGCCTCGTCCCAGTTATTCCTAACCATTCGGTGAAGCATAAGCTCTCTTCCGCCAGAAGTGTGGATGCCCATTAATAAGCTGTAGTGCCGTGACGTGTAGGACTTTTAAATTACCATGATGAATTTGAATAAAATATGAATAAAATACAAGCATCAGCATTAACATTAACAACATTATCACCAACAACAACGACAACAACAATAACCGAAACAATAACAGTGGGAAATAGCCTTCACTTTCTCCTGTTAGAAAGTGAAGAAGTGCCAGCAGAAGGCGACATATATAAAAATAACAACAACAACAACATGTACAGGCAAAAACTACGACAACTTCTAGCGCCTTGGATCATTCACTGTGACCCACCAGCGAAGACTAACAACAACAACAATAAAAGCTAAAATGTGTGAATTTTTATTTGATCATGATTGCCATCACAATCACGATCATGAGTGGCAATGACGTTTGTGTCATGCTAACCACGAGTCACAGGTAAGTGTCTGTATATGCGTGTATGTGCATGGCGTGAGAATATCTGCCTGCTTGCAGTTTGCTGGCCACGTACCTTGTGAGGTGTGAGCGCTGTTAGCGCTACCACGCAGACTAACAACGAGATGCGCTGGAACAGCCACATCTTGCGCCTCTCGGCCTCCGTCTGGAAAAAACATCGACACAACAGACTCAACACATTAGCATTCGGATGTATAACAGATTGCCAGAGGTCGCCGGCAACGTGAGGCAGCGAGGGCTATTGAGGGGTTTGTTTACCGTCAGTATTTGCTTGCAGTCCTCCATTACGTTTTGTTCAGTTCGATTTTGGTCGGAAGTGCGGCGCTTTCGGACGGGGCAGCGGCAAAACGCCAAACCAATGCCATCTCGTTATGGGCCCGTTTGAGCGGCACGTTTAGTTTGGTTCGTTGTCACCCTAACTCGCGCCCAACCATGAGTTCTCGTTACAAAAAACAGCACCAACAACAACAACAACTTGTCGTTTCTTTACTCGGGTTAGTATCCTAGATTAAAGAGACGCCGCATTGTACGCTATTGCATTGTGAAACTTGCCTACTAATTGTCCGATCCGTTGCCACCACGCCAGTATTTTTCTGTACCATAATTTCGTTTTGTTTTCGCACAGTCAAACGTTCTAGTTGCTACTCCAGATACTGCTTATCCGGTCCAAACGTATAGATCGTAAAATACTTGCCGATGCCGCCGTAGACAGTGTAGCACAACGTGCGACTGCCACGCAGCTGTTTCGTCAAAGCAAAGCCCGGTCTTAATATTGTTGTTGTTGCCGCCGCTTCTTGTTGGTATTTTTGTTGTTGTGGTTGTTGTTGTTGTTGTAGCTGTCGGTGTTGCTATGAATGTTTTGTTTGGAGCGGCGCTGTCCGTTATCTTTTGGTATTGTGTTTAACACTGCCATACGTTATGGTTATCATTTGCATCCTTTGATCTTACGATGATTTGGATATATATATATATATATATATATATAGGGCGCAGATACATGACTCAGGCCAGCCACCATTGGAAGAACAACAACAACAACAACAATTTGAAATAGAAATAGCTTTATAAATTATATCCAACGATTCAAATTAGCGATTTATCTATTAATTTGTTGCAGAAGCCACGACGGCATCAGACAAGAAACGACAGCGCCTGTGGCCAGTTGTGGAACAACACTCACTCTAAGGGCGATTAAGGGTCATTTGATTTCGGTGTTGGTACTACCGTCAATGTCATACTGTCATAGAATAGTTTGCTCATTACGGCGTTTCACTGCTTCATTAGCATCATTATGAAGTTACCAATAGCTAGCAACAGATACATTAAAATGGAAAGTATATATATATATATATATATATATGGGAGCCGGACTTTACACACAGGACAAACAGACATCGATAAACGTACACAAACAGACAATGTACGGCGGCGTCAACCGCACAGCGAAAGCAACAGACACTAACCAAGGTTGATGAAGAAAAACTGGCTAAATAGAAGTCAACATCGGAAGCGGCAGCAGCAGCAGCAGCAACATGAGCAACCAGCGAAACACGAAAAGAAAACGAGTCATAAGCCGATTAAAAACCAAGCCACGACACCGTCTCGACCGGGGGGATGAACAGCCACAATAACGACAACAACAACAACTATAGCCACCATAACAACAACCACAGCAACAACAACAACAAAAACCACAACGACAACCACAACAACAAAAACCACAACGACAACAACAACAACAACAACAACAACAACAACAACGACAGCAGCAACAACAACAACAACAGCACCACCAACAAAAACCACAACAACAACAACAACAACGGCGACAACAACAACGACGACGACGACAACAACTACTACTACGACTACAATGAAGTTGCCGGTAGCCTCGCCGACGGCACTTATCAAGCAAGAAGCTATGCGGCGAGCGACAAGCAAAACAGCGCTCTCGCGCGATGAATTACCGGCCGTCATCGACATATAATCTGCGTCAGCCTCGTAGGCAGAAAGAACAACGTTCGAACGAATAACATCGCCGTACGCTTTAGTTGCCGTTCGAAGAGATCAATCGAATCATCGGAAACAAACATCAATAAGAATCAAGCTACATCAGAGGCATGAGTTGTAGTAGTAGTAGTAGTAGTAGTAGTGCAAATGGTAGCTGTAGTCATAGCAGCTGCTCGACGTGACGCCGGTAACACGGGCCGAAACGAGAAACTGCTATAGCCCGCATGATAAATAAATAAATAAATAAATAGAAAACGGAACAACGAACACGTCAACAACGACAGCAACAGCAACCCCACAGTACGAACCACAGTCACACTAACGTATTAGTAAGTAAGACCTTGGTACAATCGTAATTCAGTAAGTAGCCAAAGCTGCATAAGCAACAATTACAACGTATAAAACGTCAGTGTATAAATAGTCAACCCCCGGCTGCCAGCCAGTAGCGGAGACTGCAGCTAATATCTTGACAGCAACATGAACGTGCACTCGTTAGCCTAATATGGTATATATAAAAAACGCAGTGACATTTATAATGATACTTTGACGTTATCTCAATTGTGAATCGTCATGAGACCATGAGACGACATATACTATGATATATAAATATATATATATATATATATATATATATGCATAGATATGTATATATAGTGTGTAAAACTAGAAGCTTAGCTTCAAATTCGACGCGGTGCAACGCCACTTTACGGCTACGATGTGCGTAAAGCTCATAAATCTCTGACGTGATTGTTGTCATGCCCGGAAGCGCAATGGAAAGAACGCAAGCAATATGCATATGCATATATATATACATATATATATATATATATATATATATATATATATATATATATATATATATATATATATATATGTATATATATATATATATAAATATATATACGCCTGTGCAAAGTCCTTGTTGCTCACTGACGTTGTATCATGTCGTCTTCACGCCGTGCATGAGTGTGATTGCGTGCCTGCGTGTATATGTATGTATGTGTGTGCGTGCATATGTATGCATATTATTCATTGTTGCTTCTGGTTGAAATTGCATGATGCAGTTCTTGCAGCCTGCTCACGCGTCAGCTCAACCACACAAGCGGGGAGACAGCGACGAAGAAAAAGAGTCACATCACGAGAAGCGAGGTAGGTAGCGGTGGCGGATTGAGCTGCCATTGAGACTTAACTACCAAGAGAAGGGTGGTGGGAGAGAACAAGAAGAGAACAGACGGCAAACCAGAGAGTGAAGGAGATCGCCAAAAAAACGGAACAAGAAATCTGGACGTTGCCTACGGTTCGAGCAGAAAAGCGACGTGAGAAAGGTGCCGATGGCTCGGAACTGGGAACTCATTGACAACGACCACGACGATGACGACCGGAGCTACGCGAAAGCGCGAGTCTATGAAGGAGGTCTATGAAGGACACGAAATCGAACGAAGCAAAAGAGCATCAGTTGTTAGGACTGCATCAGTTGTTGGAGGTTGCTGCTTATGCTGTTGTTTCGCGGGGGGGGGGGGGGTGCTAATGCGCCATCTTTATTTTAATCAGCCATTTAAGCCCTTGGTTTGTTTTTTGGCCGATCATAACCGAATACCGAATCCGAGTATAGTTCACTCGGACATTTTCCTTGTCTAAAATGGAAACTATGAAGCCTAATTTAAGAGGGGCCGATGTATATGTACATATGGCGTAAACGCACGACCTTTCAAATGCGAAAGACAATGAATGGCTTTGCCACTAAGCAAGATTTCGTCCAACCGCCAGTTGTTGTTGTTGTTGCTGCTGTTGCTGCCACTGTTTTTGATCTGATTTTGTTGTTGTTGCTGTTGCGGTTATCGTCCGTTTTGATCATGCGTGTGTTATCGTCGATGCGTTGTTGCCATAGTCTTTTCCTGTAGATGGTGTTGCGGTTGTTGGTGGTGGTGTTGTTGTTGTTGCTGTTGTTGTTGTTGTTGTTGTTGTTGTTGTTGTTGTTGTTGTTGTTGTTGTTGCAGTTGTTGTTGTTGCAGTTGTTGTTGTTGTTGTTGCAGTTGTTGTTGGTGGAGGATGCGTTGTTGTTGATGGTGGATGCGTTGTTGTTGTGCGTCCATTGCAGGCCGGGGGGCTGGGGGTTGCGCCTGGCATACTGATCAGAGCAACAGTGTAACAAGCGGGAGCGCAGAACCGACCGATGAGCCGTCGACAAGCAGACCCGGTCGCTACGAACAACACCAGCAGCATTGCGAGCCGAGGCCGAGATGCAGAGGCCGATGATGCCGATGATGCGTCGAACGCGAAGGCCAAACAAGGAATTGTTGTTGTTGTTGTTGTCGAGGAAGAGGAATAAGAACGAGCAGCCGCCAGCCGTCAGCAACGACGCCAGGCAATACCGCCGCGGGACGGAAATCGCCAAACCCCGGTAGTAGAAGGGGAGGAAAAAGATCCACACAATCCACTACCGCCAATTGAACCGAAAGCCATGCATGAAGTGGCCGGCCATACAGTGAGCGAGCGGGCGGGCGGGCGGGCGAGCGAGCGACCGAGCACAGACGGAGAAATCAACCGCGCACGATCACGCTACCGCTAACGATAGCCGAACAGCTTTTTGAACAGTTTCGACAGTGCGGGAGCCAAGCAGTCGTCTCGTAGAGATAGAGCAGATAGGCAGACGCGGATAGCAGTCTGCAAGCCAGCAAGCAAGCCGATCGGTTCCGGCCATGCTGTCGCTGCTGCTTTCGGGTCACTGACAGTGATAGGGGCAGCACGATACTGCTACTGAAGCTTGACTACTACTACTACTACTACTACTACTGTTACGACTAGGACCTCTATGACATGACTTTTGCTACTTCGGTTACTTCTGCTTCTGCTGCTGCTGATGCTGCTGATGTTGCTGATGTTGTTGTTGCAGATGATCTATTTAATCAGAGCAGTTGCTAGCATTTCTGCAGCAAGACAGACTGAGAGAGGAGCCACATAGAGTGTGTGAGAGAAAGAGAGAGAGAGTTATACAGAGAGAGAGAGGAAGGGAGAGTTCAAACGGGAGTGGTAGGGTATTGGCTTGCTACTGACTGACCGACCAGTCTAAGGTAAACGAGCGGTTACAACAAGAACAACAACGGCAACGACAGCAACAACAACAACAATAGTAGCGGAAGCTCGCCATTCTTGCCCGAAAAAACACTTGCATAGCCCACAGAGGCAATGGTGGCAGCAGCCAAAGTACAAAAACAGTTTCTAATGAGCAGCGTACGCCGTGGTGTGATGACGTTGATCGTAATGTCGACGATAATGATGACGATGATGCTGACGATAATGATGGCCACGGGGACAACGACACAGCCGAGGTGCACAAGTGCCATCAACAACAACAACAACCACGACAACGCAGACAAGGAGAACAGTAACAAGGGTATAATATATAGAAAAGGGGATACAGAGAGAAAGAGAAAGCTAAGGGGGAACAATGCCTCATAAGAAGGAAATGAACATTGAAACCTGCTTGTTGCGCTTCAACTGCGCCTGCAGCTGCTGCAGCAGCAGCTGGTGTTGCGTTCTGTGCGTGGGAATCTTGCAGGACTTTTGGACATCATTAGGATTCTACGAATACGATCACCACCTACGACCACCGCAATGACACCAGCAACAACAACAAAAACAGCACGAAGGACAACAACAAAGGCGACAACAACAACGGCAGCAACAAGAATAGCCACAAGGACGAGGACGACGACAACAACAACAACAACAACAACAACTGCAGTAACAATAACAACAACAACTATAACAACAACAAAAAACAACAACAACAACAACAAAGACCGATGATGCTAATAAATTGTAGCTGAGCGTTGCCAACTAGTGAATGGATCGGTCAGCCAACTGAAGCGACGCTCGAAGTGCGAAAGCCGAACCGGAGGAAAAGACTGCGTTCTGCGGTGACATCGATACGGGCTTCTGCATACGGTGGGTACGGTCGGGGTTCTTTAGCAGCGCGATCCTGCCGATGTAAGCTTTCGGCCTTGTTGGCTTCCGAACCCCGAACTGGTTTGTTCCTCTGTTGGAAGAAAAGGAATTCATTCATCGTTGCCCGCCCCCCCTCCCTGCGAAGGATCCCTTCTGCGTTCTGTTCATTCATCAATCCATCGGAAGCATACCTGCTGCAAGCTGTCCAGATGCGATGACACCACGCATCTGTGGTGTGTAAGCGTTGAAGTGTAACTGTCTGTCTATGCGTGCTGGGTGTGATCGTGGTGATGATTGTGTAATCATCCGCTAGATTGATCTACAGATTCGATCACATAGATCCTATTAGGCAATCAGATTCAATTCCGTCAGAAGGAGATGGTGATCAGCCGACAGCGCCGTGGAAGTGCCGAACACAGACTGAGAGAGATAGACACCTTAGACAGCTCCGTGCAAACTTATAGAGACAGAACGAGAGAGAGAGAGCTCAGCAGAAGAATGGTTGGCTTAGAGTCGCTGCACGGATTCCACGCTATTGTTGCTCATGAACAACTAGATCAGAGACATACTAGTGACTTGTCGTTTTTAGTCTATATATATATATATATATCCTTCGGGGAAAAAGTCTCATTACCCATCACAATTGACTTTAGACAATTTTGTACTCACAAACGTAACGCCATACCAACCACCATGACTTTTAGGCCATTAAAACAAAAGCTCTTCAATCAACAAGAGTATGTCGATTTAAGTCAAATATTAAACATATTTAAGCCAAGTATGTCGAAAAATATCTATATCGCGATAAAAGCTGGTTTTGCTTTAAGGCAGCACTGTTAATTTAAATGTAAAATTAATTTCGTTCATTAATGTACCATACAAAACATGGCATAATAACGGCCGCCACGCAAAACTGCATGAGCATAACGAACTCATCAATGTATATAGCCGTGGAATAGTATTCCACTCTTCGGTTAGCAGGTATGAGCTGCGAAAGTATTGTTGAAGCTGGAGTTCTGGCCCGTATTGGTGTTTCAGAACGTTCCACACATGTGGTGGGATTCAGGTCGGGAGAACATGCCATTCACGACATTGAGCTAATTTCAGCTACTGCGAGGTACTCCCGAACAGGTGCAGCGATGTGCGGTCTCGCGTTGCCGTGCATAACGATCAAATTAGCACCAATCCCATCTACAACGCACAATGTGGGGTGTCAGAATCTGATCAACGCACCGTTGTACCGTTAGACCTGTTTCACCATTAGGACCGTTGACTTTGGGAATTTCCACGAGTTCGGTTTTCCAGCCGAAGTCGAGAGTGCACCCACACCCTGATTCAACCAGGAGTCCATAGCAGGAAACCATGATTTAACTGCCGCCGTAACTGAGAAACTTCACCATGCAAGACTGCGTAAAGCACTCCATCGTCGACGGCGCACTCTATGTCGTCTAGATTATGATCGAATCAGAGTTGAGATACACGTATGTGTCTGTATGTGCGTCTATCTGACAGGCTGCTTGATGAGACCACCTGCAGCTCTATAGCTAGCATAGCCGTGCTGCTTTTGTGTTCTGTGAACAACAACAACAACAACAATGGCATTAGTTGCATCAGCAGCACCAGCAGAACCATCACGTAAATACCGTGCAAGGCGGAGGACATAAGCTAAAATGATGACGCTAACGCGGGGCGAAAAGTCCTCATCGCCATCGCCGTCATCATCATCATCATCATCATGTTGATTAGTCGTCGTAATCATCATACTCATCGTCGTCATCATCATCATTGCACCCCACTAGCACTTCAACGACTGCAACGAGAACTACTAGTGCTGCCGCTGCTGCTGCTGCTGCTTGACTTGAATGACGGACGACCAATACTATCACTTCCTGTGCCCCCGCTACAGACGAACGAAAACAACCGCAGAGAAAGCGAAAGTGAGGAATTTTGTTTCGTGTCGTCGCCATTGCAGTGTCAACGATCGACATAACGGCGCTCGTAGCGGCCGCAGCCGCCGCCGCAGCAGCAAAGAGAGAACAAGATGAGTCATCACGAGGTTCAGTGCGTGATGCGGCCGCCGGTTGTGATGGTGACCTCATCTCATCACGTCGAGTCGAGTCGCCGGTGATAGGAGATGAGGTGTCCAACCTCATGAGCTCTCCTGTGCTGTGCAGTACTGTTGCTGCTGCTGCTGCTGGCGCTGGGGGTGGGCAATGCGAGGGTAGCCGCTAACGATCTGTGTGTTACCGGAGGTTGGGGGTGGTGGTGGCGGCGACCCCCAGCGGCAGCAATTTATGATCTATACGTGAACGTGTCGTGAAAAAACGAAACAACAGCGGCAGCTGCAGCAGCAGCTGAAGTAAGAAGAAGAGAAGAGGAAGAGGAATAAGTAGAGGAATAGGTGACAGCAGGGTGACGAAGCAAACCAGCACAAAACAACAACAACGGGGCAACAAGGCCCGTAGGGGCTACATAAATGACGACGGCAGACGCCATTTGCCATTTTTTCGTACGTACGCACGTCTGTTTGTCACTCTGTCAGTCTGGCGGTATGCCTGTCTACCAGTGTGACTGTCCTACTGTCTGTGCATGCATGCCCATTCATGCGAAAACATGAACAACAACTTCACTCTTTGTCTTTTGCTAACTCGCTTTCCATCGGCCCGGGGGAGGGGGTTGGGGGGAGAAAAGCTGTCAACAGCACTCTACAGCAAGATGTACAAACATTCTATGAAATAACAACAACCACAACAACAACGATGACGACGACGACAACAACAATAACAACGACTATCAACCTGCAACGGCACAGTATCATCATCATCATCATCATACATCCTTTGCTGCCATCTAAATGACCCTTTGAGTGGTGCCTGCAGCTGCTATAGCTTCTACTGTGAGCCGCGCTATGTAACTGCGTTACTACCGCCGATTCCATTAGTAGACTACTACATTCACTGCTTAAACTAGTGTTACAACGACGGGCGGGTTAGACGAATGCTATTATCCAAATAACTGCTGCTACTTGTGTTGCGACCCGCACGCATGAGACTATTATACGCTTTCTATTATTTTGTTGTTCTCTAGCTGCTGCTGTTGTTGTTGTTGTTGTCGCTTCCATCCGGTAGGACAATGCTGAACAATTTCAATTGTGAATGGGTTAGAAAGTGTGACTAGAAGGTCGAATGGGTCTGCATCTTCGTGTATATGTGGATGTCGGAAATGGTGACAAAGTAATTGTCTACATACAAACACATACGGCATATATATATATATATATATATATATATATATATATATATATATATATAGAATAAGAATGGAGTAGTCATGTAACTCTGTATTACGCTGCACTTTACCTTTGCACCTTTATGGCTACAGTCTGCTACTTTGCGCTATTAGCTCTTCCGACTCTTTGTCTAATACAACCATACGACGTGATACATTCAAAATGATCTTTATATAAGTTAGGCTAGACAAAGTAAAGCTCTCTGTTGCTTGACGCCGCGCCAAACGAGGCAGGTGCGTGTTAGGACGTTGACAACGGACAACGACGTCGTTGTCACTAAACATTTCACCACGACGCGCTAGTTTCGTCGAAAAAGTGCTCGTCCATTGTACGAATACGATTAGATTAGAGCTAAGAATATATTGGCTCGGCATCAAAGTTACGTCATGAAGCTATTTCGTGGTGGTTACTGTTGTTGTCGTCGTCGTCATCGCTATTGTTGTCGTTGTTGTTGTTGTTGTTTTCGATGCTGGTATTGTTGTTGTTATTGTTGTCGTCGCTGTTGTTGTCGCTGTTGTTGTTGTTGTTGGTGGTGTTCTTGTTGTCGCTGTTGGTGGTGTTCTTGTTGTCGTTGTTGTCGCTGTTGGTGCTGTTGTAGTTACGCTGTTGGCGCTGCTGTTATGTCACGCGCGTAAGGATCGCCCCTGCCACGACCGTTAGCCGTCAGCCGTGAAAGCAAAGCCTAAGAATCGGACCATCGACGTCGTAATCTCGTCGTCTTGGCTGTAGCCAGGCACAGAACGGCTAACCAGGAGAAGGAGGAGAAGGAGCAGGCATGAAGCCCCCGGGCCGGATTGAGGCAACGCCAACGCTGCAGGCAGGCTGCACCCCCCCCCCCCCCCCCCGGTCAGTACCCCGGTCAGCCAAACTACTGTGGCCCCCGTCCGCTGTGTGTGAGATCGCTGATATCCTTTGTAATCGGAGAATCGACGCGCCTCTCAACCGCACCGCACCGAAGAGACGAGGATGAGAGGTGTGACAAAAAAAATGCCGCGTAACGGCACGAAGTCGATCCGCGACCTGTTCACGTACTTCATATTTCTGCACGTACGAGAAATCGCGGGACTGGTTTGTCGACAGAACTGAATCTATGTATCTATACATCTCGATAAATTACATATGTATATAAAGCCTTCCGTGAAGTAAATCATACTTAGGTGTATGTATGTATGTATATATATATATATCTACATGGCGAGACAAAAAGCCAAATCTATACGCCATCTCAGATCGTTAATTCTCAAACAGCTATCTGCAACGCATATAAGATCGTGATCGAGGATTGTTCCGCTACATTGTCTTGAGGCATTGAAGGTGGCTCAAGACCTCTTGAAGACTGATTAGATCGTTGACATTTTGGACGCATTTGTACAATGGGTTCGGGAACTCAAGCAAGACAACTTTTTAGATAACCGCGGAGGTGATCGGAGTCCCTATCGATGCCCTACTGTTGGTGCACAAAACGACCTTTGTGCCTGTGTTGCATTATGCAATTTTCGTCTGGGGTGGTGGTGGTGGCTATGAACGAATTTGAAAGAGGGCCAAAGTTATTCAGAATGATGCAAGACAAGGCTCATCTTATCGAAGCGGCGTAGACACACCGTTAGTGATCACATAACCATTTAGTTACGAGTAACACTTCTAGCGTAGAAAATCAAGTTTGGCTATATTTCCGCGAACATCTCATTTCGAGTCGTCCTTGCCGTCAGTGGATTGTCACGTCGGGCTACTACTACATTTGAAGTTCTTTTTGTTTTTGTGAGTTTTAGTGGCCAAATACGCACACTCCGGTCATTGTCGTCTGGAGACGGTGTGGAGTCCTCTCGATTAAGAGAGAGAAAGAGAGAGAGAGAGAGAGAGACGAACCCCTACCTCTACAAAACGATTCGCTCATATAGTGAAGAAGTGCACTCTAACTCTTACTTCTTATTTGATTATTGCTTTGCTGACCGATAACTTTAGTAACAAAACGGTTTACTGGTTAGAGACCATCAAGCGATCTACGGTTGTACGCATAGCACCCCTTAATTGACAATGCGGACATTGGCGCATTATCGCTCTGTCTCTCTCTCTTGATCGCTCACTCTCAGACATACACACTCTCTCTTTTCCCATCTCTCCCACGCCCTCTTTTGATTCGCTTTCTATGTATCTACTGCCGCTCGAAGTTCATCTACCTGAAGGCTATCGGCGTCAATCTCTACCAGGTAGATGCTATTACGGAGCCGGCACACGATGAGCTGTCATCTGGGATTACCGGAGGCCCCATGTGAGCAGTGCTGTTGTTGTTGTTGTCGTTGCTGGTGTTGTCGTCGTTGTTGTAGTCGTTGTTGTTGTTGTCTTTGTTGTTGGTGTTTTTGCTGCTGCTGCTGCTGTTGCGCCTTCCGGATAACGTCGACGGTGACTAGGAGGCCAAAGCCAAACAGGCCCAACGGACGAAGATGTGCTACCCCGGTGAAACTCAATGATCGCCCGCCCCGGCAAGGCCTCCGCGGGCGTCATTAATTACCTGTATTCGTGCGTATTCATTAGACGCGCTGCCGTCTGCCGGCCTACGTTGTCGGATTAGTTAGAGCTGAGCTTCGAAAACGCGGCTAACTAACGCTACCAGGCCGCTTGACGTTAAGCTAAGATCGCCACTGCGCTGGTCACGTAACTGGTGGGAGGGGGGGGGGGGGAAGCGTCTCTGTACGACGAGCCGCGATTCAAGACAGCGATTCGCACACCACATACCAGCGATCCCGGCCAATGCGCGTGGGTTCTTCTACCAGCGAAATATTGCAGACGAAATTTACCATGTTCTATTAAAATATTCTGCAAGCGAAGTCTACACCAATCAATGATATGAGACAGAAAGGCTGTATTAACAATTGCAATGACAATGATGATGACAGCAATAACAACAACAACAACAACAACAAAAACAAACTTTGATTAGTATTGCTGCTCCCAACAGATCTTACCATTGCTGCTGTTACCACGATCCACAATCGTGTGCATACTTAAGTCATTTTTGATACATACACCGTCAAAAATCCGTTTGAAGTCGCTAGGGTTTAAACTAAATTAAGGAGGTTGTTTTTAGTTCCAGATAAGGCTCCTGTCGGCTTTCCATGAGCTGTGAGCTATTAAATCTTCAATGCACCGAGGGCCGAGAGACATGTTGAGATATCTGAGATTTCCCCACAGTCATTGTGGCAGCAGGACCGCTTAAGCATCACTCATGGAAAGTTCGATCAATAACAGGGATCGAACCGGCGACACCTCGGTGATGACAGCCTAACTTACGCACTAGCCCGCCCCTATTACATTATTTTACACACTTGTTTACATTAAAGTCATACCACAAATATCCTGGTCATGTTAATTAAGGGAGCAACTCGTTTTTACTGGAGTCTTCTTGAAAGCCGCGCACTACCCAGACCAAGGAGTGTGCAGTATGTATATTTGATTCTTACGCCAAGCGAAACCATATCTAGGAACGTATATTTTCTTTTCTTTTTGGACTTACTCGTTGCATCTACGTTGATTGTTCGTAGTATCGGTATGAAATCGAAAAGCTATGGCACCAGTGTCGTAGGACATCTCCACTACACCGTCCATATATATATACATATATAAATGCTAAAACGTACTGCTACTATGCAGAGAGATATAATAATTTCATGGCTGGAAGGAGCGTATAGGCGGTATAGAGCAGCTTCGGACGCTGTTCCGTCAAATGGCCAACTTAAAAGCGGATAGTTCTGACGGTAGCGTTCAGGAGGGAGGCAAAGCTGTCGGTGGTTTGCGTGCAATTTTCTGCAGGCAGTGACTAGCCTCACTTGAGCCCGTAGCCTTGCCTTGGCTTGGATTGGTTGATTAACACAGTGGCCCAAATAAGAACGATCGAATAAATCCGACCCATCCATGGCCCATTCCCAAGTGTCGCTGCTCTGCTGTGGCCCCCACCGTGAATCGTCAAAATCCGCGTATCCTTGCCGGGAATCATCGTGACACCTTAGAGACAACAATATATGTTCTTCGTGGTCATTCTCTCATTTCGTGGCTCATCTTCTCAGGGCCGGCTGTGGTAAAAGCAGCAACAGACACAACAGAACAACAATTTTAGCAACAACAGCAGGATCATTCTAGTATGGCCATATATATATATATATATATATATATATATATATATATCTGTTTCACTGGCAGGTAATTCTCGACAATGAGTGGAAATTTGCCCAAAGACGGCGGCTCGGCGACACCAACGACACCGTTGACCTCTGCACACTTCGCAGGTCGTCATCGCTTGATACGCGAGCGCGCTATGTGCGAGCGTGACGAGGTAGCGAAGTCAGTCGACAATCGTCTTCAAATGAACTCGCGTGGTGCGGTGCTGGCCGCCTTCTCATTGCATTCATTCGCGAGCAGCTAGCTCACGCTACCTTCGTGGCGTTGTGTCGAGAGGGACAACCACGCTGAAGAAGAATGGATAAAGAGGGATAAAGGTTCGCGTGTGAAGTGTGGCACACTTCGGTCGGCCAGCTGGCCGAAGTAACGAGGTAGAAGGAGAAGAAGAAGAAACAGGGGGGAAAAAAGGAAGGATGCCAGGAAGAAATAGGAGTTCACATGTCAGCGAAGGAGGCGCACATCATGCGACGGCTATTGGCGGCTTACGTTGTTGTTGTTGTTGTTGTTGCTGCTCTCATCAACAATTTCGGAAGGGTTTTCACTAGCCAGGTTCCATAGCTTGCGTTGTCTCGCGCAGTAGTATTGCGCTGACGCCGCCAGAAGGATTTGCCGCTATATTTTCTGCAGACAAGAAGCAACAAGGACCATGTTCGCGGTGCACACAAACAATATAGATATGAAGTACACCCGCGAGCAAATGAGTTCAGGAGTAAGGGCGGCTCGTATGCTAGGTGCGATGGAGGACTGCTGCTTAATACTACTTCTTAGAAGTGATAATACTAGCAAGCGTGCTACTGACAGCAATAAAAACGACACAACAACAACAACGACAGCAACAACAACGACAACAACAACAACAACAACAATTACTGCAGATAATAAAATTATATGCTTGTCACGTATTACGATGGAGGTGACGCTCGGGCAGGTATGTATTGCTTGGGTAATTACGCCGTGTTCCTGCAGGTTTAGGTGGAGCCGTGTGGCACAACGCTCCAGAGAGTGCTCGGAAAGAGAAACGTAGTCTGACAGAGTGAATCAAATCACCAAGGCAGCCACACATGCGCAAGAAGTACCTGGAGTTTGTTCGAGGTCGGAATTGGATAGCCTGAAGACTAACTCTCCGTGATAGTGGCACCATAAACTTTCTTTTTTTTGTGTATACTTTGGCCCTAATTGAAGCCCTGCAGCAGCGAGTACAAATGAGTACGTCCGAGTATGTAAAACATGGAACAGTTTCGGCGATTCCATGTGCGTTAGCTGAGTGGTTTGCCTGCATGAAATTTAAATAAACGAATATTGCACGATATAACTTGAATGAACAAACATGAGCGATCTGTGTTTGCCTAGTATTCGAAATTTTAAATTCAGACAACCCGGCCGGCGAAAAATCGGCGAAAAAAACAGTATCTTTACGTCGGCACATTCGTTCCACTTAAACTATGCTTGGCCGTCTCGTAAAACTTTAAACCACAGACACTTCGTCTGGTGATGTCTGTTTGGGTTTGTTCACTGTTGATCATATCACTATGGTACCAATTCATTTGGACAGATTTAAATTGAATGCTTTTAGTGTTTCAAGTGTTCTTAACGCGTTTGAACGCTAGCTTACCGTGAAGTACGCCCAAACGGGGTTTGGTGCGGTAAAGCAAACACTGGCAAGTGTTTGCTTTGTTTGTAATGTGAGCCACCACAAGAACCATCGACACGCGAACGGGGGAGGTACAGGTAATCATCGATCGAGCTTTTCCCTAAGCAGTGGGAAATACATAATCTGAGTCAAGGATAACGACGCTGACGCCACCAGCAGGCGTGCCTTTCTTTAAAAAGTAAGTGGAAGAAATAGAGCTACGGAACAATGGTGCCCCTTACTCTGTGTTAACGCGGTCCTTAACGTCACTTGTCGTTCACGAGTCAAAGCGGAAACCGTTGTACAGTGCAAGCGTTTTTTCAGAGCCGGGTTACTATCCCGCATTTGTGTGGCACGCAGGGCCTATCATCTAGCGACCGTTGTGATTGTTTTCATTGTCCTTGGCTATTCTGCTCTCGATTTGCGACATTTTGTCTTCTTTAATGGCAGTCCCTTCCGGATTCAATCATCTTCTTCCCAAGACCCAACTGCAATTTGTGGTGTACAGGGGTGGCAATGCGTGCGGCGTCCACTACCGTTCCATCCGACTGTCTGAATCGATACCTTCACCAGCCATAAAGTGGACATTTAAGCAAAGTTCAGCTAAGGAACCCCTGACAATAAAATACTAGTCCACTTCAGTTTTGTGCTGGATCTGTATCACATGTACGTGTGATGTAATCACATGCTCTGACTAGGGCACTTAATCCATGCACATGATGGATCGCTTGCTATACGTGTTTAGTACGATATTTGCCAACTTTGGCCGGCATTGAAGATCTGAACAGACTTTGTACTGGAGACCACTGACAACATCTGAGGAACGCAGTAGGCGCAGCTGAAATCTTCAACAGGTAACGCACAAGGATAATTATGGCGCGTTCATATATATATATATATATATATAGAAAGAGAGAGAGCGACTCACAAGAGCGAGTGATCAAAAGCTGTGTGACAAACTGGTTAGACGACAATTTGAACATGTTCTGGCCAAACAGTTTTGGCCATTAAACAGTATTGAATCTTCTGGACTTTGTTTTGTATGGGCGTAGTTGAGCGAGGATCTAACAAGTGTTCACATCCTAACACTTCATCACTGCGCACCGCCAATTTGTTAGAATTTGAAATTATCCCGAGATACGGTGCAACAGGCCTACAGTGTCAACCTCGGCTAGAAGTGGTTATTAAAGCATTACGCATAATAAACAGACGCGTCTAAGGGCAGAAGAAGAGTTGCTGAACACAACAAGTCCAAACTCATTATTCTAGGTGCCCTAATATATATATATATATATATATATGTAGTCTATTTTTGTCGTAAAAATAGAGGTCTCGTTTTATTTATTTTAGAAACATTAAACGGCGGAAGTGATAACTACACTCAACAAAGCTGTATACATATATATATATATATATATATATATATGCAAACATCTTGTTACGTTGACACACGTATATATATATATATATATATATATATATATATGTTGCTCATTCATGTGCGAAATAGAGCGGATGGTGGATGCGCCACCCACACTGGGGAGCACAACGACGCGAGATAGAGCAACACACGTCTAACCAGACAGTCAGACGTAACACGCACACGCACTTTTTCATTCAGCGAGAGAATGAGCATGGGCCGTTGCGGCTGCTGTTACAGCTACGAGAGTGCTTAGTTACGCGCAGGCGACGATCATGATAATCAGCATAATCAGCCGGAGACAACCGGATAGTGTGCGCCAATACCACGGGCGCCCATGACGAAGGGGCATCGGGCCCGCCGGCGCCGCCGCCGTCACCATTGCAATGTGATGCTGGTTTGGCCGCTGACGCACAAATTAACCATCACAAGCCATCACGGCCAGCGAAAACTAGTCGCTTTTGCTGAATGGGTTTGCCTTCTAACTATAACAATAGTACCACGCTGCAGTAACGGCATTCGGGACGCGCACCCATTGCGCCCATTTCGAAGGGAAGGGCAAACTCAAAGGCGGAAAACGCACGGCTGCGATCCAGTAGCCGGCAGTAACAACAACAATAACAACCATAATAGCAACAACAACAACAACAACAATCACAACAATAACCACAACAGTCCTCAAAGCAATGCCGTTGTACTGACGGCAGTTGTACGACTAGAGATACATACACGACCGTGGCAACGAATAGACGGCATTCGTCTCACAAGAAAGGTTCACGCGGTTATTTAGTTAGTTAGCTAGCGATCTAGTTATCAAAGCCATATTGTTGTGGTTGTTGTTGTTGTTGCTGTTGTTGTTGCTGTTGTTGTTCTTGTGGTTGTTGTTATTGTTGTTAGGGAGCTGACCAACAAACGTGGCCGACAAACAACGTAACTACTCATTGTTTACGCGCCCAGCTTTACTGCCAATCGTGACCAGCTTAGCATTCAATCGACATCGCATCTGCCGTCATCCACACGAAGCGGGCCAAGTGGCGGAAGCAATGGGCCGCCTCACGTATGCTAGTAGTAAACTGTATGCCTTGCTTGTGGGATGGCAACGTTAGATTGCAGGCCAGTGGGTTTGGCACCCACCGGTCGTACCGATCTGCCACGCCCAGCAGCAGCGGCGGCGGCGCTGGCAGGGGCCCTATGATGTGCGTTGGCGGCCGCGTTCCGCTATGGCGGGGGCGGCGGTTCGACGCGCCCGCTAAATCAGGCAAGGGGCGGTCCCCTGCCTGAAAGAGCCGGACGTCTGTGCCCCCATCTTTCTCTTCTTCTTCTTCTCCTTCGTCTGCTTTTTTCCTCATCGTTTTTCTTCCCCCATGTTCTGCTTCTTCTTCGTCTGCTTCGTCTTTGTCTGCTTTCTACCCCCCGATTACCATTCACCGCCCTACACCCCTACGCACGCAAACCGACGACCACTAAGCTACTGGCGAGATACGGCAACGCGATAAATGCCGTTACATTGCTGTCCACGCAACACGACGCGTTGGGTGATCGCATAGGCGGCCGTTGCGGCAGTGCATCGTTGCGCCGCCGCCATTGAGCCGACGTCTTTGGCCATGGCCGCAACAGCTTACACGTCAATGTGGGAACGCGTCATGAACGGCGCAATGCGACGCGATGCATTACATAACGATGCTCCGGCTCTCATTCAGAAAATCCCCGCCCGTCATCGTTGTTGTTGTTGACATAATCTGCTTCTGGCGCTCGACAGTGACACCGGACGTGTTGACAGCGCATATTTGATGTTATATATATATATATATATATATATTACAGGCGTAATTTGGGTCTAGCTTGTTTTGAAGGTCCAGTGTCGGGACGAGCCAACTCTGGAAGATTTCTAGGACCAAGGCCGTATTGGATGGGACCAGAACCGCGATTGGATGGGCCCGGCCTGCCACTTTTACACCTTGCCTGCCTCAGCGAGGGCTGAAGCATGATCGGCCCGGGCCGCGCCACCACTGACAATTGAAGTGGCCAATGAACTAGTATCTGTCGCATCACATCCTAAACCAGTATGCAACCGCTCTCGAACGGCAAAGAAAACCAACTTTCACCCTTCTTAATAATTTTTTGGATGACGTTGAGAAGCAGGCTCCGATCGACACGTAGTATTCTGAGCTCTTGTTTTCGCTACAAGGTTACCAGGCATCTATTTAACAACATTCGCATGATCAGAGGTGATACATGGCCGGCTTAAATCATATGTCATCACTTGGCGAGAACTTCTTCAATAGCTTATTCCTATTCGACTTTTATCTTAGCGCCAATATGTTCTTAACAAGTTGTTTGTAGATTTGTAACGATCTCCACATCGGAGATCCATTTTTAGCATGACATTTGATATGAATGCATTCTACCGCTCGCAAGCTGTGTCTGTGATTTGATCAATTACCGTGCGAGCCTCGTTGAAAAGCTGACCAAGGTAGTGCATACGATATGCAAACAAGAATTTCCAAATTCCTTTGAATAGAAAATCGCATAGAGTCCGGGAAATTAGGAAGCTCCCTCTTCACGATGTCCACACTGTAACGGCCGCTGGACGTGTAGACGATCGAAGATCACGACAGGCGGTGGCCGTGATGCGTAACTAGCCATGTTTGGTTTTGTTTTTCATGATTCACTACAGATATAGTAGAAGGTTTTGGGACAGTGCTGGGACCTGCTTCGCTGGCTCACCTGCTAACCCGCTAAATTACGTAGTAGTAGTTATAGTAAGTGTGAGTCTAGGAAGTGCGTCTACCACCAGCCCGGTGTCGTCCTGGTCCAGGTCGAAACTCCCGCCGCTTGCGGTCTACGCTAGCAAGCCAATGCCTAGCACAGAGTTGTCTGCCTGTCTACCTGTCTGTCTGCCTAAGAAGAAGAAGAAGGAATGCAGTAGGAAGCTTTATGACATTTTTCGCGATCTCGTTAACAACGATATTGACGGACGACAATGACGACGACAACGACGATAACGACGACGACGATCACCATCATTTAGTCGTGTGAGAAACCGTGTCGCCAAATAGGGTGGTCTGTATGCAGGTGACGGCGACGACAACGTACGCGCTAGAAAATCATAACACGTCGCCTTCTTTTCTGGCGTCGCCGTTAGACCTTGTCGTCGTGGTTGGCGGAAACATCGTTGCTCGCTTAGCATCGCACAAATCGTTCGTGTTTCGCGCCAATCGCTCGCTACTCCAACTTACTCGGCTGCGCGGTGGGCTGTGTGGGCTGGTTGGGGTTTGTCGCCGGTCGCTTCTTCTATTGACTTTGACAGCTAACAATGAACGGTGAGTGATGAGGATGCCGACGATGACAGCAGCAGCAGCAGCAACAACAACAGCAACACCAACAACAACAACACCATCCTCAACAACAACAACAACAGCAACACCATCCACAACAACAACAACACCAACAATAACAAGTGTTACACTAAACACCAATAGGACATAGTTTGTCGTTGTCTCAAGTGCACGTGGCCATTGTTGTTGTTGTCGTCGTCGTTTTTGTTGTTTTTGTACCGGTAGCGGGTGCTGGCGCCCCCGCCACGGGTGCTGACACCCCAGCCAGCGACTACAAATAGCTGCTATTCATTGACGCGCAGTTCGGCTTTAGCTGTAGCTTCAGCAGCAGCAGCAGCAGCAACAGGCGGCAGTGAGTGATGCGTAAGTGGATGAGTGGGTGCCGAAGTCAGAAGCTGGTGAGTCGTTTTGTTGTCGCTTTGTTACGCCTATGTGGTTATTTTTGTTGTTGCTGTTGTTGTTGCTGCTGCTGTGGTTGTTGTTGTTGTTGTTGTTGTTGTTGTCGCTGTTCTCTGGCTCTGGCTGTTTCTGTTGGCCGGCGTTGCAGCCGCGTCGCCGGTTATTTGCCGTCCATCCATTCAGTTTTGTCGTTTACGCTCTCACTCAGTCGCCCCCCCTCCTCCTTCCGCCGCTCCAATACCCCCGTTCCAAATACACACTCTCAATCATTTAGCTATCCAGTCCCCCCCCCTCTCTCTCTCTCTCTCTCCCTTACCCTCTATCCATCTCTATCTTTCTCTCTTTCTCTAAGCCACATTGATTGATTGGCTCGTTCGCTCGCTCGCTGGTCGGTGTTTTGCACTTAGCTAACGTCTCATGTATTTCGGGCTGATTCCGTCGTGAGCGCGTTTGTTCGAGCGCGATTGCGCATGTATCAGCAGCCGCCGGCTGATGGCGACAGAATCATCACCACCAGCCGGTGCCATTCCGGTGGCGGCGTGCGGCGGTGGTGGTGGTTTACTTTTTTCTCTCGTTTTGTCTCGTTGCAACCGACCTACACACCTGCCATTTGGCCAGTATCGACCAAGCGAAGCTTCGTCATGCATTGTTTGTCATCATTGGCGTTGCTATTGTTGTTTATGATGTTGTTGTTGTTGTTGTCGTTGCTGTTGTTATTGCTGTTGTTGTTGATGTTGATGTTGTTGTTGTTGTTGTCGTCATCATCGTCAACTGTTCGTGTCGTGACAGAGAGATGCGACAAATGTCAAAAGATCGAACAGAAGAAACAGAACACCGCTGTAAACTTTGCCGATATTGTTATTGTTGTTGTTGTTGTTTTTGTTGTTGCTGTTGTTGTTTTTGTTATTGCTATTGCTTGTGCGATGCCGTCAATGGCGGTAACGGTAACGAAGACATCAACAACCACAGCAACAGCAACAACAACAACAGTAACGACGCGACCAGGAAGGAACAACCAAAGGCCAGTCAAGACAAGGGCGACCTGTCGATGATTTTCGCTTCCCGATTCACGAGAGCGCTCGCGCTGGCAGAACACACAGACACGACGGCGTACCGTCGTCGTTGCCTGACGAGCGTCGTCTTGTGTCAGAATCAGGAGAAACTTTCATCGTTATTGTGATCGTTGGTGTATCATCGTTGTTGTGTCATTGTTGCATTGCTGTTGCTGTCGCCTGTTTAACGACGATAATCTGTCTCGTCTCTCGTTGCAACACACGGGTTGGAACACAAACGATTGCAAACGAAGCGGCTAATATATTTTCAGCTCTCTTTTGCTGATGCGCTGAACGTCAATAGCGTGATGGATGTAGACAGACCGCCCGCCGAAGGGGTTACCGGGCCGGCCGGGGGTCTTTGCGGTGCGTATCTATGGCTCAGCGATAAGTATCTGGTGGCTGGATCTCGCTCTGTGGTCTGAGCCGATGAACCAAACCAATTTAGGCGGTTTTCGCGCTCACTGTTATTCTCTTCCTCTCTCTCTCGTACGCACACGCACGGTCGCTATCTGCCACGTCTTCTGGCAGGCAGCAGAAATACGGCAAAAAGAAACGGTAACGATCGGGTGCATGAATAAAGACCAATGAAGGTGACACACGGTCGAAATACCGTGCACGTTGACCGCTAAGTTGCCGCAACTTCTTCTATGGAATTAAGTAGTTGTTGTTGTTTTTGTTTTTTGTCTGCTTGCTTATAAGACACACGTCTATGTATGCATGTACTTGATGTAGTGCTAATAATGATCTCAACCTGCAGTATTTTGAGAATATGTATTAAATTGACATTAAAAAAAAAAATGGAGTAAAAACGATATCTTGGTGTTTCAGGTGGCGGTAGAGGACTGCTTCACTGGTCGATAGTTTTCGAATCTATCCGACGTACGTTTTGGTGGGTTACTTATGAGACGTACTGCGAGGTGTGTGCACTTACAAGCGCCAATAGGTGTCTAAGCCTGGAACATTTCTAGAATGTGTATAAAATGTGTCTTGAATAGCTGGAGTCAAACGTCATAATACTGGCGTTGTAATCCGCTAGAAAGCTGCTTCAATTGTTCAGTAGTTTTCGACTCGGTTTCAATACGGTAGATCGTTCTGAGGCGATGAGGTGTCTAAGTTCGGTATTAGATCAACATTTATCCCGGCATTCTCACATAGGTCAATTAATGCGAAAGTGCTATGCCGATATCACGACTTTGCAGCGGTTAAGGCAAATAGGGGTTCCAATTAAGAGACATTTAACTGTCCACAGGGCCCTGTTTCCATATTTTCTGTGTTATGCCATCCTGCCGTGGGATGATGGGCACAGAGGCATTATTTGAAAAGTTTAGGTGATTCGAAGTGATCGTGCCATCTTCTTCCGATGGCGTTACGAGTCAATTGGTGACCGGTTTGCTGGCCATGGCCTTTAACCAGTCTCAAAACCTATAATTTTTTGCATAGTGGCAACGTTTGCCTACAAAACCTCCTGTGGTCTATTATCGGCGAATATAGTATCTCTCTCGGTGCCTTCTGGACGAGGAAGGCGGTTACGAAGAGCGACAGTATTTGTGGGACCGCAGACCAGAAATCGCAGGCCCCATTCTTTATTGTGCCAGTTGGAGCGCGCTATCTGGCCGCATCTCTCCCCTCTGTAAGTGTCTTTGTGCGAGAATTAAAAAATATCTTGCTTCTGGTTCGGGTATAACACACACACACACGAGGGCATTGGTAGGCGTTGCGAAGTGACGAGCTATTAACATGTTAACACGGTTCATGATTTGTAGGTGTCACCATACAAGGGGTCGACAATACTGCTGGATTGAGTGTATTTTCGTTGCCACAATGCTGTGTTCTCCATAGGAGCTGAATCACCTGTTTATTGTGCACACATTTGTATATATGACAATGCGATAGTATGAGTCACTATATTTGACAAAAATGTTGTTATTTTTTCGAAAACTTAAACACGTCATGAATCTGAGACTCACGTGTGAAAGTGCTTCTGAGTTGATATATATATATATATATATATATAAAGAGTATACAGGTGATCTCAGCGTGTGTATTTCTTTTCTGACGTTACATGAAAACGTCAAACGAATTTCCAAAAAAGAAATTTTTAAAATTTCTTTGTTGTTTCTACGAAATAATTTATCTTCGATTGAAGTCGGCAAGTCATAAAGTTTGTTTCAAGATCTCATATTGTGAAATCTTTTTCAACAGTTATTTGGTCGACTACGATTGACTAGTCATTTGTAGAACACACGGCCTTCACATTCAATAAACATAAATGGGCCATATTTGATTTCGACTGACCGGCGTCACTGTAGCATCGTTCCTGCTAACAATTAGCAATGTTTCCGTAACCCGTTAGGGATTACGCAGACACAGATAGTCGACCGACACAGAATAATTATGCCTATTTTTCGTATTTCCTACTCGGCTGCTATTTCTGTTACTGCAGGGGGTCCGAACCGAAACCGGATAGCAGAATCACAATGCTTTAATGTAAAAGTGCGCCGCCAAAAACAGGAAAGCCCAGTTAAACTTAAAAAACTGATACAGTTTATTGACTGTCTATTAAGCAGCTGTGCTCTGTTTACCATTGACGAACTACCTTTTGGCAAAGCAAATGCTGTTCGCTAGGCTTTAACCAGGCGTCCTTCTGATCAA
Source organism: Dermanyssus gallinae (assembly GCA_003439945.1). Taxonomy (NCBI): domain Eukaryota; kingdom Metazoa; phylum Arthropoda; class Arachnida; order Mesostigmata; family Dermanyssidae; genus Dermanyssus; species Dermanyssus gallinae. The sequence goes on from QVRM01006033.1 coordinate 297,942, forward strand.
ATTTGATTCCCATAAATATATGTATATATATATATATATATATATATATATATATATATATATATATACAGATTCCCATGAGACAATTGTCGGTCCATTAATATTAATAAAATTGAGCATATATATATATATATATATATATATATATATATATATATATATATCTTAAATTCCTCGTCGAGAAGAACCACCGAGCAAGATGGCTTAGTGGCAAAGCCTTTGCCTTGCATTCGGGAGAACTGGGTTCGAGACCCAGACCGGTTACTCTTAAATTGGTTTGCATGGTTTCCAATTTAGACAAGGTAAATGCCGGAGTGGATATAAATTAGCCATGACATGAATAAAACCGTACACAGGCAATTGCCTTACGGAAAATCTTTAAAAAAAAGAACAGCTGAAGTAATGTTCCCCATGTAAAAATATTGTACGTGTGCTATAAGTATGTACAGCCATTTGCAATGACTCGCACGAAATGGCCATATTTTTAATATGGTTGTAATAGTATTCATATTATGATAACCTTCTGGAAATTAGTTTTGTTGTTTTATGTTGTGTCAGGTATGATCCCAGGTATGTCACGGACCTGTTACTATCGAACTGGGTATACATTTACTACTATCTAGTGGCGTGGGTAGGCCCAGTTCATGCAGTCTACGCAAAGATGAAGGTAATTGGCTTGTGACATCTTTTGGCGGTATTTCAGCCAGGAATGATACCGACACATGATACATATATATATATATATATATATATATATATATATATATATATATATATATATATATATATATATATATATATGCATATGTCCCATAGAGAATCTCTGTTCAATGAAGAGTAGGCAGTTCAAGATGAAAAAAATAGGCATTGGCGCGAATTTTACGTCGAATCTTCCTCAAGCCCGAGGGAGGGGACAAGTAACGGGGCGTGGCGTACCTGTGGGGGGTTGTTATCCGTAGAGCGAAATTTGTCTCCTGCGTTCACTGGCTCACGTCACTGGGCTCTTCGAATGTCCCTTTTTCTCACGATCTTCCGCTACTACTACAACAACTACTAGGCTTGCTCCTAGTGCGTGGCAGATGCGGCACGTAGCAGTACTAATAACACCGATAGGTCCAAGAGCAGGAGGTTTCGAGTCCGTCGTCCTTCTCCGTACACGTCAGCAGCACACGTATTCACTCAGCACCGGGCCTTCACTGAGCACCGCACTTCCGTATTCAACGTACTGTCAACGATGGTGACGACATCAACGACATCAACAACAACAACCACAACAACCACAACGACAACGACGACAATCCACGTGTGTGCGCTTGTTGGCCAGAATCCTGCGCGTTGTAGCACGGTTGATGGTGGTGGTGGTGGGGTGGTGGTGATGGTCGTGCAGCTGCTGCTGTAGGGGTTGCGGTTGTTGCCGACGAGTTAATACTACGGTAACTCGGTAACTCGTCGGCCTTGCAGCACGAATCGAACTGAATGGATTCTAGAGGCGTTGTTGTTGTATTCCCCTCGTGTGTCTATTGCTGCTGTTTCCCTGGTTGGTTGGCTGGCTGGTTGGCTGCGATGGTTGTCGGGGGTCCTGTCAAGCTGCCGAACGTCGTCGGCGCTCCGTCGGCAGTCTTGTTCCTGCTACGCTCCTGAACGTCTGTCGCGATCTGAACCTGGGCCGAATCGACGTCCACTTTTCTTCTGTATTCAGCAGCGTGTGCGCGGTGCAGCGCGCGTATACCGTTAGGATAGAGCCCTGTTGTTGCTGCTGCTGTTGCTGCTTTGGCGGTGCTGAAAGAGCTTCGGCTTCGGCGGCAGCGGCGGCGGCAGCGGTGGTGGCGGCGGCCGGCAGGCGGGCGGGCGGCGAAGATTGTGCTGGTTAGTTAAAGATGGCCCATGGTGGGCCTTACCCAAAAGAAGATCTCACACGCTGCCACCACTGGTTCACGGATATCGGATCGGAGCGCCGGGACGCGGCCGGCATGGAGCGGTTCGGCGCGGAGAGAGTGATCGACCCGGAGAAGCCTGTTGCTGCTGCTGCTGCTGCTGAAGAAGTGAAGTCAAGCAGCCAAGGAGTGAAGTCGCCGGACACTCGACACGTCTGCCGCTGCTGCTGCTGATGCCGGCTGAAGTCGGCGACGACGACGACGATGCCGACGGCAAAATACAGCGTCGTCGTCATCGTCGTTGTCGTCGAGTTCCATCGACAGCGAAAGCGCTCCCCCCTCCGTCATCGGCTGAAGCAGCGGCCGCAAAACGCCACCGCCGCCGCCGCCGCCGCAGCGGAGAGAGTGAAGCGTCTTAAACGGCGCCGGGTGAAGGTGAAGTCGGCCGTCGGCCAGCGCCCCGTGTCAGAGTCGGCGCTGGCACACTGCTGTTGCCGCTGCTGCTGCTGCTACTTTTTCATCGTTTTCACCGTCATCGTTGTCACCGTTATCGTTGCCATCGTTATCGTTGTCGTTGTCGTCGTCGTCGTCGCCATCGCCGTCGCCACCGCCGCTTTGATGGCGCAATCAAAAAGCGAAAGCGATCTGTCGCCTACCCGTTACGTCCGTTGCTGGTTCGGTCTTTCGGTCGTGCGTTTGACCGTTCGTTCGACTGTCCGTCCGACTGTCCATCCGCCCATTCATCCTCATGCATGTCGGCCTGTATCTATGCATGTCTATCTATCTCTATGCCTGTTTGTCTGTCTGTATGTCTGTCTGTCTGTCTGTTTGTCATTACCAGTGTCGCGCTATCGGTCGCGCCACATCGTTCGTCGGTCAGGTCCTCCTGCACAAGCAGAAGCTGCCGCAGCAGCAGCAGTAGGCTGCCGCAGCTCAACCATGTCGAAGTAATTTCGCCACGCATTACGCGCATCACGTGCCTGAGAGGGTGGGGAGGAGGTGGGGGTGCAGGAATCGATCGGGTTTGTATTTAGTGATGCCCGGTTTGTAAGTCAGTCAGTGTCACACTAGCGGCTGCTAGAGCTGCCAACGGCAACGCTTGCGCAGCAGGCACGTTTGCTGCTGGTGGTGATGATGATGATGACGATAGTGATGATGATGGTGATGATGATGATGACTATAATGATGATAATAATGATGATGATGATGATGATTAGCCGTAATGGAGAACTTATCGCGGGACTCAACTGTAAAAGTTGAAAAAGCCGCAAAGTGTGCCGTCGCCAACACTGTCGTCATCGTCAACTTTTCCATGATGCATCGATTATTATTATTATTATTATTGTAATTATTATTGAGCATGTGCTAAAACTTTGTCAAGCGTTGGCTCAGCCCACGGCGCTCCAATTATTAGTTGCTGATGAAAAAGCTGCGCTCGCCCTGCAGACAGCTAAAGCGTCATCTGTCTTAAAGACTATTCTGCCTTGAGTCGATTAGTTCAGGCGTAGAGCGAATGCCCGCCCTCTGTGGAGTTCGTTTGACGATGCTACTGAGTTCCGCATGACGTGTCACCCTCCCTGAACATTTAGGACATTTGTATGGGTGTTGGCCATCGGGTCAACAACTAGCTAGTTTACCACACGACGCATATGAGAACGACCTGCAAGCTAAAGCGCCTAAACGGCATGCTTTCTCGGTGATGTAAAATTTTTGTTCATTGCTCTCTCATATTTCCTGCATTTGTAAGCGTCGAGCATATACTGGTTTACATATTCCTTTACGGACGAGAGCCAAGTAGAGTCGTGACGGTCTTTTCTGTTAGGGTGGCTGTCTTTTTTGGTTTTGTTCTCTACTGCTTCATTGAGAGAAAAGCAATTTCACTAGTGAGCCAAACGAATTTGGCCAAGCAGCCTAACCTCTCTCACATATCGAATGGCTTGTTCTATTCCATTTATTTCCAAGCTTGTATTTATTACCTGACTAAATAGGTAATTGCTAGTTTCATCGCAGATAGCGAGGCATTTGGTGCACTAAAAGATCGGGGGTGCTCAGATAGTAGTATATAGGTGAATCTCGAAATCTTCCCCAGAGACAAAGAGCTACATGTATGTGGATACTTGTCAGAAGTTACAAGATAATACGAGAGTCCGCTCGGAATTTTTCCTATTTCAAATAGTATCGCTCTATAACAAGCTTTCTTGCTTTACATTTGTTTACTACAGGGTTGGACTTTAGTGTTCGTTCCATTTTTTAACCGTATTTGGTAGCACATGGAAGACTGTTTGTGAAATGACTATCAATATTTGATGACTTTGCCGTAGAGGTGGAACAATTAGAACACGACGGTTCTATACCGGGAAATATATGTGTTTATAGGGTTTCTATTACACGCTACCATGTGCGTGTATTTTTGCTAAAAAGAGAGACAGGAAAACCTAAAACGATCTATAGATTATTGAGTGCGCGTATGCGTTTTTTAGCTATAGCACATTCGTATTTTACCTGTAGCCAGGCGTGCGGTGCGTAGCGATCTAAATTGCCACTTGATGTGCGGCTATTTTCGCTAAAGCTTCTTTTTTTTCTTTTTTTTTCTTTTTTCCGTAAGGCTATTGCCCGTGTACGGTTTTTTTCATGTCATGGCTAATTTTTATTCCACTCCGGCATTTACCTTGTCTAAATTGGAAACCATGCAAACCAATTTAAGAGTGGCCGGTCTGGGTTTCGAACCCAGTTCTCCCGAATGCAAGGCAAAGGCTTTGCCACTAAGCCATCTTGCTCGGTTCTTCAAGACAAAGACCATCAATCAGTAATCTTCTCTCTCTGCTTTGCGAAGAGCACACATGCATTCGAACCGAACAGAGCAAGCGAGGAGTGAAGTGAAAACACCGCTCTGATATAAGAACACCACAGTTTGCAAAGCTTCAAATAGTCGAATTCGTTGTCCGAGCCACTCGTCATTGTTTATAGTCCGAATGCTAGCTGAACACGTTGGATAATCTGTTTCATTTTTCCCTATTTAGAAGCGCGTAGTATGTGTAACATGGTCACTCTCTATCTCTCTCTCTCTCTCTCTTACACGGTCTCCTTTGGTTGTTTCCACCTTGTTTTGATTGCAACGCGGATATATAGGTGGACAATGCACGAATTGTGTTGCGTAGAGACTGCCCACCAAATCGGCTTTACCGCGAAAACTGCTTGTTTGCTGTCGGTTAAGATTTGGCAAACGTTGTTGTTGTTTATGTTTAGTCTGATAGCGCACACAATATATCGAACAATGTGTTCCGCCAAACATTTAGTCATCTGCTTCAGCGGCAGATCGGAGATGGAGTTGGTGGTCATGGTGGCATGGATGATGTTCTGTGTTCGGTCGTCAGCGCATGCATTATATGCATGTAGAAAGGCACGGACAAGCTTTGCGGCACTGTGTATGTAGCAAGCTACAGTATCATGAAACCTAGACGTTTTTTTGGCGTTGTGTCTGCTAAACACTCCCCTTGCTTCTGTTTCTTAGACAATGGGTAGTCGGTTCCGATTTCTCAATATTTCAGATATAAGTAAGCCATTAAGGTCCAATGTTCATGTGCAACTTGTGTATCGCGACATATCTTGTTCGCCGGTTTAGAGCTTCTTTTTCTTCTCTGGTACTGAGTGAATTTATAGAACGTATAATGTTGGATTGCCTAAATATGTAGGAATACATTGTATACCTACAGTTAGGAATGTAGTGAATGCCTACAATGCACACACGGACACTACTACAGATAAAAAGGAGCTGAGCCAAACCTACTCCAACCCATTGCAAATTAGACATTTCTCCATCTTTGCTTCCCTGTCGGAACCGCTTTTGCGATACGATAAACCGCTGGAGAAGGTGCAAGCTTTGCTGGATCAAGCATTCCCGGGACCCAAAGAACAATTACCTTGTTGCAGGAATGCTGGTAAAGGCCGTTGCAATTTGCATCTCTATGGATGCAGCCAGTAATTTATCTCTGAATAGGTTGACTAGAGTAGGATGGTTTTGCATTCATAAACCCTAGATTATGTGAAACTAGGACTAGCCAGGAGTAGTGCTGGCTAGTCTAACAGACAGAGCATCATTGAAGAGGCCAGGTCGGTCAGATTAGAATCGTGATTGAGACAAGAATTATCTCGGTGGCTTGTGCCTGTGTTGTGTAGTGTGTGGCCGTCAGGGAATGCGTCATGCACAAACACCATACTTCGAAATACTGGGCATTTCCTCTAAAAAAACACTGCCTTTCGTGCAGTTTTATGAACCACTTCCCATTCACGCTGTCATAAGTCTAGTGTATTCTGGGGTGCTGCACCTTTGCCGAGTCAGGAATTCTCTCACCGTGAGGTCCCATGGAATGGCTCTGGTGGACGAGAACCACTAGGGTATCGATCAGACATTAGCCTTTGATGATACGAAGAGCGGCGAGCCGCTGTGTTTTCCATAGGAGCCGAATCTTAATATGGATGCTACAACATGCGATGCACGAACTCGTACCTGTAAATCCGGCGCGTTATAACAAGCGCTTCATTTTAATACTGTGGCGGGTTAAACACTTAAGACGTAGTTTGTACGGAAGAAGCGTTTTTCCCTAATCACAGAGTAACATCCTTAATTCCTATTCTGTTGGCTAAACGTTGGCTGTATTCCTGTTTCCTAACACTGTTGTCGACGCTGCGCCTCCTTTTGGACGCTCTCTTATTTCTATGAGCTCCTTTATTTTTAAGGTCTTCAGGAGATCCTTTCACGAAGCATGATACAGCTCGAAATGTACAGTGTCTCATTCTATTGACTAAATTACTTTAAAACACGCGCATTTTGTCCACTGTCCCAATGTCGCTAACGAGTATAACCAGCGCACATGCGCCACAATGCGCGACCCTATGGTTACAACAAAAAAAACGGTTTTGGCACCAGGAACCCTAACAACAACGACGAAACGTTGAACTGATCCAGCCTGCACGATAGCGTTAACATTTTGCTGCCGTTGCAAAACACAATCAACAGATTGGTGGCATTTCTATGATGAAACACGTTTTGACAACTTCTATCAGCTGAAAAAAATCATCGAGATGAGCTGGTGTCGACACAAATTGGCTTGCAGCGAGCGGTTTCGGTCGTCTTGGTCGTGTCGAACCCTTGCAATGTTGGGTGCTGGAAAATTTGATAAATGTGCTTTTGTTATTACTACTACTACTACTACTACCACGACAGCTATTAACTACTTGTTAGGTCGGCCCGGCTTTAAATGCTGAAAGCTGACAGCTTGCAGTCAGAGCTCAACTTCAACTTCAGCCGCAACACCGTCGTCGTTCAATCGTGCCGGCTGGCAAGAACTTGCCACTGTTGCTCGTTGAGAAACTTAAAGCTCGCAATTTTCTACCGCCGCTGTTGTTTCGGTCGCGGTGGCGGCGTCTACGACAGCGTGGCGGGGCTGTGTGCCCACGGCAAGATGCGCCAGATCGTCTTATTGATTGCGCTTAACACTGGATCGGTCCTGCTCCTGTAATGTACCTGTATTTGTACACCTGGCGCAGGCTGCTGCTATCATTGTGTTAGATGTCAGCTGGACCGAAACAAATGACAACACGCTAGTTGCTTGAGGCGTCGGTTGGAGCATAGACAAGACATTGATCTCTTGCACTTGCAGAAAAGGAAAGAGAAGAAAAAGGCACGTTTAGGACAGTTAGAACGCCGTCCAAAAATTGCGTGTTCCGTCACCCCGTTCTATCGGTGCCTCCGTATAACTGTCTGCGTATTATAACAAAAGATACCACTACCGGTTCGTTGACGGATGGTTGCGTTGGGGCATCCCGTTGGGCTGACCCGCTCTGCCCAAGACTTAGGGGCCGTCACCCAGGTTTTCTTCGTCCTTGGTTGACTTGTGCTTACTCGTAGATAAAACGCGGCCAATCGAAAACTTTGTCGCCAGTTCCAGCATAGTTTAACTATTTAGTTCATTTTTAGTACCCTAGATTTTCTACGTAATCTAGGGTACAGCCGTCGGTGCTACAGCGGTGCCACATGACATTTTACGAACGTTGCGGCTACAACAAGGTGCACAGAGATGACTCTGACAACGGGAGCAAACACGCTTGTAGTGTCCTACACTATAGTGCACCATGCTCTAATCTATAGACGAGCTGGTGACTGGATGCATCTGTGTCCTATTTCTATTTCTGTCCTATTCCTGTGCGAAGATAGTTAAGAACATCTGGATGGGCTGTTCACACACAAGCATAATTTTGATAATAAATACAAAAGTAGAGGCGACTACGTTTGCGATGTTAGAAGAAGAAACTCTCCAATGATCTATCTATATGTTGGTATTAGTACTTATCTAAGACAGTATTCACAAAAATGAACCTCAACATGCCTTAGCATAATAATATATATCGTTGTTGTGTTCAGGCAGATGTCATTTATATATGTATTTTTTATCACTCACTTTGTCGTGCCATGCTCCATGCCAGTTCACACTTTTTCGTGTGTGCAGCCGCTGATTCCCAGCGCCGGCAACAATTAAATTTAGACTCAAGTCCGCAGTAACTTTTGCTTTTCCAGCAATTTTTGCGGGAATAGCAAGGTGAAGTGTCGGAAGCTATAGAAGCTGTTGCTCAGACCAGGATACAATGCGGCCGAATGGCAAGCAATAATCGTCACGTGTACACAAGGCACATTGTGCATAGCCACCACCACCTAGTATGTTCCACTCATGAATCTCACCAGGTGCAAGACGAATGCCACTGCCGGCTCTGTTTGCAGGAACGCGCTTAATATCACGCGACGAACTGCTAGCCGAATCTTGGCATCCATACGTCCGTTGGGATGGACGCTAAGGAGCCTCGATAAAAAGCGGTCTTTGCAATGAACGTATATAGACGCGTCTAGGTTTAATAAAGCATCTTGTAATGCAACTTGCTTGCGAAATAAATGAAATAATATTAATTCAAATATGTATGATCAACTACCATATACTATTGTTATTGCGTGTATACTACTAGCTCCACACTAATATTATGCGTGCACGTAGATAAGAGAAAGTTGTACGAGGAATTTGTTTGATACACAGTGTTACATGTGTGTTAGATGATGTTACAAATATACGTGTAAGACGACGACTACCGTGTACATTCGCAGGGACCCAAATGTCATGTTCCCACCCTGAATGATTGATTACATTGAATAAACATATATATATATATATATATATATATATATATATATATGGACGATGAATAACAATTAAATCTTGTATCATTGCCCTTTACTTTGTTGCATAAACATTTCGCACTAAGAAGCATGTTTTTGTAAGGACATGTGATTGAAATGAAAAAAAGATAATTTGTGATTTATTCATTTTAGCATCAAGCCCCAGCTTCTACGAGCTGTGGTCGAGAAGTCACACAGGTTTTGCGACATACACATCAAAGTCAACATGCACTAGTGTATACGCTAGCATTTCGACTTGCTTTATCAAATGAATCGCTCGTGTGACTTCTAGCCGCACACCAAATTGTTATTTGATCACAAAAAATCCTCAAAAAAGACCTTCCTCCTCCTCCAGCTTTCTCCTGCTACGTTCAGTAGCGGTTGTATATACATATCTATAATATTTTATGCTGATTGATCCCCAACCTACAGTGCTTCCCGAAACGTTACGTTTCGTCGCACGTCTCCTAGAATTGCCCAATCTATTGCTAGGTATAGGGCCACTACGAGCTACTTTTGCCGTATGTCGGCGATCTTACGCTGGCCTCTGAGAATAAAGTACGCATAGTGTTGTTGTTGTTGTTGTTGTTGTTTTTTTGTTGTTGTTGTTAATGTTGCTGCTGCTGCTTCTGTAGTTATTGAAAGCATTGCTGTTGTTGTCGTTGTCGTTTTTTGTTGATGCTGGTGCTGTTGTTCTTGCTGCGGCTGTAGTAAGCACTTTACTCAAGAAGTTAGCCGTACAAGAAGTCACTTGGCTGTGATTTGCCTGCTGCTTGTGTTGTCTTCTCTTGTCTCTTGTTCTCATTCGTTTCGCGCCTTTTGCGCTTTTTCGTGTGCCGTTACTCCGTTTGGTCTTCCCTCCTTGTATGCATATATATATATATATATATATATATATATATATATATATATATATACATACATACAAGGAGCCCAAACGGAGTAACGGCGTACGAAAAGTATATATATATATATATATATATATATATTGCTCATCCACTTATCATCGGCCTATCTACACATCTAGTGTACCTATCGATTTATCTATTTAGCCAGCAGCTAGCTCTTCATCGTGCTTTGTTTCTGCTTCCACCACCACGTTGTGTTCGTTCGTTCATGCTCCCTTTCCCCCTGCACCACATCTCTCTCTCTCACAATCATGTATACATACATACATACATACGTACATACCTGTATACATACCATTGCCACGCTGGACATCCAGGCAGGCAGCCAGGCAAGCATACATATATGTACACAGACATAGACACATCCACACACACACACATACACGAAAACACACGCACACGACTATACGTATACAAACACTCTCTCTCTCTCTCATACACAAACTCGTATACGCAGGCTGCAAGCGGCCGCCCGCGTTTTTGCCCGGCTGCCAGCCAGCCAGCCACCGGGTCGTACGGAGAACGGCAACGGCGGCAGCGGCACGAAACGACGCAGCACCGACGAACACCACGAACACCAGACGAACAACTGACACAGATTCCTTCCTTCGTTCCTTCGTTCCTTTCTTCCTGTCTCGATCGATGATGCTCGGTTTGCTCGATCGATGCTGCTGCTGCAGCTACGACTAAGATGTGGGACGAACAATCGGACGTACATTGCCGACGACGACGACGACGTCCGGCGGGAGACATCTTTCCGTAGTGTTCTTTGTTGTTGTTGTTGTTGTTGTTGTTGTTGTTGTTGCCTCGTCATTGTCGTTGTTGTTGATGTTGTTGTTGTCACCGTTGTCGTTATTGTTGTTGTTGTTGTCACCGTTGTCGTTATTGTTGTTGTTGTTGTAGTTGGCGATATTAATATTGCGCTCATCAGCAACCGTTACTGCTTCTGCAGCCGATGCAGTAGAATCAGTTGTTGTTGTTTTTGTTGTCGGTTGTTGTTGTTGTTGTCGGTTGTTGTTGCTGTTGGTTTTGTTTTTGTTGTTATTGCTGCTATTGTTGCTCTCGGTGGTACAGTCTTGTTGTTGTTGTTGTTGTTGTTGCTAACTTTATTGTTGGAATAGGACAATCGTCGGCAGTCAATGTTGTCAGGCTGTTTCTGATATCTCTCGTGTGTTGCGGCCAACCGTCACCGTAGTTCATTACTGCTAAACTGAATGCTACTGCCGTCTGTTTCTATGATGTTGCTGTTAGTACAATTTTTAACAGCCAAAAAACTCCAACAACAACTGCAGCAGTAGTAGCAGCAATAGCAACAACAATAACCACAACAACAACAACAACAACAACAAAAACGATACCAGCAACAGCAACAACAACAACAACAAAAACGATATCAGCAGCAGCAACAATAGCAATAACAGCGACAGCAGCAGCGAACGACGCCCTGATCGCCGTTCTCTGTCCTGGTCGTGGCGGTTGGCCTGCTGGTTGCGTTACCGGCTCGGTCGAAACTCCTTCCTTTGGTGCGATGTACTGTTGCTGATGCTGCTGCTGCTGTTTCTGTTGTTGTTGCTGATGTTGTTGTTGTTGTGGCTGTTTCTGACGTTTCTGATGTTGCTGCTGTTGTTAATGTTGCTGCTGTAACTACCGTTGTTGTTGTTGTTGCTGCTGTTGTTATTATTGCTGTTTCTGACGTTTCTGATGTTGCTGCTGTTGTTAATGTTAGTGCTGTAGCTACTGTTGTTGTTGTTGTTGTTGTTGCTGCTGTTGTTATTGTTGCTGCTGTTGTTAATGTTGCTGCTGTAGCTAATGTTGTTGTTGTTGCTGCTGTTGTTATTATTGCTGTTTCTGACGTTTCTGATGTTGCTGCTGTTGTTAATGTTAGTGCTGTAGCTACTGTTGTTGTTGTTGTTGTTGTTGTTGCTGCTGTTGTTATTGTTGCTGCTGTTGTTAATGTTGCTGCTGTAGCTACCGTTGTTGTTGTTGCTGCTGTTGTTATTATTGCTGTTTCTGACGTTTCTGATGTTGCAGCTGTTGTTAATGTTGCTGCTGTAGCTACCGTTGTTGTTGTTGCTGTTGCTGCTGTTGTTGCTATTGTTGTTGCTGCTGTTGTTGTTTTTATTGTTGTTGTTGTTGTTGTTGTTGTCGTTGTTGTTGTTGCTGTTGTTGTTGTTGCAGCTGGTCGCGATGACGCCTGCGGCAGTGTGCCAATCGCCGATCCAATCGAGATTATGAGCTTCGTTCGGCACCGGGTCGGATGCGGCAGCAGCAGCAGTAGCAGGCTGGCTGGCTGGCCACGCCATGCAATGCTATGCTATGATGCCGCGATGCTATGTCATGCCGCATGCCGCATGCCACGCCGCATGGCGACACCGTTGTCGCCTAACGAACAAGCGGCGGCGGCGGCATCACGTGTGTCTTTGTGTGTCTTTGGGTGGCGTTTGTGTCTGTGTGTGCGAGCGAGCCAGCGCTCGCGTTCATCATGTCATGTCGCGCATCTCCGCTGCTGCCGCCGCCGTTACCGCCGCCACCGTTACCGTTACCAAGGAACGCTCTTACTCTTGCTCTCATTTCGCCGCCCAGGCCAAACCGGAGATGGCCAGACGAGCATGGCGGCAATCAACCGTGCTTACGACAACGACGACGACGACGACGACGACGACGACGGCAATGACGACGACGACGACGGCAATGACGACGACGACGGCGACGATGACTGCAAAAAGTCACCACAACAGCAACTGCAGCAGAGGCAGCAGAAGCAGCCGCTGTTGCTGCTGCAGAATGACCAGCAACTGCTTCCTCGATCATCGACGAGGAATCAATCGTCGTCATCGTCGTCGTCGTCGTATGTCGTTGTCGTGGTCGTAGTAGTAGTAATAGAAGTAGTGGTAGTAATGGTAGTAGTGCTATTAAAAGTAGCTAGCACAGTCAGGTACAGCTACAACACCCGAACGAACCAGAGGCAAGATCATCACACACGCTCAAACAACTAGGCACACAACAAAACATACACACGAGCATACCCCGCACACGAATCACGAGTGCGCACGCACACACAAACAGACACACAGAGACACACAGATACAGTACGGTCGTGGTAATAACACCAGCAACGAGCTGGAGCCGCGAACGGGAACACGAGCGGCAATAAAGGAGGCGACAACAGCAGCAGCAGCAGCAATAACAACAACATAGCAACAACAACAGCTGCTGCAACAAGAACAGCAACAACAACAACAACAACAGCGACAACAACGACAACGACAGCAATAACAACAACAACAACAACAACAGCGGCAACAACAACAGCGACGACAACAACAACAGCGACAACAACAACAGCGACGACAACAACAACAGCGACAACAACAGCAACAACAACAACAACAATAAAAACAACAACAGCAGAAACAACAATAGCAACAACAATAACGGTAGCTACAGCAGCAACATTAACAACAGCAGCAAGATCAGAAACGTCAGAAACAGCAATAATGACAACAGCAGCAACGACAACAACAACAACAACAACGGTAGCTACAGCAGCAACATTAACAACAGCAACATCAAAAACGTCAGAAACAACAATAATGACAACAACATCAGCAACAACAACAGAAACAGCAGTAGCATCAGCTGTACATCGCAGCAAAGGAAGGAGTTTCCATCGAGCCGGCAACGCAACCAGCAGGCCAATCGCCATCACCAGGACGAGGAACGGCGATCAGGGCGTCGTTCGCTGCTGCTGTCGCTGTTATTGCTATTGTTGCTGTTGCTGATATCGTTTTTGATGTTGCTGTTGTTGTTGTTGCTGGTATCGTTTTTGTTGTTGTTGTTGTTGTTATTGTGGTTATTGTTGTTGCTATTGCTGCTACTACTGCTGCTGTTGTTGTTGGTGTTTTTGACGACAACAACAACAGCGACGACAACAACAACAACACACGTCACAGAAATGTTAGCCGGCATCCTTTCACAGATGAAGATGCACAACTAACACGTGTGATTGACTAAATAAGGTTGTTGTTGTTGATGTTTTTGATGTTGGTGTTGTCGCTGTTGTTCTTGATGCTGTTGTTGTTGTTCTTGGGTGGTCTTTTTATGCAATTGGACTTAGCGAAAATTCAAAGAGTGCTCTCCCGTTGCTCAGCACAGAGTTGATCCTGTAATGCGCAGTGGTGCCCTGTCGTCATTAGCTGGCGTCATTAGCGCAGTAGTAATTCTATTGATAGCCGTAATGCCTCACAGAAGTTGTCCATTGTCACTAATTTTTCGCACGCTTAACTGGCGAAGGGCTAAGTTCTATGATAATTTGCAGCCATCAAGGCGTATTTATATTAGCAAGGTGTGATTCTATGTACTCAAACTGTTTTCATTAGAGAGTATGGTTGACGATTCTGCCGATTCCTTTTCAGTTATCACACTGGTGTTAATGAACCTGCGAATGGTGACACCCCAACAGTACACCATAGCGATAGGGACCATTGCTACTACCGTTGGTCCCTGGGCATACTGCAAATGCTGTTCTAAATTCGAAGGTGCGTCCTCGCTTGGAAAAACTAATAATTCGGGTGATCTTAGACCGACTTTGCCTGTTACTACGACTGCTAAGCTGAAAGGACTTGTGAAATAGCAGGACTGGTTTTGTTTGCATCGCATGTTACAATCTAGCCTTGTCAGAATACCTCCCGAGAGTCGCCTTGTTAAATCGAGTGACGTCGTGTCAGGAAACGCCAGTCGACGTACTGGGGTTCCTGAGAGCGCGGAAAGGAGCACAGTTTTAAATTATTTGATTATTGGTTATATGACGAGCTTGATATGTGGGCTAAATATTCTTCTCAGCAACGATGCTTGCCGGATTACACAAAAGCAGGTCCCATGAGAAAAGCAATTCAATGTTTGTTTCGGTTAGGGTCGTCAACAAGGCATGCCGGGCATTCTAGGTTGTTAGAGAAGAAGAGGAGTCACTGTTAAAACACTCTTATATGTGCAATTCTAGAATCTGCTCACTTAGCAGGGGGAGGGGGGGTCTTTGGTGGGATCCAAGCTTCTGAAGCACCTTCTATTGAGGGACTGTTTTCCATTCGCTTTAATTGCGAGCCTTCGTAGCGAGCAAATTCGGCAGAGTAAAGCCGTTTTGTGGGAAGCAAAGATACTTTTCCGAGGAGTTACGAAACGACTCAGGACCGTCTTAAGCGGATTACAGCGAGTGTACATGAGATGATCTTGCGGCTGTCATCGTTTTCTGTGTTAACTGCGGCATATGTGCGCGTGCTGCCTGTACTGGTGCAGCATTGGTCAATGAGTTACGGCTAATTTGACTAGTCGCAATAGCTTCTTTGCATTAGTGGCAGTCACTAAACAAGCTATGCATTGTTTAGGCACTGCCATTCCAATATCTACAAATATATATATATATATATATATATATATAATATATATATATATATATATATATATATATATATATATATATATATATATATATATATATATATATATATATATATATATATATATATATATATATATATACAATCGTAAATATGTCGTGCTTGACGATTGCTAAAGGCCCTTTGACCGACTACCGGCTCCTGTGTGTGTTGTCGACATACACGACATACGTCTACTTCGCCGTTTTGATTGCTATAGCCGAACCGTAGGCACTAACTTTGCCATTTGTACGCCATTTCCGGCTAGAGCGGCCCAAAACGCTCCGCAATATACTCGTCACTTATCGACCGTTATTATGACAATTCTCCGTGACAGTGCTTATTTATCACGAGAGTCACCTATTAGCACTGGTGCCGTCTTCTTTGCCGTTTTTTCTTGACCGGTTTGCCTTCAGACCGTTGTCCTAACAGCAACCGTTGGCGTACGAACAGTAGCCGTCAAAGTGGCAAAAGCGGTACCGCGACAGCCGCACACCTATCTCGTATCTGTCGCTGTATATTTAGTGACCATTGGCAAGTGTGTTATCGTTCGGCGTTGGTTTCCAATACTGACGACCGTCTGATGTTTTCATGTATCATCCGCGCCAATTAGATAACTCTGGTTTGTCTATCTAATCTAAGCGGCAGCGCAAAGAAAAAAACACTACGCTAGCAACAAAAATACGCGGAACTTGAAAATGTTACTATAATCGTTGATGATGTCCCGAGGTATATATATATATATATATGTATTTTTATATGTATTAATATATATATATATAGCCCTCGTGCAGATACTGATTTACCTCTGAAAAATCGTGTATATATGTGTATGTATATTGTGTGTGTGTTTGGGACCGACATAAACCGTCAGCAAATTTATTCATGTATGCTGTCCGTTACAGGTGTAGACACCGTTCATATATCATTTATTTCGTTTCCGGCCAGTAGCTAGTTCACGGCTGTCCGAGCCAACGTTGTAAAGCTGTACGCGTGCCCAACATTTGAGTACTTTTGACATTTCTTTTTCTTCTTCTCGGCCTCCTCCTGCTACATACCTCGTTTGAAATGCGGTGCATCGCCCCGTGCAGAGCGTGCACCCGCGATGCACCCGACACAGTTACGCCCCATAAGAGGGGCTTCCTTGACCCAAGGAAGGTCATCGTCATACCGTCAAACCCCGCTGTTGCGCTGCTGTGAGCCCAGCCGACGGAATGACTTGCACTCAACGGCGTCGTTGATGCCGGCATGTCTCGCCGCTTGGTCTCCGTTGCGGATGCATAGGATAACGGAGGATGTGCCATAGCGTTTACCGGTTCTCCGCATCTGCACTATGAGGCTTTAACGACACTATGGGGCGTCCAGTCGAAGACCGTCACCAATCCCTATAATAATGCTGTTGAGCAATGTAGCCAGAACAGCGCCATTATGAGCCGAGGGAACTAAACCATCTAACTGTTTTTTGAAAAGAGGAGTCACCCGCTTATGCTAAGCACACACGTATTCTTCATGCGGTTCCTCCTTGATGTAGCCCTCCACCTGCAACAGCAATGCCACTAGCGCGATGCGACACGAGCTGAATGACTTCGTTTTCGTGATACAGGTAGCAACGCCCGTGTTTTCTGTCAGAGTCATGCTAGAGCTCCAGGCAAGCGCAACTGTTTCACGGTCGTTATGGCCAGACCGTTGAATTCCGCAGTTTATTGCTCCAGTCCCCTAGGTCCACTTCTCTCAGTATGTGAGTGGAGTTGACCTAGTGGCTGAAAAGGAAGAACGGAACAGGTAGAAGCGCTGTGCGAACTAACCGGGTTTAGTCGATTGCATGCACGATTGATCTTAGTGGACTGTTTATCAAAGAGTGGACTGTTCAAAAATACTCTTAGAGAATAATGGCATTCCCAGTAATTCTCCGATACTGAGGAGCAATTACCGTTAGACCAGGCAAGAGCCCCGGGCCTAAGTCAACGTCGTTCGAGAGCGGTTGCACTGCGTCGCGACAATTGCTGGCTCAATAGCCCTCGACACTGATCAGTGCTAGGGCAATCATGCTTTTATTATCCCCGAGGCAGGCAAAGTGAGCTAGTGCCAGAACATACCGTACAGGATTCGAGAGAGGGTACCCGAACAGGATTCGAGACCCTTGGCGGGCCTATCTGCTCACTGTTTGCTGCACCATGTTGCCAAACGGCTGAGTCTAGCTGGCGAAGAAAGAAGAGCGGGCGAATTCCTCAGACTGCTGGATATGCAACTCGGCAATGCGTCCTTGGTCCGGGAACCCAGCTCCCCAAATGTGGGATACAACAGGGGGAAAATAACTTGCGGCCCGGCCCTTTTCTGTCTGGCGATTTGTCTATTGCATTTTGCTCTGGAATCGGAGTTTAAGCCACTCTTGGTCGGAATTTAAGCTGTTCCTAGGCGATAGACCGATTGGTAAAAATCGCCCTGAACAGAGAGTGCGGGATAATAGATTTCTGGTGTTCCAGATTGGAATGCCTAGATGCGCATCCTGCACTCTACTTGATGCGAACTTGTATCTGCGTCTGCCCAGAGGAACGGTCTACAAAGTTTTGACAAGAAGCTAAGAAAGTGCGTGACGCGGTTGTTAAATCTGAATTTGGATGGAGTAAGTTGAGACCTTTCCACCTCAGCTGGAAGTCTAGGTATCCGACGTGCAACGGATCTGGCCCAGATCGCATTTTTGCGTTCAATCACTACTCATCAAAAATCGATTTCATCGATATCTCTCCCGAACTCCAAGACATTCCTAGAACGGCTTGTAGAGTCCGAGATAGAGGAGTTTGCCGCCGGCACTTGGCAAGGTGCGCCTAGTAGTAGCTTTCATGGATTCGAGCGCCAATTGGCTTCAAGCCATCCCCTCGTCGCAGCTGGGAACGATGCTTGACAATACAACATTTCACATCGCTGCTGGTATACGGTTTGGGGTGGCCATATGTGGACCTCACACTTACTCTATTTGCAGCACGCCAGTGGTGCCGACGGAAGGGCATGACCTTAGCAATTTTAGGAGCTGCGAAAGACATTCGTGCCACGCTAACAACGTGTTTTTAAGACATTGCAATCTGCATTGTACCTTGCAGGAAGCAGCCAGTTGGTCTGAAGGACCGCGAGTTGGAGGCAACTTTTATAGTACAGCCAGTTGCCTACATTGAAACATTGGAAATAATAAGCGAAAACACGGTAAGATTTTTAAGAGAAATTGGGTAAACACGGCAAGCGAGAACGATGCGGAGAGAGCGGAGGAGTTGTTGCTGCAGAGAATGTCAATTGAAGTGCGGCCGTGATGCTAAGCTCACTGTCCTCAGGCAGTGGTTTACCGGGGTTGATCTGATTATGTATTAAGATATATATTGTGTATAATGTGTAAATAGAGTTTCAACTACAGTATAGTGTAAACAAATGGTCGAACGGCTGAGATGCTATAATTCAAGGCCCAGTTCCTTGTGTAATCCAGTAATTCAAAACAAAGATACCATTCTCATATATATATATATATATATATATATATATATATATATATATATATATATATATATATGCATGCTCTTAGAAGTTCACTATTTCTGTCTGGCGTTATGTAAGCGTCGCCCAGCTCCGCCGTGCCTCACTGTGTCCTTGAGGTCACACAGAAAAATAACATAAGCTTTAGTAACAGCAGCTACCCCCGGCCCATATGGGGGCAATGACCGCTTGATTATGGAGTGTTACGCAATGCGTCAACTAGGCAGTCCGGCAATTTGTAGATAGTTCTCTTTGTCGGCGTTTGAAGCACTAGAAGCACTAAGCGCCGTGATGATCTATCGTCACGACGCCACTGGTGATCACCAGTGGCAGGTCGTCGTAGTACAGCGTCACACTAGCAAACATTTTCGAACGAAAGCCGATTGAATTGGCCGTTTCGTCGATGCGTCGTCGACCGTGGTTGATTGTCGATAGGGGAAGAATCGGCAGATCTAATGACGTTGACGGGGCCCAGCTGATGTCGCAATACAAGTGAGGTGTGACGACGACGGCGACAACCCCAGCAGCAGCACTGAGGGGTGAGCGAGCGAGCGAGCGAGAGAGAGAGAGAGAGAGAGAGAGCGAGAGGAAGAAGATGAAGGAGTTCTGAAGTTGAACTGAGAAACTTCGCGCTGAGACTAGGTAGTGGCTAGTTAGTCGATGGTTAGAGGCTACCACGGCCCCTCAATGAACGACGAACCAACCGACCGACCGGTGACCGTACGGAACATGCCTAACACAGACGCGAACGATCTCAACAGAATTCTCATCGTAGCGAATAAAACCTAATAGAGACATTACTGGGGCGTCGCTACATCCGGCTGGGGGGGGGGAGGGAGCCTCTTCTGCCTCTATTGAAGACCAGTCGTTCCTAACCCAGGTAATAGTAGGCTGGCGCTATTCACGATACGGACAAGTAGCATATCATATTAGTCTGGGGGGTGAGGAGATTTGAGGTTTTTGAGTGGGTGAAAGACCCGCACTAGGTACTGTTGGTTGCTAGTACCGATAATGCCGATTAGCGTTTCCAAACATCCCATATAGAAAGAAAAACATATAATATTGATGTTTAATACATGTAAAATATCTATATGCATAACATTGCCTTAAAACAGTGTTTGCTTTTCCGGGACGTCGTCGCTCAGTAGTTTGCAAGAAACGGCTTTCTAAGCCAATCAAATGTAGAAATTGTGGGAATACCTGCACTCAGAGAAGCCTGTATTAACCCTCAGATACATGCATTACTGCTCGATAATTTTATCACATCTTTGGCTTCGAGAACGATCTTCTTATAAATAAATATTGGCGTGATAGCTGTAATATATTATGTTCACTCATGTTTCTTAAGATTATATATATACCGGCAGGTTCAGTGTCATATCTGCTTAAAGTGTAAATGCCGAGAATGTTTCTTGTGTAACCCAGTAATTCAAAGTGTATATATATATATATATATATATGCGTGTTTCCATATGCACTTTGTGGAGTGAAGGCATTACAGTACTTGTTTTTAAGGAGGATGAATCGTCATCAAGCGTAATTATCCAAACGTGCACCACCGCCTACTTTATAACAATAAAAACTAGCTTGTTTTGTGTAATGATTTTTTTTACATTCAGATGCTGCGACTGCCTTATAAAGCGAACGAATTTCATGAGCACTGCGGGAACATTAGGTTTTTGTTACCACGCAGACTGCTGCAAGATTTGATATATATCTATCATTTCACGCAGCCAATTGCAGTTAACGGACTCCGTACAACTCCGTATACCTGTATGCACCTTATTTTGTAAGCGTCTATGCTGTCTATGGGTTCAAATATTTGGCCATACACCAAATATCCAGTTAACTCGGCATTTCATGGAAATATAGACGTAACGGATTAACGGTGATAACCTGTACCTGTAACGAAAGAACGTTTTTAAGAAGAATGTTTTTAATTCTATTGACCATCATGCGTCTTCTACGGGCTTGAAGTCGCTATGAGGCATACCTTCAATACACCGAGGGCCAGACATGTTGAGATATCTAGGGTTTCTCAAACAGTCATTGTGGCGGCAACGGCCGCTGACTCAGCGGTAAGTTGTATACAATCTATTCTTAATGAGCACCGATCAAGGAAAGTCCAATAAAAAAAGGGGACCGGCAATGTGTGTATATTTTTTTGTATCACGGTATGGCGATGCTGCCTGTTTCCCCGCAGCTGGGCAGTAATAGTCTCTCTCTCTATTACAATATTGAATAATGTAGTATTATTCATTTATTATTTACTTTAATAAGTAATTATTATTCAATATATAATGAATATCTATATTATATAAATAATAAATAACAATAATATTATTGAAATACCAAATATAAAATTTTATATTTGGTCGTACATATCCACATATCGTGTGGATATGTACGACCGACCGCGTTGGTTCAAAGACCCTGTGGTATAGGTCGAAACACTGACATACTGCTTACATGTTCTAATTAATTAGAATAGCGTGGGTGTCGCGGCGAAAGACTTCAATGTTTGTCTTAATAGGCCGCAGGAACTACTAGGTAGCTCCAAATTGTAAATGACTTAAAATCGTGTGCATTTAGAAACCCAAATGAGTTAATTGATAATCGACGTCTGTGCTACGAATATCCTCGAAGGCGCCAAGATCATCAACGGCGTCAATCACATCTGCACTGAAGCACAAGCGCATGTCTCCTGTCATTTGCCCAGAAGGCTGCAAATTCTTGCCCCCCCCCCAGACACGCGTGCTGGAAGACGTCCGCCACGACTGCAAGCCGATTGGGTATGCCAGATCAACAAATTTTGTGGAGTTTCTTTCAAGGAAAATGTATAGGCTTCAGTAGGTAGGAGGTTTCTTGATGGAAGGCTTTTCCCGCTCCCCGGTAGCCAGAGAAACACCATAAATAGCTGTTTGATATATCGGGACGCATTTGGCCTTGGCACTCAAATACCATTTTTCCAGTTGTTCGGCAGGGTCCTGCCTCCATTAAATCAAGTTCAAGGTAATAATCTATTCGAAAGACACCGCCTTAGTGATAAACTATATATCTGCTTTAGCTGGTTAGAGCCGCCGCAAAATGGAAAATAGAGCGCGAAGCTGTTGCCACTGTTATATATTTGTATGATGCTACCGACGAAAAACCAGAGCATGTGTCGCGAACATTATCTATAACGCGCAATTAACGCAGGTCGCACGTTCATTTCACATACGGGCTTTGCTCTTCAACTTCCACTTGCAAGTCGTGCAGAGGTAGCTTTATGCTATGTTATAATGCTGTGATGGGAAAGACGGAAACCCTCATTTAAATCGATACCTCAAGTCTATATTTTTAGTTTTATTACTAAATAACTAACTGATGTTATTTGCAAAATTGTACGCCGACGGATTCGTTTGATTCTACCTTCAGCTGGCTGACGCAAAGGTGACAGAAGCCGTAGAAATAGTCGGCTTAACAATAAAAAAAATAACGGAGGCACTCGGATTTCGGAAAAGTTAATCCAACAATAACGGGCTGTCTTTATTGGGCAGACGGACATTTCTTACTGCAATAGGGGTAGCGGGCAAGCTGTCTTTGCTCATAGCCCTACGTCTGTTTGGTCTCAACAGTTAAACGATTTGAGCTCAGATACTCCTAAAAGGGTGAAACCAATGTTTACTACGTACATTCATATGTTCATGTAACCACAAAGAATAACCTTGTATTACGTACATTCCTATGTTCATGCAACTACAAGGGATAACCTGCCTGCAACATACCGTAGCGGAACATAGAAGCTTTTAAACAGGGCAAACCTCAGGTGTTTTTCAGACACTATTTTCGAATTCGATTTGCTTTGTCAGAAGTCCACGCTTATTCTTTAGATCTGCTTGCATATATGCATTTGTTTAAATGCAAAATTTGCAAATTGGGCGCTACATGTTTAACGTGCAACGAAATATATTTTATTCAGTATTGTAAAATGGTGGTAGACATTTGCTTCCTGGCAACGTGTACTAACAAAGATTCCCGCTGCTTGATTGTGTCCAGTACTACAAGAGTGTATACTGGCTGGGGATAATAACGCATAACCGCTGGACAAGAAAACTTCCAGCTTGCTTGTCCCTTATGGCGGCCGCCAGTTATTTCGATACTCTGTGAAAAAATTACGTAGTAAATCCGATGGCCCCCAGATTCACGGTATTCTCGCCAAGCGTAGGGTTCAAGCA
This sequence comes from Dermanyssus gallinae, assembly GCA_003439945.1. Classification (NCBI taxonomy): domain Eukaryota; kingdom Metazoa; phylum Arthropoda; class Arachnida; order Mesostigmata; family Dermanyssidae; genus Dermanyssus; species Dermanyssus gallinae. The sequence goes on from QVRM01006033.1 coordinate 321,114, forward strand.
TAGTAGCGGGTCGTCATTGATGGATGTGTGCATCGAGCCTCATTCTGCACACCTCCGCGTGCACGAGAGACCCTGCCTCCCGAAACCGTTAACGGCCTTCCAACAACTTTGCGGTTCTGCGGTACGGACGTCGAGTTTAATGACAATGCATGCGCGTTTGCAAGCATCGTTCTTGACAACAATAGTTGAAAACATGAGGTGGAGACAGGAGCTCTTCTGGGTCAACGCACTAGAAAGCCCGTCTCATATACATACCTTAAAGTTAGGGATGGGACATCGATAACACGTCTTGGCGTGACTCGGAAACATACGCCAAGTTACTTACGCCTAAAATATATACGCACACTAATACATTTAACTCTCTCTCTCTCTCTCTCTCTATATATATATATATATATATATATATATATATATATATATATATGTATATACATAAATAAATATATATATATATATACATATATGCAAATATTTATATATAGGCTTGTCAATGGTTTACTTGCCGCGTTTGCGTTTATTAGATCGGGAATTCGATCAATAATTGACGTCATCATGACGGCTGGTTTCTGTACGTGCTTGGTTTTGGGCTGGTGCTTTCGGGGGCACGGTCTGCCGCGAAGCTGGACGAGCCTTAAAGGGGAACAGCGAGACGTAACAAGGCGGCGGCGACATCGAACAAGCCCTGTTGCACGGGGGTACGGGGGGGGGGGGAGAAAGGCGCTCGGTTTCGCCTACTTGGAGAAAGGTTCTAATAACAATAATAATAATAATAATATGATTGGCAAACGTGTATATGAGCCACCGGGACATAGTTGCCGTCATGTTCCTGCCAGTTTCGTCTTTGCTTTCGTCTCCGTCTGTTTTGCGCCTGCTTTCTCTACCTGTTTCTTGTTTCCCTCGTGATAGTCTTCGTATTTTTGGTTGAAGCAATGAGCGTTCCGTTGCAACTAGAGACAGAGCTTCTAGCCTGTCCATCATTATCATCATCAACATCATCATCATCATCAACAACAACAACAATAACAACAACAACGACACCAACAAAAGTAACAACAAGAAACCTTCTCAGAAAGGACAAGCAAAATCTCGCCACTCTCTCGCATTCCATCAACATAATCACGAGATCAGCAACAACAAATCCGAACACGACGACAAAGACAAGGATGATAGAAACAACTCAACACAACAACAACCACCAACAACAATGGTAATCGATCATTGCTACTGCTTCTGTTTGAGATATAAAATATCCGTACACGGTTCTGTCGTTGTTATTGTAGCTCTTCGAGATAGAGAGAGAGAGAGAGAGAGTGAAGGGGCGAGATAATGTTTGTGTTTTGTGAGAGAGCAATTGGCGGAGAGAAGGGAGAGTGTGCGCAAAAATTAGCACAGCACAGAAGATGAAGAAGAAGAAGAAGAAACGAAATTTGATTACTGCTCTCGTCCCCGCCGCCGACCCGACTAATTGTCGCCAACGGTGTCATTAGTAAATGGAGCTTGGCGTGCAGTTAATTACGTAGGCAATAATTTAATAGTGTGTGGTCATCAGGGTGAGAGCGAAAAAAAAAGAGACCCCGATAACAAATGGATGGACTTATTACTACTATACGTGCTTGGCATGTATAGCCAAATACACATATCATCACCCTTTTAGATGATAGGTGCGCTTAGAGCGGCGGCATAAGCCAACCGAATATTGAGATATCTAGGGCTTTCCCAGGCACATGACGCAAAGCAACCATGACGAGCGCATTAGTAGACAGAGGCCACGCCGCCACCTTCGTTGACCGCCAACTGTGGCTGCGGTGATGACTACGTGTTAGAGAGTTGCGGGAGTAACTATGACTCTCTTACCGGCTTTGGTCCGCTGGTGCGCGACTTCCGCGCGCTGCGGGGACCTTCACGAGCCCCTATGACCATCTAACGGGGGGCAAGGCATACGATAGAGATTGGTTGGCAACGAATTTATATTGTCATCCTGTCGTGGCCCATTCGAGGGCTGTTAAGGCTATTGCCAGTACGGGGAGAATGTGCTGCATAATGACCCCCGGGCCGGACGGTTAATGCCCTGGGTGACACCCGGTGGTACCGTCCGAGACGCCTGCTGCCTTGGCTTAATAGGCAAAACGAGTGAGAAGTGGCCACACGAACGCAGACTGCAGTAGTAGTAGCAGTGGTAATGCAGTAACATTAGAGCTAAGAATGGTAATTAATTAGGAGACGTTCATTTACGGATTAGTTGCGAATTTCGCTCGCTTGAATAACTAACTCAACAAGTCAAGAATAGCCAACCCTATGATGCCTAATCTATCATAAGTGTGATGATTGATAATGGCATCTAATCGTCCTCGTGCCTTTCTGTGCGTGAAATAAATAGCTTTGGTCTAGTAACGCAGCGCATCGCTGTATCTCGTGTGAGTTCCGGAATACCACACTATCCAGCTCCACAGTTATTCGCCGAACCAGCAACAGCATCTCGTATGCTCCCGTAGGGAGTTTCATGAAGACTATATTACTCAGTGTATTTGTCGGTTCTGCTCGCAGCAATGCGCTACCACGCGGTTGATTGTCCGGCACTGCAACGAAGAATTTTACACTTCTTCTCTCGGTGGAACGGCAAAACAACAAGTATTTATGTTTAATAATAGCATGAACTATTTTGTACATACTCTATTTGAGTGAAATAAATATGATTGAGATATATATATATATATATATATATATATATATATATTTATATATATATACATATACATATATATACTCTTGCCCGTTCTTCCCATTACGACAATTTAAAACTTGTGGAAGAACCTGGCGCGCCCCAGGCCAACCTTCCTAGGAAGCGGCAATGAGACTACTCCATTCGCGCAACATTTTTCTCTGTGTTTGGTGTGCTAGGCATGGCATCATCCACCATGAGTTTCCAAACGATAGACCCAGGTGTCTACTATGTGTTTTTGCCGCCCTCCAAAGAAAATGACATCGCCGCATCCACCGTGCTCATGGGACATTGCAACATCGCGCAAATATCTGCAGAACTATCTCCAGGGAAAGAAATTTAGTTTACCAGAAGCTATAAAGCGCACTTGGAGACATTCCTCGAGATGAAACACATTTTTTGAAAATCGATTAGCTCTTTAAATGTTTCAAGTAAAAAAGCTCAAGCCCGTAATACATAGGGTTTGCTAGGTCAGTGGTTGCCCTGCGCTGTGTCTTTTAGCAGAGGGAGTGAAACAGTCAAACGCGTTGAATTTGATCATAGAAAGAAAATCGTGTTGTCGATATTATCTTGTATAATATGTTGGAGTTGGATAAGCCAGCCATTTATTATTACATAGAAGGATAGATATATGTATATCTTTATTTTGTTTTATATCTATAGGAATGTATATATAGTTGTTGTCGTAATTGTTGCCAGTACTGCTATTGATGATGTTGCTGTTGTCGTCGTCGTTACTGCTGCTGCTGATGTTGATGTTGTTACCATTGTTGTTGCTGTTCAGTTATAATCGCCGTTCTGATCGTGCTATGCGTGCAAAACGGCCAGCCGGCTCGCACAGCATCTTCACTCACGCGTTGCTTGTTGTTGTTTTTGTGTTTGCTGTTGCTGTTGTTGTTGTTGCTGCTGTTGCTATTGTTGTTGTTGTTTTTGTTGCTGTTGTTGTTATTTTATTGGCCTTTGATTGTTGTCTTCCGTAACTGCCACGGCAGCCATCGCCGCCTCTGTCGTCGGTATTAAACATATTCTTTGCTACATTATGGTGATCAATTGAAGGCAGACGAGAGGTTTAAGGAAGACAGGGCTGGAGACAGGTCTATGGGGTAACGGTCATGGCGGAGGTAAGGAGGGGGAGATTTGCAAAGCAAATCTCACATTATTTGCATGATCATCCGCTTGATGCCATTCGTCGTCATCGTCATATTCGCCGTCAATCCTCGACGGTGACCATCTTCTATCATCGAATTTTGCCTGTTTTTTGTACCGGCCTTCCCGTACCTCTTCTGCCCCCGCTCGTGCCGACGAATGACTATCGACTCAGCATTAGTAGCATCCGAACCACCAGCTCGACGTTCGGATTCTCACGGTTTTGCGTGTACCGGCCTGCCTCGCCTTGTATCGGCTTACCTCGGCTCGCCTTGCCTTGCGTATGATGTGCCCATGATATCTTTGAGTCTTACGGGCAGGACGTATCTTGTAAACACGAGGTAGGTGCGGCCTCACAAGATTTGTGCGTTCTTCAATGGTCGATAGCCGTGTTATCGATACATGATCGAAATTAAGATAATAACAATAATAATAATGATAACTTCTAATTAGTATTACCAACTGTATACTAGTCGACACAGAAGCGCTTGTATTTTGGGACGCTCTGGCTCATGAGAGAGCGTTCGTTGCGTGTGCCCGTAAAAGACGTGTCGGGTGAGGAAATGAATTGAAACTTTATATAAGCCAAGGGGCTCGGTTGTTATGTCGACATGAACAACGTGCTTCCTTGTCCGGCCGTTGCAAAAAAAAACAACGTATGCAGAAGATACCTTTTCTAAATGTTCACATCAACGACTCGTTCGCTGTCCATTACGCTTGTTAGGCAAGTACCGAAACTGACGCCATAACAAAGCCCTGCGTGGCGCAAGAATTATGTATATGTGTGTACCATAGTGTGCCGTGTACCTTCGACGGGACGGAGCGGAAAATATAGTCGGCGTGCTCGGTATTAAAAGTCGCGGTTTCGATTTTAGCGCGACGCAAACTTTTTTGAAGCGACTATCTTTGAGGTTTCCAGATGTGGATTTATGATACAATAAATACCAAAACACATATATATATATATATATATACATATATACAGGGTGTTCCTATTTGTGTGTCCAAAACGCTAGGGTATGGTCAAACTCGGTGAGAAAATCATTTTTGCCAATGGGTGGAAGCCGGGAAAACGTTTTGTTTAGGAGTGAGGATGAAATTTATAAAAGCAGTTATTCTGTCTTTTTTCTCCTACATAGTTGTGCAAAATCTACGTTTGCGGGAGAACCAGTCAGCGCACAAAGGAACCGATCCTACCGGCGTGTTTGGCGGAAAATTCTGCACAATAAAGTATACATTACTAGCTTGCGTAGCAAAAAGCGAATAGCCAGATTAAGAAAAGTCATAAAAAGTCAAAATGTTACGTTAACGCTTTTTTGTGCAACATCGTAATTTTTTCCATTACGACCAAAAATGCACGTCTAAAAGACTACTCTCAGGCAATAGCAGATTTAATGCCCACTACATTCGTACCAAAGTGATGGTGCTGCGTTACGTAGTTGCCAAGTGACTAAGCTTTTTCGACAGTCATATCGAAAGCGAAGGCATGCATACTTGCATAGGGTGTATGAGAAAGTTAGGTACATATTTTGAGGTTTGGTAGAACTGAGCAAGAGAATATTTTTTTCTAATGGAAAGAGGGGGCGGAAACGTCTTGGCAAAATGCTACGGTTCTGGACGTGAAAACTTCAACGTGAAACATAACAACTATGACTGTCGAAAAAGCTTAGTCACTTGGCAACTACGTAACGCAGCATTATCACTTTGGTACGAATGTAGTGGGCATTAAATCTGCTATTGCCTGAGAGTAGTCTTTTGGACGTGCATTTTTGGTCGTAATAGAAAAAATTACAATGTTGCACAAAAAAGCGTTAACGTAACATTTTGACTTTTTATGACTTTTCTTAATCTGGCTATTCGCTTTTTGCTACGCAAGCTAGTAATGTATACTTTATTGTGCAGAATTTTCCGCCAAACACGCCGGTAGGATCGGTTCCTTTGTGCGCTGACTGGTTCTCCCGCAAACGTAGATTTTGCACAACTATGTAGGAGAAAAAAGACAGAATAACTGCTTTTATAAATTTCATCCTCACTCCTAAACAAAACGTTTTCCCGGCTTCCACCCATTGGCAAAAATGATTTTCTCACCGAGTTTGACCATACCCTAGCGTTTTGGACACACAAATAGGAACACCCTGTATATATATATATATATATATATATATATATATATATATATATATATATATATACATATATACATATATACATATATACATATATACATATATATATATATATATATATATATACATACAGGGTCATTCATATCGTTCTGCACGCATTTCGAGGTTTGATAGAACTCGGCAAGAAAATAAGTTTTTCCTATGGAGGGAAGACGTGGAAACGTCTTGTTTAGGAGAGAGAGTGAAGTTTATAAAAGTAGTTTTTCTGCCTTTTTTTCCTACATAGTTGTGCGCATATACATAGTCCGCAGTAACATATTCCTTCAGACCCATACAGTTTGCGGAGGAGGCAGGCTTAACTCTCAACGCCTCTAAATGCGAGCCCATAGCTGTAGGTGGAACCTCCCACGAACAGGAGGAGGCATGCAGACGCCCTGCCCGGTACAAAGAGAATCGAGCTGCCTGAATTGGAAGTCTTAGGAGCGCCCGTTGGCTCTCGGAAGATCTCTAGAACAATCCAGGATAAGAGAGACGCCCTTCGGTCTATAAAAACTCGGCTATTGGCGATGCACTCACAGGCTACATTATGCCTATGGAGATACAGCTTAGGGTCACCTAGGTTAAACTATATTCCACGCACTTCGCCCACAGGCCAAAACTGTGATAATTTGCAAGCATTTGACGAGGTGGCAAAGAAGACACTGAGCGAAGTTCTAAACGTAGCCCTTACTGACAGATCCTGGAAAAGGGCCACACTTCCTCTCAGCGAAGGAAGGTTGGGACTAAGGTCCGTAGCAGAGCTTGCTCCATTGTGCTACGCTGCTTCTCTCATAGAGTTCTCAGGGCTCGCAGAGACGTTGTTAGAACCGCATGTTTGTTTCGCTCTCCGCGCAACGAGGGACGAAGCTGAGCTGGCAGCTAGACAATCGATAGGCCCTGGTTCCTGGGAACAACATCCTACGCAGCATATACTTGACGGCTATAAGTGTCAAACGACCGCTCGCAAGATCTTAGATGACACCCAATCTCCGACAGAGAGAGCGGTATTTATAGCCGCCCGTGAGACCTTCAGCAGTGGCTTCCTAAGGGCACTTCCTTCACCGCAGCTGGGCACCATGCTGGAAAACACCTCCTTCCGCATGGTGGCCGCCCTAAGAATAGGCGCTCCCATATGTGAGCCATACGAGTGCAGGGCGTGTGGAAAAACAGTAAATAAGGACGGAATGCACCCTTTAAACTGCTCTAAGAACCCTGGTAGGACTCTCAGACACGCGGAAATCAACGCAGTTCTAAAGAAGGCTCTTCGTAGAGCCGGCATACCAAGCACCCTAGAGCACAGGTTAGGCTTCAAAGACGACAAGAGACCCGACGGCGCAAAAAAACGCAAATACTCTGACCTGGAAAAAGATACTACTTCGTACCCGTCGTCATGGAAACGATGGGCCCAATCAGCAAAAGCACAAGTATTGTTCTCAAAGACCTAAATATCAAAATTAGTGCTAACACGGGTGACCAGCGCGAGGGTGAATTTCTGCGCCAGCAACTCTCGCTCGCAGTGTGTAATGGAAACGCCGCCGCTGTCATCGGCTCTATGGATTGAGGAGTGGGGGTGAGCCTAGGCGGGTACACGTTTAGATCCCACAATTGTAGGAAAACACCGAAAAATTGAAATAATAATAATAATTATAATTCATTGATGATGGTAATAATGATACTAATCATATTAATAATACTAATTCATTTGTTTGTCAGTGACGTCTCACGTTTCCGGAAATTTGCAAACGACTACACATAAAACAAGGACGCAATCAACAATAGATTTTATCCGCCGCCCTGGCCGCCGGCGTTCAGTATCGGCGACTGCATCTGCACCCGTTTGTGCCTGTTGTGCTGCGCTTACCAGTATGCTACACAGTTTTTTAGTTACGCGATACATATCCACATCACGTGCCCGATGCTACTACGCGATTACTGTCGCTAACAGTATTGATGAAGCGTATGTATTGGATGATATTATTATATATATATATATATATATATATATATATATATATATATATATATATATATATATATATTATTATTATTATTATTATTATTATATAAACGCTCACTACTACCTATGCTGCTGCTGTGCGAGGGCTGGAACGTGTTGAGTAACTTATATTTATATGCGCGTATGTTTGTCTGGTTTAAACAGTACAAGTGCATACTAAATAACCATTATAGGTGAAAATGCCAACGATGACAACAGCGTTGGCTTTGTTGATGATGATGATGAGGATTAATGAATGCATCTATCTTGTATAGACATGAACACGAGCTGTATGGTGTGTACCAAAAAACCTTAACGGTACTTGACCCGGAAGTCCATAGAGTGTTACTATAACACCTATAAAATATCTTCTAGTAGTAGTAGTAGTAGTATTACTACTACAAATAATAAAGATATTCATTATCAAATATAAATCCTGAAAAGAAGTTTGCTGCTCATTTGCTTCGCATGCCATCAGCAGTTTGTGCGATACTAAGCAATGGCGTTGATATACAACAACAATAACAACAACAACATCCAGTAAAGACGGTGACGATTGTGACCACGGAAAGCTGACGATCGTGCATATAAAACTTTCTTTTCATGATTTTAGCTGCAGGGCTAAAGTACTGCGCACGCTGTGATATCCGAGTCACCATCAAGATCCCGCAGTGAGGGCAAACCCGTTCGATGGGCCGCCCGCCTCATCGCACGTGCTGTAACATTCGCCGTATTTCTCAAACGGCGTAACAGGCGTTAAGAGTACTTGCACAAAAGCCGCCTAGAGGATGGGTCATGAACTTGCATATCAGTGCAGACAGGCATGGTGGAAGTGATGACATCGGTGCATCGCAAGTCACAGTTCTATGCAGATGTGCGCCTGCCACTGAAGCCACCCTCCTTTGATATCTTCATCGGCACTAGATCGACAGGTAGATCGATGGACTCGCCTTGACACGTACGCCTCATCTTACTCAAATGCTTTCCATTTCAACGAATGCGTCGTTACTTCTAGAAATTATTTTATTCGTCCTCCAGTACACATGAATGAGCAAGTAAATACATCCTTCATCAACTAATCACCTGGGCAGGGCACTTGCGTGAACAGCAATAAAATCAGTAGAATTCGCACCGACAATAATAATAATAATATTAAAAACTAATGCGCGTAAGTGTTTGCAACAAAGTAGGCTGTCGACAAAATATTAGGGCTACAAAAAAGTATTTTCGGTTTTGGCGCTATAAAGAAAACACATATATAGCAGACACGTGAGGTCTTATTTATTGATTTATATATTCTCCGCCGGAAGATACAACCTCTGCCCAACGATTTACAAGGTTTTCGATTCCTTTTCTGTAAAAGTCTGGGTTTTTAGTGGCAAAATATTCTTCCAGTCTAGAACGCACGTGTTCGATAGAAGTGAATTTTTTACCACTTAAATTTTTTTGCATTGATCTGAATAGATGGTAATCAGATGGAGCTAAGTCGGGGGAATACGGTGGATGTTCTAAAAGTTCCCATTTTAGCTGGGAAATTTTCGAAAGGGTCTCTCTACTCACGTGGGGCCTTGCGTTGTCTTGGTGGAACAGGACACCCTTCCTTGAAATTAGTGCAGGGTACGACTGCTTTAATTTTTTGTAAACATTTTCAAGTTGTTGACAGTACACGGCCGTATTTATCGTCTGGTTACGCGGTAAAAGTTCATAGTGCACTATTCCGCCCACATTCCACCAAATACACAATAAAATCTTGTTTGCGTGTATGTCCTTTTTGGGCTGGATCGCTGAAAACGATCGAAAAGGCAAATTTTGATGCCTGCTGAGCAAAGAAGTGCAGACGCGCATGCGCGTCATCTTGTTGAAGCCGCTGAGCTCGTGAGGTACCCATTTGCACAGCCTGGAAGTTATTCCGAGGCGTTTTAAAGCTGTGCTAACAGCTTGTTGGGTAATTAGAAGCTCTTCGGCAAGTTCCACAGTAGTTATAGTGGGATTTTCCTGGATTTTCATTCGAAAAACCTCCTCACTGACAACACTTGGCCTTCCTGATCTAGGCTTATCTTCGAGGTTAAAATTTCCCTTTCGGAACTTCTCAAACCACTGTTGGCACATTATGTCTGTACAACAGGCATATCCAAACGATTTTAACAACTTTTTGTGAGCCTGCGTTGCACTTAGTCTATTTTTAAACTCATGGAGTAGAATCGCCCGAAATTGGCATATTTCTACCTCCATTTTGCAGCACTTTTACGAACAAACGGCTAAACAGATTTCAAAATGGTTGAGACCAGCAGATTCCCCGTTCTTTGTCACATGAAAACAACAAAGAGTGAGCCAATGATCTATGCCTAGGCGCCGGGGCGGGCGCTGTGAAAGCCGCGCAAGCGCCAATCCGAAAAGACTTTTTTGTAGACCCAATAAGATGTATAGACAAGATGGTCCGCGCAAAACGCGCGTGCAACGTGCTACACTACCATACACGAATGTATGCACATACATACGCACGGCGTATGCATGCGTGTGTGGTAGAGCCCGCCCCATGTGCGGTCGGTTGATTGTTGGTTGTCGATTGATCGACTTACCGTCCGTACGACCAACCACCAACGGATGGATGTATGAAGAACGGACGGACGGATATCGCCCGCTCAGACAGACCTATCGACAACAACAAAAAAAAAACGGAGGCTATCCTTGCAGAACTGACAAAGGTGAGGTCACGATTAGTTTAGACAGAATAGAACGCCGCACGGGCGCCACGGGAGCAAGCCGTAACGTAACACGCACACACACACTTTGATGAACGACTCGCCGCCCGACACTGCCGTGACGATGGCCGTACGTTACACAAGTTCGACGATGATGAAAAAGAAATACTTCGACACGACGAATCGTCGGGCATTACTACTCTGTTACTTCTACGACGACTAGTATACTACATATACTACTAAAGTAAAGTTTTCGGGCTGACCCTCAGCCAAGATTTAACGTCCACGGAACTGTTTTTCACATTGCTTTATAGACGGACCCCCATAAATACAAATGTGCAACGGTGGGGTTCGAACCCGCGCACCTATGTGTCTCCTGCGGTTGCGAGGCGCAGACTTAAGCCACCACGCCACCGGGCTCGACACTACATATACTACTACGACTACTACATATACTACTAAAACCTTTCGGGGCTGACTCTCAGCCAATATTTTACGTCCATGGGACTGCTTTTCGCATTACTTCATAGACGGACGGCCCCCATAAATACAACAAATGTGGGGCAACGGTGGGGCTCGAACCCGCGCTGCACCTATGTGTCTCCTCCGGCCGCGAGGCGCAAACGTATGTCACCACGCCACTGGGCTCGACACTACATATACTAAAGTAAAGTTTTCGGGCTGACCCTCAGCCAAGATTTAACGTCCACGGAACTGTTTTTCACATTGCTTCATAGACGGACCCCATAAATACAAATCGGTGCAACGGTGGGGCTCGAACCCGCGCACCTATGTGTCTTCTCCGGTTGCGAGGCGCAGACTTAAGTCACCACGCCACCGGGCTCGATGACACTACATATGCTACTACTACTACTGCTACTATGGCTGCTACGGCAAGTGGTAGCGCTATGACTGCTTCTTGCCGACAACGTCGTCAACATACGATAACATGTCGTCACGATTCCTGTTTGGCATCAAAGGATTAGAGCAAAGCTTAATCGATAGAAAATCGCGTCTATTCCTGTCACCGCGGTTCCTGTCGGTGTCATCATTGTCATCATCGTTGTCGTCGTTTGTCTGTCTGTCTGTCCGTCTGTTTATCTGTTGATCTGCCCGCCTGTTTGCTTGCTTGTCTGTCTGCCGGAGCTGAACAATTTGTAGCGAACGTTATAAGCAGGAAACACGCAAGCCTCACGATCGATGTATCTATTGCGGTCCAATAAAAAATGATAGCCCCTGTCTTTAGCACGACTTTGCAGATTTATGTCTTATACGTATATACGGGTATATATATATATATATATATATATATATATTTATATATATTTATATATATATATATATATATATATATATATATATATATATATATATATATATATATATATATATATTTATATATATATTTATATATATATATATATATATATATATATATATTCCGACACGCTCGCCCCCCTCAAACTTGGAGGCCAGTGGATCTGCCGCTAGCTCCGCGGCACGCAAGGCTGAATGTCTAAATGCCAATAAATATGCCCAGTGCGCCAACGAGTTCACGAGTTTCGTGCCGTGCTAGTATTCGAAACACCAGGGAAACCTGGCCCTGAGGCATGGTCGCTTATTCAGAAGATTGGCACACAAATTGAACTGGCGACAGGGGAAAAAGAGCTCTTGACTTTTTACTTCAGCGGCTATCTCCAGCGGTTCAGAAAGGCAATGCGGCAGCAATAATGAGCACAATGAGGGGCTGCCTCGAGGATCAGTTCGACTGGTAGCGTTCCCCACAAGCCCTTGTGTAGTTAGTTAATCACACTTCCCTGTAACCCTTAAATTAAACAATCAATATAAGATGACGTTTATTTCTTTCTCTCTCTCTCTCTCTCTCTCTCTCTATATATATATATATATATATATATATATATATATATATATATATACTCGTAAAAAATAAGTGAATATATATTAAACACATGCATGAGCAACATGGTGTTTGTAGTGCCACAGTTTGCCTTCTAAAAGCCGCCCTGATTGCATGCAGATAAATAGTATCAGAGGCATATCGGCCCGAGACTGCCCGGAAGCAAGAGCTTGCTCAGTGAAGCCACGTGCTTTAGATATCGGACCACAGCGCCAATACGATGAAACGCCCAATCTTTAAGAAACACACATAAAACTCACACATACAAATAATAAAAACTTAAAAATCAATGTTCGGAGTGCTTCACAAAACAAACTTAATAGATGCATAGCGGTTTTCGACTTTTTGGCAAGAACTACGACACAGGAAACGATTTACGTGTGCCTTGCTTCGGAGCTAAACGAGAACAGATCTGCAAAAGCCGACTCGTTGAACGATTTTGGGAGAGATGTGGCCACAGGCTATGACCTACGCAAGGCCATCATCAAAAATACGGAAAGAGGACAAGCTTTATGTGGCTGACAGTTTGGGGCATACGAGCCGCTACGTCATGTCATCGAATGATAGAAAACTTTCTGACATTTTAGGCGGGCTTAGAGTAAGCACGTGCCTTTAACGCAGCTGGCGTGCACTGGGGAAGCAAACGTACCACGATAAGTGCTCCACGTCTCGATTGGCTGGCACGGAGAAGCCTCCGTGTACTTGAGGAAACGAGCGGATAAGACGTCGCAGAAGACATCGAGAGTTTCAGTTACCACAGGCACATAGACTATGAGGCCTCCAAGGCTCACGTTGAATAAAATGTGAGATGCCAGTGACATAGAATGTCTCGCCAAAACAAAAAAATTTGATAAAAATACCGCTTGATGCCGCAAAACACATCGCAATGCAAAACACACAAAGGACAGAGAATACACCGGAAAAGCTTTTATTTACCGAATAAAAGATGGGAGGGGGCTGGCATGTAATGAAGCCTGCGAAGCCGCCTTGTGCGATTTTCTCGACATGCCAGGTAAACATATTGTTGACGATTTCAAGTCGTACGGTACATTTACGTAAAATTATTATTTGACTTGTAGATTAACTCATTCGCACGTCGCAGAAGCAGTCAATAATATTAGAGCTCGAAGCTGTGATGGTATCCGTGTGTCGTTGTTCTTAGATGAAACTGACAGCGACGGAAGGTTTACAGCATTCGGCTCGAGATTACACCTTTTACAGAGCCCTTTTGAGGAATATTTTCTAAGCACCCTCAAGCATAACTATGGGTTTGTACAATTATAGGCTCCCGACGGGTGAGCAATATGGAAGTATACATGGCTCTTCTCTCTACATGGACTTGATCTCTAAAATTAGCAGAAAACATAAAGTCCGTCGACATCAATACAACAAGGTCCCGCGCAACACATGCGGTAGAAAATGTTGCCCCGTCTAGCTGATAGTCCAGATCGGAAGAGCCATGTTACAAGACGAGACAATTTGGAAAGGAGAGCTCCATCCCATTGTCATTAGACCCGCAGCTGGCTGATATCGTCGACAGCGGACTGCAGAAACGATGTAGGGACTATTCCCAGCGGAATGGAAGAAGACTAGCTTATACTGAGACCCAACTAGTCTACTATGGACCGCAATGCCATATTAGCGTAATGAGCAAAATCTATGAATCCTTACTAGCTAACAGAGATTACAGAAAATGGGTTCCTCTCAGGCAGTCAATGTGCTCCTGGAAGGGCCAAATCCACTCGTTTTGGCATGGAACTGTGTTTTACAAGTGGATGAATGGGAAAGTAAGAATGCGCTGAAGTCAAGGTATCTATGTTTGACGGGTCAAGTCGATGTACCTAGGCGTAATTCTAAAATCGCTAAAGGCTATTCTCGTATCAACGGCGTATAATGGCAAGCTACTTTTTCTATTTTTTGTTTTCTTATGGGAGGTTTTGGAATGCTTAAAGCGCCTACGCTACGAACAGCAAGAGTGACTAGTGTAGTACTTTCCAACCGACTAAACCCGTATACTCCCAAGCTCGCTCAGATGTGATAAACCTCGGTGTGTAAACCCCACGCCAGGCCTAAGCGAAAGTTTGGTTTTATGTGAAGGCGCCAAGGAGTCCTGCAAAAATGTAAAGCGTTGGTCTCTAAAATGTTTTTTGGTATCAGGTGACCCTCTAAAGCTCGGTGCTACGTGCCAGTGAGGAGAGCGCGGTTCTAAGAACGAGACGGTTCTAAGTGTCAGTGATGAGAACGCGGTTCTGGGAACGAGTCGGTTCTAAGAGCCAAACGCGGTTCTAATAACGAGCCGGTTTTAAAAGCCAGTGAGGAGAACGCGGTTATAAGAACGAGCCGGTTCTTAGAGCCAGTGAGGAAAACGCGGTTCTGAGAACGAGCTGGTTCTAAGAGCCAAACGCGGTTCTAAGAGCCAGTGAGGAGAACGCAGTTCTAAGAGCCAGTGAGGAGAACGCGGTTCTAATAACGAGCCGGTTCTAAGAGCCAGTGAGGAGAACGTGGTTTTAAGAACGAGCCGGTTCTAAGAGCCACTGAGAAGGACGCAGTTTTAAGAACAAGCCGGTTCTAAGAGCCAGTGAGGAGAACGTGGTTTTAAGAACAAGCCGGTTCTAAGAGCCACTGCGGGGGACGCAGGTTTAAGAACGAGCCGGTTTTAAGAGCCAGGAGGAGAACGCGGTTCTAAGAACGAATCGGTTCTAAGAGCCAGTGAGGACAACGCGGGTGTAAGAACGAGCCGGTTCTAAGAGCCAAACGCGGTTCTAAGAACGAGCCGGTTCTAAGAGCTAAACGCGGTTCTAAGAACAAACCGGTTCTGAGAGCTAAAAGCGGTTCTAAAAACGAGCCGGTTCTAAGAGCCAGTGAGGTGAACGCGGTTCTAAGAACGAGCCGGTTCTAAAAGCCAGTGAGGAGAACGCGGTTCTAAGAACGAGCCGGTTCTAAGAGTCAAACACGGTCTTATGAACGAGCCGGTTCTAAGAGCCAGTGAGGAGAACGCGGTTCTAAAAACGAGTCGGTTGTAAGAGCCAGTGAGGAGAACGCGGTTCTAGTAACAATTCTGTTTTAAGAGCCAGTGAGGAGAACGCGGTTCTAAGAACGAGCCGGTTCTAAGAGCCAAATGCAGTTCTAAGAACGAGCCGGTTCTAAGAGCCAAATGCAGTTCTAAGAACGAGTTGGTTCTAAGAGCCAGTGAAGCGAACGCGGTTTTAAGAACGAGTCGGTTCTAAGAGTCAAACGCCGTTCTAAGCACGAGCCGGTTCTAAGAGCCAGTGAAAAGAACGCGGTTTAGGAACGAGCCGGTTTTAAGAGCCAGTGAGGAGAGAGCGGTTTTAAGAACGAGCCAGTTCTAAGAGCCAGTGAAAAGAACGCGGTTTAGGAACGAGCCGGATTTAAGAGCCAGTGAGGAGAGCGCGGTTTTAAGAACGAGACGGTTCTAAAAGCCAGTAATGAGAACGCAGTTCTGAGAACGAGTCTGTTATAAGAGCCAGTGAGGAGAACGCGGTTTTAAGAACGAGCTAGTTCTAAGACCCACTGAGGAGAACGTGGTTCTAAGAACGAACTGGTTTTTAGACTCACTGGGGAGAACGCGGTTCTAAAAACAAGCCGGTTCTTAGAGCCAGTGAGGAGAACGCGGTTCTAAGAACAAACCGGTTCTTAGAGCCAGTGAGGACAACGCGGTTCTAAAAGCCAAACGCGGTTCTGAGAACGAGCCGGTTCTAAGAGCCAGTGAGGAGAACGGGG
>QVRM01006033.1:340000-385000 GCA_003439945.1 Dermanyssus gallinae
GCAGTATCATTATTATGCTAAACACTATCATTAGGATGCCCGTTGCTACTGCTGCTGCGGCTGCCTATAGTGCTAGCACGCCCTAAACAACTACCCTTACTATTAATTAGCCTGGTGTTAGTGTTAAGTACTACTATTAGTACAATTAGTCTTGCTGAATATTGCTAACTTTAGTCTTGCCGACAACTGCTGACTTACGCGGATCCTACTACGTCTACTACTACAGCCACTTCGACGAGACACTGCCACTGCGTGTACTGTGCATAGGTTGCTGCTTTAAGTACCTTCTCCTTCCTTTTAATGAGCTGCTCTACCTGGCCTACAACTGAGACTAGCTTAACGATTTTACGTCTTTAGCGATGAGTGAAATTGTAACCATTTGTTAGGTAAAAAAGAGGTATTCCGCCGACGCCTATCATCTTGAGGGCCCCTACGCGAGTTTCACGACAGAGAACAAGTCCTCTCATCGTCACAGACATGCGTGCAATCTTATATGCACTCGTTCTTTCAGTTGGAAAGCTACATTAAGCTACGCTTAGAAAACACAAATGAGCGCGTACACCTATTTCCAGTGTTATGCTACATGAAACATGCAGTTAGTAACGGATGGCCCACAGATAAATTTACTATGTATGTCGTTTTGTTATATGTTAAAAAAAGACGCTGTCTAAAATAGCCATATATATATATATATATATATATATATATATATATATATATATATATATATATAATTTATTTTCATTTCAATTATTTAAAATAATATATATAATGCTTCACGGCGTTGCTGCTCGTCGACCTAGTTGCTCCTTCTGCGCGCCGTAGCCGCTCTATCACTGATGCCCGTGAGGAAGTCCTGCCCGCCCCCTGGCGCGAAGGTCCGGGTCCATCCAGTCTCTCATAGTTCTGAGCACTGAGGTCGCGTTACCTCTTTGGATCTCCAGGGACAGTCGCTGGGAGAAGAAGGCGTGCGCCCTGTTGTCCATCGTCGCCTGCCGTAACGCGTCGCCAACCCGAGAGATCAATTTTACCGTGAGGGGCTCAGGGCCACCCATCGTCTCGAACGCGAATGGCGAAAAGTGGTGCGCCCGACTTAGGTCCGCATACTTTCTTATCTTTGAGGTCTCAGCTCGCGAAACGGCAGTCCCCGGGCGGGACGCGCCGGGACCGACAAGGGAAGGGGTCAGAGAGTCGGTCACCGTCGCATCCCACACCAGGGAACGACCCTTATAGAAGGGTATCAAAGTCATATCGTCGGGGCGCTTACCGTCGTCTCTTGAAAGCCCAGGTGGTTCCAGGACGCAGGGAATCCCCGCCCTCTGCAGCGATCTTGCAAGCATTTCATTGAGGGCAGTGTGTCTTGGGCGCCGGCCCGCTGCGTGAGCGCAAGACAGGCCGTGTCTGGCGAGTCGCCCGACGGGCTCGCCACAAGAGCATCTGTGTGGCTCAACCAAATCAGCCCCGTCTGGTCGTCGAATGGTTGGAGAAGATGGTTCAAATCGCCTGAGCAGTCTATGGACCGTAAAATATGTACGATGCGGCACACAGAGAACGACGAGCGAAGCAGGTAGAGTCCCTGGTGGGCTCCAACAAGCGGAAGACGTTCCTGCATAGCCCACAATCTGTCCATCAAGGGGTCGAGTTGTCCCGGCAACGCAGAGGGCAGAACCGGTGCGCCAAGAAGGTTTATTTCGTGGTCAGCCACGACTCTACACCCCGGTAGCAGCTCGAGCAAGGCCCTCAATGAGGGGTCGTCTGGGTCTGTCCCCGGAGCGAACACCTCGCATTTGGCCGTGTTCAGCACCAGACCACTGACTGCCTCGAAAGCAAGGACTCTGCGCACCTCATCGAGCAAGTCCACCATCGGTCCACCAAGTGTGCCATCGTCTAGGTAGCAAGCGTTGAATGGCACTTGAACGGAGTTAACCAGCTCACGTATCCCCAGGCTGAATAGGGCCGGTCCCAAGGGGTCCCCCTGCTGTATGCCCGATGCCGAAAATAACGTCTCGGCGCCAAATAACAGGACGGATGGCTTTTTGTACGCGTGTTCTACTAAGGTGAAGAGTTCCGGGACTGTATCCCGATCCGCACGAAGGAGGTGATCCCTACGGATGGTGTTGAATGCATTGCGAAAATCTAACTTCAGGAGTGCCGTACCGGGTGGACTTGATTGCATAAAGGCTCTTGCTGCATGTACGGCAGTCTCCGTTCCGCCCGCCATGCCAAATCCCAGCTGGTGCGGGCCAAGTTGTTCCATAATAAGTTCTTTGGCCTCGCGGCAGGCTATCTTTGCTGCGATCCTCCGTAACGTAAGAGAGCAGGCAATGGGGCGAATTGATGCGTCTTTTTTGCGCAGTGCGAATAGGTTGGCGCCGAACACGATCGCCCTGACCTCAGCCGGCAGTCGGCCCCATCTCAGGACGTTCATCACTCTGGCAAGTGATGCGGCCAGTCTCCCGGCCACCGGTCCGATCCCGGGGGAAAGGAGATCCTTTAGATGGCGCGGGCGGGGACCGTCAGAACCAGCGGACGAACTGGCCGGAACGCCGGCTACAGCTCCCAAGACGTCATCGACTGAGGTTTGATGCTGCGACATCGAGTCAGGAGGGGCAGGAAAAGCCAAGTGCGGCGGAGCAGGTGGGTGCTTGGTGGCAAGCAAAGCTAGGACTCCGTCCCCCGAGGCAAAACAAAAATTTATATATAGAAAATATTGTGATGATTTATTAATCATTTACAATACGTTTGCACACTCGGCAGTGCTCGCCTTCTATATAGTAGTATATATATAGTAAGATATTTACGCTTCCGCCGCCAACGGAGGTTACGCGTTGGCATATGGCAGGAGTGCTGCCGGCCTGAATTGACAGACCAGATTTTAGCAACGATCACGGATTGGCCCAAAATTCTTGGGAATTTCGTCTCAAAAACTTTAACTTGCTCCCCAAAATTTACATGCTTGTTAGTTCGTGTTCAATTGTTGGCTCGCGCGATACCCACCTTGGTTTCATTTTATTATGCAGTATTTGATTCACTGTACCATGGCTAATGCCCATCTGTTCTGCTAATTGGCGTAGTTTCAACCGGTGGTCAGTCAACACGAGCTTGCAGAGTTCTAGTACAGCACTCTCATCCGAAGCTATTTTTGGGCGGCCTAAACGTGGTGTATCTCCGGTGCCCATCCTGCCTGTGTATGTAAGGCAATGTATTGTTTGTAGTAGTACTGTACCGGACTACTAGTTCCGTCAAGTGCACCAAATTTGGCATTCATTTCCATTGCAGTCCAATATTTCAAGAGGGTCTGATATGTAAGAACGCGACCTGCTACAAAAGCAATTCATAACCAATTCTCATGATACTTATTTTGTTACTTCCAAAGACATCTCTCTTTCTGGCGCTGTAGTTGTCATGTGTTTTTAAAATTGTGAACAGGCGATGCTATGCAGTTTTTGATCCACTTTAAATTATATATATATATATATATATATATATATATATATATATATATATATAGGGTCTTCCAGAATTTGTCCAACAAACTTTAGGGTCTAGTACAACTCGGCAAAAAAAAATTCTCAATTGAACAAGGCGGCGGAAACATTGTCGTTTTGGGTGAAAGCGAAATTACCAAAAGAAATTGTACCACACTTTTTATACTGACATATTTTCACTAAATCTGCGATAGCAAGAGCCTCAGTCATCCTATCAAATAAACAAACAAATAGGCTATTCACAAGCCAATCATACCTGTGTGTTTAGAATAACATTTGCTTTCTACATTTGCTCATTTGTTGAATTGCTTTCTACACTATTCTATGCTCCATTGACGATAATTCTCAAAACATGATATTCTTTGCAATCGTTATATGTTGGCTCTCACGCTTAGTTGCTCATTTCTAAGAAAACACATTCGCCATTGTTCCATTGGAAAAGTGTTTTTTTTTTCGCCGAGCTGTACTAGATCTTAAAGTTTGTTAGACGAATTCTGAGAGACCCTGTATATATATATATATATATATGCACTTGCAGCGCCTGGCTTTTTATAGCGCGACTCCGTGTAACTGGCAGTGCATCGACCTCACGAGGTTGAACGTTTGGCCGCCGTGCCACACTCTACAGCCTACAGCCACAACTTTCTCGAACGAAGGCATCTATTTCGATAAGCGGGGATCGACCCTCAACCAACCAACCAGCCAGCCAGCCAGAATATCGAAGAGAGAGTTTTGCCCTACGTGTCCGTCGCCTTACTGCGCCCTTTAAGCCGCCTCTTGCTCCTCGGTCTTGACTTCGTTCAGGTTGGATAGTCCGTTCTGTCAAGTTCTCGAAGGGCGCTGTCTTTTTTTTTGGCTAGACGGTTACCCATTTCGAAATGTACGTAGAATCGCCCGGCCAGACGCCTACCTTCGTTGTCCACCCGCTCGCGCGCCCGCCCGTCCACCCACGCACGCTGGCCTCAGCCTTGACGCGGCGTCAAGAGAGTCACAAAATGCTCGCACAGCACAATTCAGTCGTACATTGAGGTACAGACAGACAGACAGGCAGACGCGCCGACATGCTGAGACTGTCCATATAGGCGCACCAATACTGCCTGTGCTTCGCTGACATGATCTGGCCAGCCAGCTGCCGCCCCCGCTGCCCACGCCGTCACCATAGTGAGCAAAAGATGGAAAAGATGAAAACAATAGAGAGCCACCCTCTCTCTAGGCCTCGTCATCGCCGTCGGCGTCGTCGGCGATAAGGGGCTGTCGAAGGCAAAAAAGTGCCCGCTAGAGTAGTAGACGCAGAGCACAGACGACTGCGGGAGAACAACTACGAGGAAACAGCACATCGACGAGGTTAGCGAGGACAAGGGCGGACGACTCCGGCAATAATGAAAAATAAGAAAACAACAGCGAGTTGTAGCTGTTGTGGTTATTTTTGCTACACTTGTCGTTATTGGTGTTGCTGTAGCTGCTATTGTTGTTGTTGTTGTTGTTGCTGTAGCTGCTATTGTTATTGGTGCTGTAACTATTCTTGTTGTTGTCGTGTTGTTGTTGTTGTTATTGTTGTTGCTGTTGTTGCCATTGTGTTGTTATTGTTGTTGCCATTGCGTTGTTGTTGCCATTGTGTTGTTATTGTTGTTGCCATTACGTTGTTGTTGTTTTAGTTGTAGTTGTGTTGTTGTGTTGTTGTTGTAGATGTTGTTGTTGTTGCTGTAGCTATTGTTGTTGTTGCCATTGTGTTGTTGTTTTGTAGCTATTGCTGTTGTTGTTGTTGTCGTTGTTGCTGTTGTGTTGTTGTTGTTGTCGTGTTGCTATTGTCTTGTTGTTGTTGTAGCTATTGCTGTTTTGCTGTTGTTGTTGTTGTCGTGTTGCTATTGTCTTGTTGTTGTGTTATTGTTGTGTTGTTGGTGTGTTGCTATTGTGTTATTGTTGTTGTTTTTTTGCTGCAATTTTTGTAATTCTTGCTGTTGTAGTTGTTGAAGCTTTTGCGGTTCTTGCTGTTATTATTTATGTACCTCTGGCTGTTGTTGCTGTTGTTGTTGTTATCCGCATTGCCGACGCCGCCATCGCCGTCAGCGCTAACGGTAGCGGCAGCCGAAGCGACACGATTAGTCACTTTAGTTTTAGTGATCGCGCGCGAAAAGTCATCCAGTCAGTCGAACTCGCATTGATCTCCTATTGATGATTGATCTACGGACGGACGGACGCCCGGCAACGTCTGCGATGTTGCCGCCGCCGCGCGCGCGGCACTTTTCTCGGCCTTCGTGAGTAGCGGCATCATCGTCGCCGTCAATTGACAGCTGAAGAAGATGCGACTTCTTCGTTCGTTCTCGTCTCGTCGGTTGGTGGCACGAAAAAGACGTATCAGTATCAACCGGCACGGTAGCAACACTAATGTCTGGCTGGCTAGCTGGCTAGCTCGTTAGGACGCTAAAACGTACGGCCGGCTCGCCGCAGCGGCTCAACGGCTCGCAGGAACAACGCTTGCTTCACTTCCTGTCGATGTGGATAGCGGATGCCGCCTTAGTGATGTCCACCTCATCTCTCAACCACGACACACGGACCACACGTTAGTAAGTTGGCGCCTTGATTGGACTAACAGCAACAACATGATAACACCAGCAATAGCAACAACAACAGCAACAGCAACAACAACAACAACAACAACAACAACAACAACAACAACAACAACAACAACAACAACAACAACAACAACAGCAACAGCAACAACAACAACAACAACAACAACAACAACAACAACAACAGGAACACCAACAACAACAACAACAACAACAACAGGAACACCAACAACAGCAACAATAGCAACAGCAAAAACATTAACAACAACGTATGTTGTCATCGTAATTGACCGTTGGTACAGTGGAAGCCTTTATATTGGCTTTTGTTTATTCGTCTTATACTTCTTACTACGTGATGCTGTGTCCTTGGGACGGCAATGCTCCAAAACGGCGAAGTGAAAAATCCAGGACAGAGAACCCGTATCAGCAACAGGAACAAAAACACTGTAATCACCATCACCAGAGTCACTACTTTTAACATGGCCACACTGTTTTGATCAACACTGTCCCTTGATGACAATGGTAAAGTTCTACCGAGCCTGAGGGGGTCGGAAGAATGTCGGAAGAGCCTGAGGGGTCGGCTTAGGAGTGAGTGCCAGTTTGTGGGTCTTACACCTGCCACGCAGGATTCTAGTGACGCATGTCCTCATGCATTCAAGCAAAGTTTTCGAGCTGACCCTTAGCCAAGATTTAACGCCCACGAGACTGCTTTTTGCATTGCTTTATAGGCGGATCTCCATAAATACAAATGTGCAACGGTGGGAGTTGAACCCGCGCACTTATGAGTCTTCTCCGGTTGCGAGGCGCAGACGAATCCACCACGCCACCGGGTTTGACAACGAAATAGAGTATCTCTTTTTTACAGCGCCTGACAAGACTGGAATAGATACACAGCAACACTGGAGCTGCGGAGTTGCTTTTAACTCTATACTCCGTTCCCTACGGGAATCGTCATGAGAACGCCTTCAATACACCGAGGGCCGCACATACTGAGATATCTAGGGTTTTCCCAGCAGTCCTTGCAGCAGCATGGCCACTGACTCTCTGCGGTACATTTTTTCGTTTATTCTCAATAAGCATCCCTCGACCCCTCGAGGAAAACTCGATCAGTAACAGGGATCAAACTGGCGAGACCCCCGTGGATGACACTAGCCATGACTAGCGCACTAGCCCCCTGGATTACGCCGTCACATCTGGAACTGCGGAGCTGACGCGCCCCTTCTGCTCGAGACTCTATTCAACTCTCCCTTTTGGTGATCTAGAAGGGTGGGTCCCTAAGCAGAAACTTATTAATGACATTAGTTAGCATTGTCATCATCTTCACGATCAGCAACTACAAACTGGAGGCTACGATTGACGAAAGCTCAAATATGCCGTATGCACAACTAGAGGAGACTTTGGGCTTGAATTCCGTCTCCCTCTATAGGAACCCTCACGGCAATCTCGGACTCCAACTGACTCCGCTCAACTCCGCTGATTTGACAGAAGACCAAGAACGCTGATCTTTCTAACTCCACTGTTTTCGAAACTTTTCACAGTCGATAAGACTTGGGTTTATTTTTATGACCCAAGTGTCAGAGCTTGCAGTGGCAGGCCGAAGCGAATGACACACTACAGAATGCCTACCAAACGTTTTCATTACGCTTCTTCAGAAAGAGCTAACAAGTTTTCATATGTATTTATCGGCGCATCTGAAGTCAAGCTGGCGAAACACAGTTAGTTGATGCAGCTTAGTTACCTGACTTGATACCGTGCGATTCTTTCTCTCGTTCGAGAACACGATGCTTGGAATCGTTGCTTGTTCGGTGCTTGAAATCGTAGATACGGAGCTGAAAAGTACCGAGAAGCTAGGTTTGTGAGGCGTGTTTCGCTATGTGGATCTGCCGTCATCAACAAATGAATAAAAATTAGTGAACGTTTTGTCGACACCTAAAGTGGCGGCGGCTTAGACGGCCAACGTACTGCTGCTCGAACCGCGGCGTTGTCATGGCAACCATAATCGATAAACCGACTGTGGCGACATCGAGTCCCTGACTTGCTTGTTGTTCTGCTACTATAGCGTTCTGCTGGAATAAGCCTAAATACGCCTTTATACATAAACATTAATCTGCGCTGTTCTAATACAACTTTGATAAACTTCTAACTCGTATCTTAGCATACCACTAGCATCTAAATATGGCTATCAGCCCGTAAAAAATATTTTGCTACTGGAAGGGCTTTGACCCACAGATTTCAGGTCGGGATAGTGCCATTTACGGCGGCCCAATCGCGACTTTGGTGCCGCTTAACTGGTAACGTGCGCAGGTTCAAGAATGCATTTTGCTGATCTACAAATTCCGATTTACCGCTGATTTTCGCGCAATTATTTAGACCGTTAAAGTCACCAAAGATTAGGCGTCCTGAAATGTCTTCTCCTACTCGGAAAGCCCGCTACTGCGTAGCCATGTGCAGTATATAGAGCTTGTGATGTCACATTCCAGTAAGTGCTAATGCCATAACACACGGCCGGCAAGTCATACACTAGGACTTGTGGGTATGATTCCCGGGCACGACGCATACCTTTTTAAAGCGGTCTTTTTAAGATGAATTGAAGAACTGGGCTAAAACAATTAAAATACGTATATATTCGCAATAACAAAAATAAGCGCATGACTATTGTGTGCGATTCAACTAATAGACGTTCGATCTTGTTCAGATTTTGCATAGACTACGAATCGATCCGTATGTGACTTTATCCAGAACTCAACCACCTGCAGAACAACACACTGTTAGCAACAACTACCATCGCTTGCCTCAGCCAAAGTTGATGCTGCTGCTTATCGTTGATATTTTAGTTATTGCTTAGTTACTACATTGCTGCTGTTGTTGCTGGTATCGTTATTGCTGTTGTTGTTGCTATTGTATTGGTACAGCGTGACTAGCATTTATGTCGCTCTTATGGTATGCGGTGTAGCAATTTTAGCAGCGGTCACTTATCATTATCACTGTTACCGTAGCGCATCGTAACTGCCATAATTGTCGTCTTTGTATTAAAAATAGTGAACGTCGTTGTCGTGGTTATTGTTGTTGTTGCTGTTGTTTCATATCGTTGTTGTTGCTGCATCTGATGTTCTTTGTGTTGTTTTTGTAACTGGCGTAATTGCTGTGGCTGTTGCTTTCGTATCGCTGTCGTTTCCAGCTTGCCATGCATGTATGCTTGAACAAGGCCGTCGCGCTGCTGACCCCTCAAAAATCTACGTGTAAGTGTGCTTGCTCTTCACTTAGCGACCCGAAAATTCGTCCGGTGGTAGCCGGACACAGAGCCCGGCACAGCATCGTCGCCCATGCTTACAAAGACATCGACGACGACGACGAAAAGCTGCAGCCGCAGAAGTTTCTTCTGCTTCTGCTGAGGCAGACGCTGCCGGCTGAGGAACGCCGGCTCCGGCCGATCGCCTATTCAACCGTCTTCGTCGTCGGAAATAGCCACGGCTCAAGCCAGAAGAAGAAGAAGAAAAACCCACCGCCGCCACCGCCGCCGCTGAATCCATACGTGATGGCGACTTTCCTCCGAACACGTATTTAATGGGCCAGCGATTTATATATATATTATGTTTGGTTAGCCGCGTCGAGCGTTAGCAGAAACTGACAGGGCTGACCGCGCTAGGCTCTGCGCCAGCTGGCGTCGGCGTGTATGTGTGTGTGCCGGGTGCTTGGCGTTCGCCCGGCCGCCATGACGTCGACTTTCTCTTTCAGTTTGTTCGCTGATGATGATCCTTCTCCTCCTCCTTCTCCGATTGGATCGGCTGTCAATACTGTACCGCTCACCTAGTCAGTCAGTCACTCGCCACACTCATTCACTCGCCGCTGCTACTTGTTCGGTTTAGTTCAGTTTAGTGCAGATAGTTGACCGTTAGAAGCCGCCCGGGTGCCTTTCTGCCTATCTGTGTCTGCATGCTTGCCCATCTGCCCGCCGGACCGTCCGTTCCCTCGTGCGTTCGTCCGTTCGTCCGTTCGCCAGCGTCGTGCCGATCTTCGCCCCGCACCCTACATTGTCGTGGACAGCTGCGTGCACCGCTGCTTCTGCTGCCTATGGCGTTCTCGTTACGTGTACGGGCCAATATATAAATATATACAGTCGTTTTACTGCTTATATATAAATATAAATATAAATATATATATATATATATATATATATATATATATATATATATATATATATATATATATATATATCTTTATTTGTTGCGTATATGCGCATGAGTGTGTTCAAACACAACAATGTAACAAATATGTTACTAACTAACGAATTTATTACAATCCGAGCTTACGTGAAATACACCAGAAGAAACATTAGACAGACTTAATAATCCGCGCTCAAGCGGAGCCAGCGCTACAGCGACGACCCGTCCACTCTGCTTGGCGACAAGCCATTTGAGTTGTGTGCTAACTAATATACACGTATGGATTATTTCCTTGGTACGCGCACTTTCGCCAGCGATCAGGAAGTCTTCGGACTGACGAATTCAGCATGTGTGTATTTTCTCAGTATGTGTCTTCTGTCTCTGAAGCCGTCTTAAGTTTGTCTCGTGCACTATGTAATGGTCTGCACTGCTTTAGTAAGACTTTAATAAAATCGATAGACATATCTACTAAGATTTAGGTCCGGATCGTAAAATTAGGAATTTATGTGCTGCTAAAAAGCCAAACCGTGGGCGTCTAATTGCCGTGTCACATATAAGGAATCTTGTAAGGAAGCAGATCTATTTGTAGCTCTACACTGGTATTTTGTATTTTTTAACAGCTGGTGCGAAATAGAGGCGCTATAGTCTAGTAAAGATGTCGGGCTGACAATCCTCAGCTAAGATTTAACGTCCACGGAACTGTTTTCACATTGCTTCATAGACGGACACCCTATAAATACAAATGTGCAACGGTGGGGCTCGAACCCGCGCACCTATGTCTCTCCTCCGATTGCAAGGCGCAGACTTAATCCACCACGCCACCGGCCTCGACAGACGCTATAGTCTACTGCTTTTATATCCAGGCAATCAGGGTTGACACACTTACACGGCGCGTACGTGGCCAAAGTTCCAATGTGGTGAAGCTGAGTGAGCAAAGTAGTCAGAATATTCCAGCCTTTTATTATTTTATTAAGCTACAGAAAAGTTTGGCCTATTGATGACATGACTGGTACTATAACCGCATCTCACCGATAGCTAGAATATCCATCTCTATTACAATATTTTTCTTAACTGTAATCGCTTGGGTCGAATCTAATATAAGTCGCCTTATTTCTAACTGTAGTAGGGCCTTATTCATTACAATAGTCACAGTGTTAAGTCTCCCACGGCTTCGATGTAATGCCAAAGTAATACCGAGCCTGGGGGGGTGGGGAGGAATCCGGGTTTAGTGGGTTTGCGAGTCTCACACTAGTCACGCAGGCTGCTAGTGGCGCATGTGCATCATGCATTCCCGAAACCTCCCAGAACAAAAAAAAAAGTTACAGTGTTAAGTATTCTAAGTGACAGTCTTCTTGTCATCATTTTAAAACATCTAACCAATAAATGTATGCCCTTCTGATGAATGTAAGGTTTTTCAGTTTTCGAACCATAGTGTAAGCTATTGCTCTGGAGTATCTCAGCTGTTTTGTTTAAAACTTTCCGGAAATGCGGATAAGCTTCAGCAATTGTTAAAAACCTTTTGTGACCTTTTAAGCAAAGTATTCAGACCAGAATATTATTACGCAGATCGTTGGCATGTTTGTTGTTGTAGGCTTTATTATTTTGATGAAGTGCTTTAATGCCACAAAGTTATCCTAGGTAAGTCCGTCGCGTCAAAACTATTGTACACTTTAATAATACGAGACATCTTTACATGCTTGTTTTAGACGCAACTGTAACCGACTTAGCCCCTTCGATGGTCGGTGCAGGTGCAGGCCGAGTAGGCCGTGCTTCCAGGTTACCAGAGGTTAATTAATTGCAGAAAATATTCTGGCGTTGATAACCTGCACGAACTTTGTCCATTGGTGTTCGAGACTACGAGAGGTGCAGGCTCCCTCATACTCAAGCTGATTAAGCGCGTGGGTAGAAGCCTTAACCTTTCGACGTGGAGATTCGAGAGCATCCGAAGTCTTGCGTCAGAGGCTGTCGACATTCAAGGAGGAAATGCAGCATATGTTTGAAGCTCATTGTTGAACCGGGCTAATCCTAGGTTAGAAAACCCGTGACCACGCGTTCGCGCAGAGACAATTGTCCACTCCAAGGTGCTAACATCGCAAATTTATATGAGTAAAATTTTATAATAATAATAATAAAAACAAATTTAAATGTAAAAAACACGCTGCTATTATTAAACGCCTTAATGTTTACATGAAATGTGAACCTTAATATACCATCAAATATACATCATCAGCACATTGCTCATCTCGATTAAAGCACTTTTTTTAAAGATTTTTCTGTAAGGCTCTTGCCCGTGTACGGTTTTTTCACTTACGAAGATAATATTTTACAACAAGTTATTAAGTTTTATCATCATAGAAAGCCATTGCCGAATTTGCTAATTATTTCAGCACGGCCGTTGTGACGTCGCCGTCACGCTAACCGTCAAGTCAGGGCGCTTTTTAAATGCGGTACACATTAAATAAACTGGGTCAATCGATTTGCAATCCAAAACAAAAGATGTGGCGTGTT
The DNA here is from genome assembly GCA_003439945.1 of Dermanyssus gallinae. NCBI lineage: Eukaryota > Metazoa > Arthropoda > Arachnida > Mesostigmata > Dermanyssidae > Dermanyssus > Dermanyssus gallinae. The sequence goes on from QVRM01006033.1 coordinate 352,730, forward strand.
CAGAACAGGAATTGTTTCGCTTTACGAAAGTGCTCGTTGACACGTGGTACGACATCGAACTTGGCACCTAATTGAGTCATACGGCTGGGAACAACTTTAGTACTCTCCGTATTGCCGTAACTCAGAGATCTATAATTTTTTACTTGTTCTTGTACTTAAGACGTACTTTGGGGCGAGCGCTACGATGCCAAATCGGCCATCTTGGAGTGCTTAGCAAATCAGGCGACACACTACCATGACAATGCATTGCAGCTTACACAGATGTACCTTGGATACCTGGAGGCCATTTGTAAGTAGAAAAAAATTAGATATACCAAAATACCAAAACCAACCGACATTGACTTTACCCGACGGTTCCCTACAAAGTTTACTTAATGGCTACCTGCTAATCTTCTTCCTCTCTTGCGCATCTCGTGCACCTATTATTATTATTATTATTATTAGAGGGACCAAATCGCCACTCAGGCTTCTCACTTAACTCTTTTGTCGGCCTGCGAGTTAGATGTAGACAATATTAGACTAAAAGCGGTCTCATCCGACGCCGCTGGAGCGTGGCTCGACGTATTTCCCTTCGAGCTCGTAGGCAGTAAGCTGGCCGACGACCAGTTCCGTGCCGCTAGTGGTCTTGAACTTGGCATTGCCATGTTTGAGAAAGAGGAATGTCCATGCGGTGGAACAGTGGATGGGCGCGGCCTGCACCGGCTTAGCTGCACTCAGCTGGCGGGGCTTACGCAGGGCCGTCACGATGCCATCAATGACGTCATCAATGGGCGCCTTTAGGCAAGCCGGCTACCGCGTCACGCTGGAACCTGGTGGATTGCAGAGGGATGACAGGCGTCGCCCGGATGGCGACCAGCCGGGACTGGGACCGTAATCGGCCGCTGGCTTGGGACGTCACTGTCTCTGACACGTACGCCCTCGGATATCGTGCACTAGCCAGCGCGGGCGTCGGTCACATCATTCACCAACGGGAGATGCACAAACGGCGCCTATACGCGCATCTTCTTGAAGACCATGTGGTAATGGCGTGGTCTCGAGTCATCTGGCGTTTGGGGCAAGGATGCACTCAAACTGACGAAGGTGCTTGGGAAGAAGCTCTTTGAGGCTACAGCGTAGCCAAGATCGACCGCGTTTCTCCGACAGAGAGTGTCATTGGAGCTTCAGAGAGGCAACGCCAAGATGATGTTGAGTGGTCAGCAACACTCGAGCAATAACAATGCTATTATATAATTAATAGATTAGTAATTGTGATACATGTACATAATGATAATAATAAAACCCTGTTTCAAAAAAAAATATTATTATTATTATGGTACAAACAATATATGAAAATCAAAATTTGAATTAGCTTTAAAATAAAGATCTATTAAAAAACGAATTTTTATACGTATGGAGAATTTTAGTGATCCTGTCAGTGCCGCCGTAATAGGTATTGATGTTATCGATATTGCAGAACCGTTGCTGTTGTTGTTAAATGTAGTCTTATAATTGTTGCTGTTGTTGCCTAATTATATTTGTTGCTGCATGTAGATGATTCTGACGCTGCTGCTGACAAGAATGATACTAACGTTGCTTATTGGCTGTTATCGTCGTCATTTAGTGCTGTAGACACCGATATATACTACTAGAATATCAATGACAAATTATACGCCTAATTTTATAACAGCTCTATTTGCATTTGATGTTCAATCGCACCAGCATTTATAGTGCTAGGCTAGGAAGGACGCTAGTCATGTTATTGTCACCTACCGGTGATGTTCTTTGAACGTTGCGCAAAGAATAGATAGTAAACCACAGATGCCGCCGACAGTCAGCGGCCATGCAGCCATTCACTGCTACCAACACTGTTGGACAAACCCTAGATATCTCAACATTTCCGGCCTTTAGTGCATTGAAGGTGTGCCTTACGGCGATCGATGCCAAGCCCATACGGGACGGCGGATAGTATAGAATATAAAGCAACTTTCCTAAAAAAAACATTGAAAATCTACTTGTAGCCAACAACATGACGGGAATTCATAGTAGTGGCAGCCGCAGTGTTTCCAAACGTCGAGCGAAAGTGAACATTCCGTCTAAAAAAGCTACCGTGGCCGCAGTTGATCCATTTGTGTTGTTTAATGTACTTACTACTCGTATGTGTCAATGTAGTACTTTTTTGTAGTACAACCAGTTTTTAAGGGAGCCGCTTGCATTCTACTCCAACGATCAATGTACTACCACTGCTAGCTTCTTTCTTTTGAGAAATATGTTACAACCATTTCTCAAATCAACCGCTTGCGCCTTACTTCGATGAAAAACAGGAGGTTCTCTGTGTCTAGTGCTAGGCAGAGGAAGATGGTGTGGGTAACATCATCAACCTCGCCGGGCCCGCACATGACGCACGGGTCCGGAACTTTGCCCATCCTGTGCTGGTACTTCTGAAAGTGCCCTTGCGCCGTTTATCACCTGCTTCAGGTGATAGGTGACGCTTCCGTGTTCTCTGTTATACCATTTTTTGAAATCCGGAATGACTCGGCGGGTCCACGCTTCTGGTGCCTCCGATGGCGTTCGAATCAATTTTTGTTGCCACTCTTCAGGCGTTTGCTTCCGGGCTGCCAGCTCCTTCTGCCGTTCTCGCCTCCGCCGATTGCGCTCCTTTATTGAGCCTAGATTATGGAATGAGCCTGGCTATCGCAATAACTGCCATCGACTTAACCGTGCGTTGGCAATTCTGATCGCCAGCTTCCGCTGCGCTTTTGAGAGTTTCCTCCGGTTCTTCTTTCATTTCGTCGCGCCCGAGCTCCACGTAGAAGCAGCGTAATGCACGGTCAACTCTGCCACGGAGGCAAAAAGCCTTCTTTTGCCCTCCGCCGCTCCCTGTGTTCTCGGCAGGATTTTGGCCAAGCTGTGGGCAATTTTTTCTGCCCTGGCGGTCACCTTTTCGATGTGCTCATTGTTGGTGAGGGCATTGTTGATGGTCGTACCCAGGTAGCGGGCAGACTTTCTGATCTCAATGGCCACTTCATTCAGTTGTTTCACCGTGTGTTTTCCGTCTTATAAGAAGCACAGCCTCACTTTTTCAAGCGCCAGCCCGTGCCCACCGATCCAGTCGTTTACTAACCCGATTGCAAGCTGAACCCGTCCCTGGAGTACGTCTGCCTTGCGAGCCGTAACCAGGACGGCCAGATCGTCGGTGTACGCAATTGTCCGAACGCTGCAGATGTTGCATGGAAAGCCAGTAAGGGTTTCCGCTTGCGTTTCATTAGAAGGCGTGTGTCCTTCTGCGCCCCCTTCGCTTAACCGTTGGGCTTCTTGTTTGGGGTCACTCGAGTTGCTCTTGCCGTCTCGGGTTTCATTAATGTATTGCCTGAACAAAGGGCACTCCATAGAGTTCGCTGCGTGCTTGGGGGCGCTCTTCTTGTAGTTATAGCATTTTGCCTCAGATATGCAACCTTTAGCCGGATGACCTGTCACACTGTGGCACCTAATCTGATCTATTTTGGCTTTCCTGCAACTTTTTTTCTAGACGGCGAATCTTTTCGCCGGACTGAGAGGACACTCAGCCTGTTTTGAGCCTGCGCTTGGCCAACTGCGCTTCAGCCCTTCGTCGTTCTGGTAGTACGAAGGCGCTCCATTTGCCCGTTTCTGAGGCAGCCAGCTTAAGTTCACCTCGAACGGCCCGTTCAATGGCGTATTTTTGAGTCGCCTCGTCGAGAACTAAAATTCGGATATTGGTGCTTTGTTGGGCCTCCTTGGCATCCAACGCTGTTTTCTCTCGGATACTTTCCAGGAAGATTGTGGTGGCTCCTCCCTGGTTTTTCTTGTAGGTTACTTTTGTTTCACCTGCGCGTAGGTGGACGAGGTTCCTCACTTTTACGCCAGCTTGTGCTGTGTCCATATCCCGCTGGAAAATGGCCGACCACTTAGCTGGCGTCTTAGCGTTGGTCGTGTTGATCACGATGTACTTTGGCCTTTGATGGGCCTCGCTTTCGTCCTTCTGTTCGCGCGGTTTTCCGCTTTGTGCAGTGGTGTATGTCACCTCCTGCCCTCGGCAGCCAGTATTCAGCCGCCTTTCTTGCTTAGTCAACATTAGACTTTTCTGTAATGTATAGGGCACCCTTTCTCTTAGCTTCTTCTTTTCAGTCGCCAGCCAGTGTCTGATTTATTTTTAAATTATTTTGCCAATCACTGCAAGGGTGGCCTCGGAGTTTTCTTCAGCGCTGACTTTGCCTACTATACGGGTCCTTAAGGTGCCTGTGTTCTTATTATTAGCTCCTGACTCTCCCAAGTCTATCTCGGCGCGGTAAATTTTGATCATTTTCACCTTTCCGACTGACAGTTCTCCTAAACGATTAGCTGCCGCGAACATTTGAGTCAGCCGTCTTATGAGGCCCGCGTCCTTGGCGTCTTGGTCTCGAACGAGAAGTCCTCTTCCCTATGATGTCTAGGCGGCATATCGGGCGATACGCGCTTGGGTCTGTAGCCAGCCTCCCTGGCTTCCTTATCAGGGTCAGGGTAGCAGTCTTCCATGCCGGTGGATAGGCACCTTCTTTCAAAAATTTGTCCGCCATAAGCTTGAAGACTTCCGGCTGTTCTCGAATTAGCATCTTCACAGCTTCCGCCAAAATCCCGTTCGAGCCCGGTGCCTTTCCTTTGGCTCATCCGTAGATTCGGTTGTCTCAAATGTTCCACCGGTCGATTGGTCGATTCGGACACGCATCGTGGTATCGTAAGTTGTCTTTGATGTTTATAACTGCTGTAGGGAGACCTGATCATGATGCAGATGTTGTGGTTAGAGCGCGACATTGAGGCGTCGATAGAGTTAACATGAGACTTGTGTATGCCAATAATGTTGTTGATGATGCTGGCAACGTTGTGGCTGTGGACGATTCCTTGGCCGTTGGAGTGCGCGTTCGCCAATGTTTTCTGCCGGTTGTAGTGTCATCTTACTGGCGCCGGCTTGCTTGTATCAACATGATTGTAGGCTGTTGTTCGCGGAGGCACCATCGAGCGGATATTACTGTAGGATATATAATAAATAGTTGTGTGTGCTTCTAGAGTTATGACGAGTGGTGATTAATCTGATGGAGTAGGTCATTTATGCGTGCACTCAATCTTGACATACTCTCTAAAAATCGTCAAAGTCTTAGTACGTTTTAATAATATAATTTAAATATTCCTACTATTAAACAAAGTATTATTAAATTAAAATTAGACTAATCCTTAAACAGAAAAATATATAATAAACATGTAATCCTCATACACGTGAAGGTTTTAGTTATGTTACCAGTGATCCGCCGTCATCATTATTGACGTCGTCGGATGTTGCAGAATCGTTGCTGCTGTTGCTGTTAAATGTGTTTTTATAAATGCTGTAATTATTGTTGTTGTTGATGACGTTGCCGAATAATATTTATTCGTCGTATTTCGTGTGTAATAATACCAACATTTGTAGTGCTAGGCTAAAAAAAGCGCTAGTCATGATTATTGTTATCTAGCGATGATTTTCTTTGAGCGACGCCCAACGAATAGATGCTAAACCACTGATACCGACGAGAGTCAGCGGGTATGCTGCCACACGCTGCCACAAACACTGTTGAACAAACCCTGGATATCTCAACATTTCCGGCCCTCGGTGCATTGAAGGTGTGCCTGACGGCGATCGATGCCGAGCCCGTACGGGACGGCGAATAGTATAGAATGTAAAACAACTTTCCTAAAAAAAAACATGATTTAATCTACTTGTAGCCAGCAACATGGCGAGAATTTACAGTAGTAGAACTCGTCGTCGTAGTGGCAGTCGCAGTGTTCCCATGCGACGAGCGAAAGTGAACATTCCGATTTAAAAAAAAAACAAAACAAAAGTTACCGTGGCCGCAGTTGCATGGCGGTCGAATCTAATCTATGCAGCGTTTCCTCCACATATTGTGATATATGGTAAACTCGCTTCCCTCCGGTCGATTTCTTGCGTGTTCTTAGACAATAATTGAAAAACAGATCAGTTCTCGTACCGGTGGTTACCTGCAGGTTATCTGCTGCGATTGACACGCAAATGTATGCCGAAGCTAGCTTTGAACATTTACTCCGTTTTATGGCTTTAGCGTGCTAGCGCACGGGCTAACCAGTTCACATATGCCCATATAAGAATGGTCTTTTCTCCGTTCTGAAATGCAATGCTATTGCAAAATAAATAATATATAAGGATGGTCGTTCTATTTGGCCTTGTTGCATTAATAGTTAGCAAACGTCTCGGTTAGGGTATACCAGTATTCCTCTGAATTACATGGTTGAGGTGCGCGTATCTAGGAAGCGTAGTGTACATAAAGGCTTGCTTTATGACCTATCGGCAGCACATGCGCAGGGAATTATTATTATTGAACAAGGGTTTATTATAAATAACATGTGCAGGTATCACAATTACTTATATACGATATAGATATATATATATATATATATATATATATATATATATTTTTTTTTTTTTTTTTACAACATGGCTTGACTTATTGTTGCTTGAGTGTCCGTGACCAGTACTTCATCCTGGCGATGCACTCTAGTTCTAATGACACCCTCTCTCGGAGGAACGCGGTGTATCTTGGTCTAACGTGGGCCTCAAGAAGGTTGCGCGTTTAGGCGCCGTTTGTGTATCTCACGTTGGTGAATGATGTGGCCGACGCCCGCGCTGGCTAGTGCACGATAGCCGACGACGCACGTGTCGATGAACGTGACGTTCCACGCCAGCGGCCGATTATTATTATTAGTCTCAGTCCCGGCTGGTAAGGCCATCCGGTCGACGTCTGAGGTCGCTCTGGAGTCCGCCAGGCTCCAGTGTAACGCGGTAGCCGGCTTGCCTGAAAACGCGCTCGAGTATCATGTCATTGATGGAGTGAGCTCGGCCAGCTTAGTGCAGATAAGCGGGTGCAGACCGCGCTCATCCACATAGACATTCCACCACATAGACATTCGTCAATATGAGTATTATCATGTTAGTATCGAACAAGACGCATAATTGCAATACGAACGAACTACAAATGCCGTGTTTTGTGTAAACATAACCTTAATCCCAATTCGCTGCTTGTATAAAGACCAGCCAGTTTGCTTCCAATTCTGGCGTTGTTGTTGTTGTTGTTGTTGTTGTTGTTGTTGTTGTCGTCGTTACTGTCGTTGCCATTAATTTCATTGCTATCGTCATTAATATTATTACTGTTGTTGCTGTTGTTGTTGTTATCGTTTTAGTTACAGTATCGTTGATGGGCGCGTCGTGATAACTAGGTTAGCTGATTGCCGCTACCGTCGTCGTCGTCGTCGTCGCCGTCTGGCATTTCCTTTGGTATCGAAGAAGAAGGCCATGCTTTCTCCTGTATGTCGGTATGTCTGTCTGGCTGTCTTGACGTGTACGTGTGTGTACGCTTGTTGCTGGCTCGCCGAGGCTGGACTTCGTTTAGTGTTGCTCGACTGTTGTTGTTGTTGTTGTTATTATCATTGTCGTTGTTGTTGTTGTTGTTGTTATTATCATTGTCGTTGTTGTTGTTGTTGTTGTTGTTGTTGTTGTTGTTATTATCATTGTCGTTGTTGTTGTTATTATTATCGTTGTCGTTGCTCGTATTGCTGTTGTTGTTGCTACCCTTATTGCTGTTGTTGTTGCTGCTCTCATTGCTGTTGCTGTTGTTGTTGTTACTCTTAGTAGTGTTGTTGCGATTGCTGTTGTTGTTGTTGTTGTTGTCATCGGCGTCATCGAATCGCCGGCCGGCGAATCGTTGGTGCTGCGCGATCGGCTCTATCTGCGCGTGTCTTTGCATGGCCGCCCTACTCTCGCTGCGCCGTTTGGGCGGCGAGCCAGGGGGGTTCGGCATTAGTGTGTAATGGCTGTTGTTGCTGCTGCTGCTGCAGCTGCTGCAGCAGCAGCAGAAGTATGAGTAGACGAAGTTGTAGTAGATGAAGTAAAAGTAATCGTAGCCTTCGTGGTAGCTTTGCCTCAGCACATCGATTCACATCCACATGAGGCCGGCCATACGCTCACACAGACCGTTTCCTATATACGGAAACATAGCCCCGCACGCCAACTGCTACACACACGCAGAGACATACATGGACATATATATATATATATATATATATCCATTCAGACATACATACACTGCCGCATGCGCTTACGCACAGTGTACATAGGCGGTGTATATATATATACATATAAACATACATATCTATCCAGACATACATACACTGCCACATTCACATACGTGCGATGTACATAGGCTGAGTGTCGAAGCGTAAACGTTTTCAGCATTGTTTCGTGGAGGTTATTGTTTTTTGTTGTTGCTGCTGCAGCTGTTAATGATGCTGCTGTTACTCGTGTTTTTGTTGCCGCTGTCGCGGTTGTTGTTTTATCACTATGTCTGTTGTTGTTGTTGTTATTGTTATTGTTGTTGTCGTTGTTGCTGTTGTTGCTGTTGTTGTTGCTGTTGTTGTTGTTGTTGCTGTTGTTGGTGTTGTTGGCGTTGTTGACGTTGTTGGCGTTGCTGTTGTTGCTGTCGTTGCTGTTGTTGTTGTTGTTGTTGGTGCTGTTGTTGCCGTTGTTGTTGTTGCTATTGTTGTTGCTGCTGCTGCTGCTGTTGTCGTTGTTGTTGTTGCTGTTGTTGTTGTTGCTGCTGCTCCTCCTACTGCAATCGTCGGTCATTGACGACCGGTTTGTTTTCGTCGTCGTCATTGTTGAGGTCGTCTTGCGATCAAATCAAATCGAATCGATATCGGCGGCATCGTCACACCAACTACCGCCACCGCTTCTGTTGTTTCTTCTGCCACCTATTGGTAACTGACGACACCACCGTCGTCGTCGTTGTCATGATTTCTTCTGTCATAATTTCGCCTTCTACTGCGACTATTACTACATCTGCTGCTGCCATGGGTGGTAGTCTGTGTGATCACTACGTGGCTCACTGGTAGCCGATAGCTATCCGATAGTTCGCTAGTTGCTGCTCGACTGAGCGAACGAGTTTATCAGGCTACTGCTGCTCCCGCTGCTGCTGCTCTATGTTACTGTCTGACTCTAGTCCTCGTTCAGATACGGATTTTGGCGTCGGCGCAGTGGCCGTCGCGGTGTGAAAATTCCTCCGCTTCTCGGATCGTTGTACTTTCTTTTGCCAGACTACCCCCAGCCCAGCCCACACCATCCCATCCCACCTCTTACCACCTCGGATTCTCCCCCTGGCGCTTCCGCCCCCGGTACCCCTTCTCTCCTTTTTTTTAAATGTATTTTCTCTTATTATTTCTGTTCATTTACCGTTATCTTTGTTCATCTCCCATGATGATGATGAAGATGATCTCTTTCTCTAGCTCTCTACCTATCGATCCATCGATCGCTTTCTCTTCTTCCGTGTTTCTGGCTCACAGAAACCGTTCGTCTCCTTTAGGCAATCATTCATTCAGTCATTGCGTCGGTCCGACAGTCAGTCATCTATGCATGTTTGGTTGCTTGGCGTCACAGCCAGCGCTTGGTGCTTGGTGCTGAAGTCTCGCAGTCCGGGCCGCAGACCGGCGTCGTGTTGTAACGGCCCGGGCGTTAGCAGCGTTCGGCACAACGTCTGTAAGACTAGCAACAACAGCAGCAACAGAAACAGCAACAACAACAGCAACAACAACAACAACAACAACAACAACAACAACAACAACAACAACAACAACAACAACAACAGCAACAACAACAACGTGGCTGGCGTCGTTTTCCACAGAAGCAGCCGGCGCGACATTTATCAACGCAGGCTCGCACGGCAGCATGCGCTGTCGTTTCGTTGTTCCTCTGCGTTTTGCGTCGGCACCAACTATTGCTTCCATCGACCGCCGGTCGCCGTCATGATGAAAACCGCAGTGATGATGGTGATGATCATGATGATAAAACTCATCACGGAAATCATTTTGATGACGATAATGATTGTAGTGGTTGCAATACATGCTCGGCTCATTATGAAAACCATCTATTTTTTATTTTGTGTTTGTACCATTACAAACGTATGCATGTATGTATACATACGCACACAAATCGATGTGTATCCCGAAACAAATAAAGATCTACGAATGTGTTCTCCAACACAAGTGCAGCGTTTGCAGAGTCTGTTTTACGGGGAATCTCATCGTCCGGAGTTAGAGGACCCTGGAGCTGATTAATATGCTTGTCAGTTTGCTTGGTCGGTACACCGCGGCGCCAGCGTCATGTTTATAACCTCGTTTGATTAACGTTAAGAAGCTCGTGCTCTGTTGGATACTCCTTTCTGTCTTGCTACAAGGTCGCGCTTAAAGAGTTGAGAACGAATCAGATATCATCAAATCCACTAGCCGGTAAGATCTGAAATCATTGTGTCGGCCAGTCGTAACTACGGCGCTCTCCTAGGTCCGCCTGGGAGGAGGGGGCCAGGTAAAGAGATAGAGAGGTCACATTATCTCACCCCTTCACCACGTAAGTGTGCAAAGAAAAAGACTAAGGTTTGAAAGTTATTTTTTTGAGATTAAGCCCTTTTGGCGCGCTTCATCATTAAATTGTGTTATTAATGGTGGCAACAGCTTCAGTAAAGGGCAACCTTACCGCTGGTCTCACTTGTTTTTTATCGTAATCTCGCTGTTAAACTTGTCAGAAGGGGGTCAGTGTTGTGCAAATACTTTAATGTGTATGTTTCGATAAGGATTGCGGCACTTTTTGAATGTGCACACTATCACAGTTTGAATCATTCTAATCGTCTGACATCATAGCCAGCGACGAATAAAAAACGAGGTTGTCCTTACTAGTTTGAAAGGTAATCAACAAAGGTTGTGGCGTTCGGATGGTGCATTATAGTTAAGTGCTTGGTAGAAATAGGGTTGAACTCAATAATTATTCTAGTTTGTTCTGGCTTGTACGGTGGTAAATTTTCGGTACCGTTTTCCGAAATCTGGGATTGACCTGTTTTTGTTTTTTGTCAACTAAGAAAATTCATCACGCGAGCAATATACATCTCCATGAGCGATCCTCTAAAAAAGATTACCTCCTGTCTCCTTCGGTCCTGATGTTGTCGGCCTGAGCGACTCGAGTAAGTTAGCACGATGGTGCCAGGTTTGCATGTCGCTCTATTCAAGGTGATTTCTTGCAAAATTGTCCGAAAATGTCCTAGAATTTTTGCTGGAGTAATGTCACTTTTTTTAACTACGACTAATGCCACTTTTTCAGATGAATATTGTCGCTCCCACAAGACTGCCAAGGATGGTTATCAGAAATGCCAAAAAGCAGGGCGCACTTTACTAAGGAATACGGCGTTTGCATTACAAATGTAGTGCACAGGTGATCATATTACTTGCCTTTTTTAAATTCCGTGCTGCTAATCCACTTTTTTTTCACCTTCTTACTCTATTAGGCGAGTATTCGGAGTAGTGTGTCAAATTTGCTACAAGCACTTGAATACCTTTGTTTTTATTTGTCCCTGCTTAGCTTGTTGCGTCAACTACGTATATATGTGCTCTTTATGTTGCTTAAAGTGTTGCTCTCTTGACCATTGTTGGAAGGACTGCAAAGGGGGACATTCGAAGTTACGCGCTTGTTGTCATTAGAGCAGCCTATCTCGTGCCAAAGTTTACTCCAGCTCCGACTAGCGCATTACTTCCAGCCACCTAACGTGAATCAAAACAAAATTAGAAACTCCTCTAATTCAGTCCCTCCTAACCCACGCTTTACTACTGGTTTTGGACGCCAGCTCAGCTAAGAGAGCGCATACCGTCAAAACGTCTGATGATTGACAAGTAGTCGACCCGACTGAGCTGCACCTCATACTTCGTCTGCGCGTTTACATTCTTGTATGGAAGAAACGTCGCGTGCACGCAGGCATCTATTGCTTTCTTGCGATGTCGCGGAAGCCCCACCAACCAGTTGTATAGAGAATATGTTTAGCGAGATTAAGCATATATAGCGTCACACGATAAAAACAGCCCAGAAAGCGTTGCATCCGCACCGACTGCTGATGTGTACATCAACGCCGCTTCAAGCAACAAAGAGTGTCGCTTTAATAAGATAAGATGCAAAAAAGAACAGGGTGTTGATAACCCCAGCGCAAGTCCGGTTAAAATGCCGCCTAACTAAAGCAATCAAGGCTTTTTTTCATATAATTTATTAGATTGGAAATTATCTATTGGTCAAATACTTGCTGGGGAGAAACAATTGTCTTCTTCGGAGATGTGAAATTGCTGTGCGTTATCACTGCAACACGAGTTCAGCATACTCAGCAGAGTGCCTACAACTGCCGCCGCGTTGTCCTGTTAGACTCTGTAAAGTTATTTGTTAAAAAAGGGAGGGCCTTGATCCTTTAATTCACCTAAAAAAATTCCTAAAATAATTCCTTACGTGGTCTTCAATCAATTTCCCCGCCATGAAGCCCGACCCCTACAACTTTCTCCATGCAAAGAGGCGAAGGTCGTATACGCAGCCAATAGACGCATAGTTCCAATCCTAATCAGCGCGTGACCTTACGGCGGGCCAGAAGCTTCCAAACAACCAGCTTCTCGCTCTCTCGACTAGACTGAGGCTCATCCCATCTGATTTCCTGCAGTCTGTATAACCTTGGAGAGGGGAGAATGAGCTCAGTCAGGATAGGGTCTGGCCCTTTGACACCGATCTGACACCGAGCGTTTACAAACTGGACGTATATAGTAATCTTGACAAAAACATAGGCTACTGAAAATGTTGATGTTCAGTAGTGTTATCAATATTAATGCCCAGGTAGTGCTCACGAAAGGGGAAAACTAATGGGCGGTGTTTCTTTTCGGGATTTCGACAAGTGACGTATTTACTTTATTTATTACTTTCTTGGTGACTAAACATAGATAAAGTATTCAAGGTGCATGAGCATTTGACGGCTACAGGTCTAAAAAAACACGTGCCCGTTTCTGTTAATTTTTTGTCGAATACTCCAGGTACAATTCCTTGCAGAAATCTCTAAAAAAATGCAAATTCGAGCTGCTGTTGAAAAACTTTGCAGAGTAGGAATCTCAATGGATTGTTTCCCAGCCGCTATCTTCTTGACTTCTTTTTAACGGTTGCAATGAAGCTAGCCTGTAATCGTAGTATTTCAGGTGAAGATCTGTCGTATAGTCTCGGTAGTTCAGTTAGTAGCCATATCAGCTGCTTACTGAAATCGTCTTTGCAAAACTTAATTTAGCTTACATTTAACTTTTTATGGCACATATCAATAAGCAACCAACATTTGCTACTAGCACCGAGGTCAAATGAATCAACTCGGATCAACTTACATTCACAAAGAAAAATGAATTCTTTACAAAAATAAAAAAAACGTTGGCAATTAATGTTCTAGTTGCTTCTCTTGAGCCACCCGTTAGTTATAGCGAGGTTCTCAGGGCTGTTAGCTTTGCAAAATAAAATCAAGTCTTCGATCCCGACCTTGTCCGATATGGACACCTCGAAAACGCTCCTCATATTAAGCATATTTCCCTTGTTATAACCCAGTGATGTTTTAATAAGAGCTATATGCCGGAAACAAAGCGGAGATATTGAAGGTCATCTCATCGGTGCTTACGTTGTCGACAACATCAACTCTACACATTTATAAATTACACTGAATTCTAATTTTTAAATCGGTGCGGGGAGGTCCCGTTCGTTAAAGCGGAATTTGTTTCAGGATTAAACAAAACACGGGATCGCCAGGTATCTGTGACAGCGAATCTTTGAATACATGCACCGATTTGCAGCCGCTTCTACCCGCCTAGAAGAGAAGAGAACACGTTGCAGATACCCTTAGCAACATCAGCGATGTCGGCTCTGGAAAATAAGGTGAATAGAGTAACATTTTAGAGCATGACAAAGACGTGAACATGAGCACCAAAACGGCCACTCTCTGAGACACTAACGAACGTTTTACCATATTTTGTTTTATTAACGACCGTGCATTGGATCGACACATACCAAAGCTCTACTTCTACCTGAACCGATTTACGACTCACTTATCTTTTAATGATTGCATGATTTGTATCTCCTTAAGGTCGACGCGACTGGACATGGACGAACATTCATGTAGGCAATGCTGGAATGGGGTTTGCCTAGTGCACACCGGATGTAATGTGACAGCGCAAATATAAGCGAAATCATGAAATAATAACGAACTGATATACGTATATATATACCTATTGTTAACGTCTGATGACTGGATTGATAGTCGGTGCTAATATATATATATATATATATATATATATATATATATATATATATATATATATATATATATGTATATATATATATATATATATATATATATATATACATACACATTCCGCTAAGGCTGTTCGCTTCCATCACGGTCCACTGTCGGCACACGCCAGGACAAAGGGTCGTTTTGTGTTTATTAGCTCTTCTCGTGAGGAAAATTGGTAAGATTGTGCAGTCGAATACAATCATCATCGCCGTGCCTGTCATTACTTCTAAGGAAGCGATTGTCGCGTAATCGTGAAACTCCTGTCTGCATCCGAATTCCTTTCGTCTGCCTTCATCGTGGTTCCTGTTGACGTTGTACTTGATATTGTCGTTTGTCCTTTTCTCTTCCTCTTCTCTTTGCTGTTAATATTTTTGGCTATATATATATATATATATATATGCATATTTTTTTTATGAGACCATCTCTCTAGGCGGAAAGTTTATTTAAATTCAATCAGTCATAATTGAGCTAACAATTGAGGATACTTTGCAGAAAAGGCTGTCGCTGGAATCTGAAATATATAAGTGTATCTATATATATATATATATATATATATATATATATATATATATATATATATATATATATATATATTGTAGGTTAAAAGTGAACATGTTCACATAGACAAAATTTCATATTATTGAATATATATAGATTTTTTATGAGACCATCTCTCTAGGCGGAAAGTTTATTTAAATTCAATCAGTCATCATTGAGCTAACAATTGAGGATACTTTGCAGAAAAGGCTGTCGCTGGAATCTGAAATATATATATATATATATATATATATATATATATATATATATATATATATATATATATTGTAGGTTAAAAGTGAACATGTTCACATAGACAAAATTTCATATTATTGAATATATATAGATATATATATATATACTTTATGTAATAAGTTAATAAAAGATATGTTCGAATTAGCGCACGCGCCTGTATACGCTCATCTCTGAAACAGTTGTTTTCCCTGTACCTTACAATTGAATAAATAACCATTTATATATATATATATATATATATACACACATATATACACTACTATATACCTACATGCATGTATATTTATATACATGCATGTAGGTATATAGTAGTGTATATATATATATATATATATATATATATATATATATATATATATATATATATACACACATATATACACTACTATATACCTACATGCATGTATATTTATATACATATGCATATATATAGTGATTAGTTGTGCACTTGTTATAATAAAACCTGTTTTTTTGTTAGGTAGATAAGCATTCATAACTTAGTTGCGTTCCTTGTGCATTTATGTCCTAAATCTGGGCAGTACTTATGTATTTTTTTAAAATCGAAATCTTAATTACTGCAAAGTGAAGTTCTGTCGCTAAATATTAAATTTTAAAATCTTATATTTATGCATATATATTCTGGAGTAGCTGTTATCTCAGTTACCCTCAAATAGACCAGATCAACGTGCAGGTATGCCACCTTTTTCAGCCTATAGTTAATTACGACTTTGCTGATTAGCCTTATTCTGCTCCAACGTTTTGTCCCACTAGGTTTGCGCATAAATTTATGAAAGCAGACGCTCATACAATTGAAAGCACCGTTTCACCGGGATTTTACGTCAAACCTCGTCAGATGAGAAGTGAATATGAACTTTATCGGCCCCACTCCAAAACTGGCTTTGCTGAAAATATCTTGGCGATGCACAAATACAATATGTGTGCTTGTGTGGTGCGCAGCATTCCATTCGCAAACAGACATGACTGTTTCTGCCAGCTTTTGACTCACACCACCGGGAAGCCATTGGGATTGATCATTGTTATCACGTTGTTGACTATATAATATGCTTCTCCTGCATGCATATGTCTCTACTCGTGATATCTGCGGCCCCCTTGAAGTTAGCAGCTGTAGAGGAAGGATCATTAACGCAGGGTAAACAGTGTGGCTGTTTGAAAGAACCAGCCAGCTAGACTTCTATCTAGGTTCCCGTACTTAGCTCGCGTTAAGAGGATTTAAGCGACAAAAAGTGGAAACGACCTCTAAAGCTTCACTTCTAAATAGGTTCCAAACCTAGAGTACTAATCCTGGGGTTCACTAGTGGGTCTAATCGCCCGGATAGGGACGCGGGAAGCGTTCTCCTAGGCGCGGGAATTCATACTCTAGGAGGGAGACGGATGCTGTATTTATAGGCTTCATCATCGCCGCCATTGTTCTTATATTATATTTGCGATTATGCATGGTTAAACTATTTGTTTTTAGCCTCTGTTTTGTTTCCGTAGGATTATCCAATCGAGGTGAATTTCCTTCTGTTGCTGTGAGTTTTATGAATATTTTCTTCACTGCCATATTAATAATAACATCTTTGTCAGTGTGCTCCATATGAACGCGTGCAACCGGCTGTACGCGGGCAGAGCTTCGTGTAACAGACTAAGTGAAATCAATCTTTTTTTTAGCTCTTTGTGGCAAACATCTCTTAACTATCAGAGCAAAAGTACGCGCGTTCGACATGTGCCTCTATTTCTTTACGTTCTACAGCCCGCCCTCAGATACAAACATAACCGCACTTTTCTATGCGGCCCATGTGTAAACACCAATGTATTTACTTGAAATTTTGCGTTTGCTCTTAGCAAGCTCTGCATATGTTGTATTATATGTTGAGAATTAAGATCCACCTCGAGAACAAATCTGATACGCATGCGAAACCTGGAATTTAAGCAAGCAGAGTGTATACGACTGTTAGGAAGATCTCTAACAGATACCATAGACGTTCTTGTAAAGCTTCAGGCATGGGATAAGAGTGAATACCCTGAAAACAAGCATCTTGCTTGAGACGGTCGAGACTCGCCAACTTAGCGTCAGGGGCACGCAATACATGTAATACGGAGTATGGCTTGTTGAGTTGGCTGGCTTTTTGCGCTGCGGGCTGTGTGAGACTTGGCAGAAGTAGTGGTGGTGGCGTGTTAAGGAGCAGCAATGGAGCTAGGGCCCGAACACTTCTAGAACCATCATCATCTTTGAACCCACCTGCAACACTTAGTGGAAGCGCAACACGCATGCTTATGCATTTATACTTCTAACTTCGGGTTGCCCCGTTGTTCGCTGTTATACTTCTAAGGTTGCCCCGTTGTTGTCGCCGCAGTGTAGTTTTTTCGAAGCATTGCCGCCTCCGTCAGTGTTGCGTCAGTGTTGCCTTGCCCGTCGTCAATTTGCCATTGCTTCCGGCTCTACGACTGTTTGTTTTGGTTATGTTCATGTTTAGGCTATGGTCGTCTTTGTATTGTTGTGGTGGGTTCTACGAACGCAATTGTTTTCCATACTGTTATTGCTACGATCACGTCAGTGTGTTTTTGTTGTTGCAGTTTTCTTCGTTGCCTCTGTTACTGTTTACTTAGGTTATTGTTACTGTTACCATCGTAAAGCAAAGTCTTTGTTGCTGTTGTTGATGTTGTTGTTATTTTTGTAGAAAGTATTGCTGTTGTTTGTCTACCGGCGTTACTCTGTCGGCTGGTGCTGCTGCAGGCGTTACGGACAAGCTACAGTACGCCGGGTTGTGACGGTTCCTCGGGCCGGGCGGCTGAACGTGTCGGCTGCGGTAACTATGTCTCTGTAATAGTAGTAGTAGTACTATTCTACTACTAGACTACATGCTCCATTAAATGGGCGCACAACGGAAGAAGTTGCGATGTCACAGGGGCAGGAGGAAGTTGCGAAGCAACTGGAATTTGGCCTAGGGCCAGCGTTTAAACCATCCGAAATACAAACGCGTTTCTGAGGTGGCCTGTCAGGGGTCGAACACTGAACGGTTCCGGTCCGCCGTCCACAGCAGGAACAGAGAGGAATCAAGCTAACCGTGAAAGGTCATATACATTTTACGACAGACCGACCCGTCGTTGTCGTCCGTCGTCGGCAGCATTATCCTTGAGTTCGGCCGATCAATCCACCTCGAGGCATCTCGAGGGGTCTAACGTGCTATGAAGAGGTAAGAAGAGACCTAGAGGCATCCAGCAAAGATGTGCACGGCGTCCATCAAAATCGAGTTCGGACCACTCGATTTTGATTGACGTTACATCGTTACTAGCATTGCCAGTCATAGCAGCAGCAGCAACAGCAGTAATAGTAGTCGTAGTAGTAATAAAGTCATCATTTGTGGTTAGAACAGTTGGAGCTGTCGTTGGCTAACGAAGGCTTCATGACTTGACCGTACGTAACACGACGTTGTCGAGGCCGCAGGCTGTCCACTCTACTGCTTGTAGGGGCAGGCAACGTGATTGTTGTGGTTGGTTGGTTGGTGGTTGGTTGGTGGGTGTTGTTGCTGTTAGTGTTGTTGTTGGTGTTGTTACTGCAGTGGTTGTCGTGGTGATTGTACATTGCTGTGGTGCGTTGTTATCGTGACGTGGGCTGTTATTGTTAGTGGGGGCTGTAGGCGGCTTTTCGCCATGTTGCCGCCTTTTCGGCCACTGTTGTACATATTTGCTGTCGCCATAGTTACTATTGCGTGATTGTTATGATGAAGTCGACGACAACGACGATAGCAACAACAACGCCGGCGGCTACAGCAGCGACAACAAGTATAGCGGTAGCGACTGTGGTGATTACGCTGATGATGTGGTGGTGATCATGATTGTGATGCTGAGGGCGATCATGATTATGATGGTGATCATGATTGTGATGGTGATCATGATTGTAATGGTGAAGTTGACGGTGATCATGATTATGATGGTGATGATGACGGTGATCATGGTTGTGATGGTAATGATGATGTTGACGGTGATCATGATTGTGATGGTGATGCTGATGGCGATCATGATTGTGATGGTTATGTTGATGGCGATCATGATTGTGATGATGATGATGATGTTGATGGTGATCATGTTTGTGATGATGATGATGATGTTGATGGTGCTCATGATGATGGTGATGATGAGGCAGACGACAATGATGTCAACAACGGCGCCGCCGACGAAGAGGACTGAGCGCTGAGATGACAAACTTCATCCGTCAACAGCACGACGCGAGCCAAACCACTACCGGCACAGAACGGTCTAGCATGGCGGGCAGGGGGGGGGGGGGGTGAAGCTGGCGTGGGCTAGGAGGTTGGGAGCAGACGGTGAGTGGATGGGGTCAATCGAAAGTCCAGACAGACGGGCTTGTTGCTACTGCAAGAAGAGCTGCGTGGCGCGTGCAGCATTCCGACGTAGTCAAACTGCTGTCAAAGACAACCGACACCGTCGCAGCAGCAGATATGCCCATCTCGTCTTCCGCAATCCCTAGCTCAATCGTGCGGAAGGAAGATGGGCATTACCGCCTCGACGTTTCGTTAAGGTTACTCGTTTATATATATATTTATATATGTGTGTGTTTGGCATGCACTGCCACTCATCTCACTGGCGTTCGTAGCTGACGCCTGACACAAACGAAAATGCATGCCTGGAAATGGAAGGCCATCGTCTTTTTCCTTAAACGGCAACCCCTTCAGGTGGTGTCAAACAGCAGCAACGTTTTGGTATTCGCTGTTTGCCAAAATTGTTCACACCTGTGGACGAGACCTGGGTACGACCACTCGAATGTCGCTAGGAGTCTTAGGCACCACGGATACGGTTTCGAAGCGATCTTGTTTAAGATTTGCAGAATTGCATTAAAGTTCCACAAAAATAAGTCGCGTGTGGGGATCAACCAAGTCTATATCTCATATATGTATATGCACGTATGTACACGTTCTGTATTCTATATAAATATGTGCACACACAATTGTTCACTAATATGTATATATATATAACATTTAAATAAGACCCTCTTCTCCAAACGGTAAATGTATTTAGTTTTAGTATTGCATTATTGAACTTAAAATAATATAATAATAATAATTAACAATTATTCACCAATTAATGGTATTTATATGTCTGCATATGTATGTATATATATATATATATTTATATATATATATATATATATATATATATATATATATATATATATATATATATATATATATATATATATATATATATATATATATATGAATTGTTTTATTTTGAAAACGCGCTAACATCGCACGCGACTAGCACTCTGGTGCTATGACCACGATACTTTTTGGCACGTACGAGCTCATTTCAAAGTGGTGACACTGTTCTAGTTTGAACCAGGCACAACTTTGACTTGTTACTTCGCGCATCTTGCTCCCCATCTCTCAATATTTTCTTTGCTGTCTCTAACTTTATATATGTATATATATATATAGACACTTTGTTTTGGAGGTGTCGTAAAACGTGTTAAACATTTCTTTTCAATTGAATGGGGGGCAGAAATGTACTATTCAGACCTATTTAATGTATTAATCGTAAAAGCTTAAACGTAAAGCATCAATCGGGATCTCAGTGTTTGAAAACTTCTCTCAACGCGACTAGTTCCCTAGCCAGCATTGGATTTCCTTCAAACAAAACGGAAGCATTGCTTCCGAACACGCTACGAATTCTACCAGAAAGACAAAAAAGATTGCCGAAGACCTCTATAGAGACCAAAATACCTCCCATAAATGAACCAAAGAGCGCTAATAATAATAATTAATGGACAAATTAATGGACTTGGAACTCGCACTGCAGCCATCAGTATGCGGCTTACGTATGCCGTGTCGTGGCTCTGTCCGCATTTATGTTATATATATATATATATATATATATATATATATATATATGATAACGTAGTATATATATATATATATATTTTTGGCAACCCGCAAACATCACTTGACTACTTTTGTGGTGCTAGAAGCAAGATCTTATTTTGACACGTACGAACTCATTTCTGGGTGGTGTCACTATAAGTGTGAAACAAAGATTTTGTTGTGTATGTGTATATATATATACACGTAGACACTTTTCTAGTTTAGATAGGCCACAACTTTGACTTGATGCATCCTGCTCCTTCAATCGTTTCTCAGTTTTTTATTTGCTTTACCTACTTTATATATATGCAGGGTGTGGCAGTAAGTGATACACTTTTTACGGGGTCGTAGTACTTAAAGAAATTTGATTTATATATATATATATATATATATGGGAGAAGGATATAGAAAACAAGAGAAAATAAAAGAAAGCAAAATTGACACCTGTAAGTAAACTACGGACGCCGGCAGTATGTTAAGCACCATTATCATTAGCAGCAACTGCAGCAGTAGCCGCAGCAGCACATGAGAATTGCTGGTCACGCCGAAAGCTGCTGATGCCAGAAGACTGTCACGGCTTCAGCTACAGCAGCAACAACATTAGCGACGACAACACCGGCAACAATAACGGATTTTCATAGCAGCAGCAGCCGGTGCGGCACGTCTAGGTGAGGCTGGACACAGCAAATGCTGACAAACTGCTGAAGGAAGATATGCTGAAGACCACGTCGCCATGCCGCCACTAGAACATCAGCCGCTACCACTCGCAGTACTATTACAATTACAACTACTGAGACTCTACTCTATTACTACTACAACTACTACTACGACTATTACTACTACAACTAGTATTCCTGCCGTGCTACCGGCTGATGGTGCGCCACTTCAACCGGCGACGGCGACTGATTCGTCGCGCGACTGAACGAGCAAGTGACCCGCTGGTCACAGCTTTCCCCGGCGACAGTTAATTGGGCCGCCGAGTTTCCTCACGCGGCAGTTGTTGTTGTTGTCGCTGTTGTTGTTGTTGTTGTTGCTCTTGCTGTTTTTGTTGTTGTTGTTGTTGTTGTTGCTCTTGCTGTTTTTGTTGTTGTTGTTGTTACTGTTGTAGTTGTTGTGTTGTTGTTACTGCTGTTACTGTTGTTGTTGTCGCTGTTGTTGTTGTTGCTGCTGTTGTTGTTGTTGTTGCTGTTTTTGCTATTGTTGTTACAGTTGTTGTTGTTGCTGTTGTTGTTACTGTTGTCGTCACTGTTGTTGTCATTGTTACTGTTGTTGTTACTGCTGTTTTTGTTGTTGTTGTTCTGGTTGTTGCTGTTGTTGTCAACGCCGCCATTGCCTCGGGCAACCACAGCAGCCCCACCGTTCGTAAGCTGCTGCTGTTGCTACGATATCTCTGTTGTCGTTATATTTTTGTTGTTGTTGTTCCTGTTACCGTGGCTGCAGAATTGCCGGTCGCAGTAGTCAATGAAGCGGCATCCTGCAGCTGCTGCTGCCGTTGATGCACATGATGCTTGTGATGATGATGATGATAATTATGATGATGATGATAATGGTGATCTTCGCCGTCATGATCATGAGGAGCATCTGAGAACGATAACGATGATGTTGCGTCTGGCTGGTGTGGTGACGAAGAAAACCAAGACAACCATCAAGACGGTGATGTCCTATTTTTTCTTCTTGCCGGCAGCCACAGCATATGCTGCTGCTCCTGCTGCAGCAACTTCCGGCGTACATCAGCCCAAAGAAGCCTGGCGGGGCCCGGCCGGTTGGCTGGCTGGCGGGGCCCGGACCATCGAGGTCCCCCCAACTCGACATGGTGTGGTGCGAGCATGGGCGACGATCTTTTTATGGGCAGAAATGGCTTCTGCTACTGATACTGAGATGAGAAGACGTTTTTGACGACACCGAAGACGACGACGACGATGACCACTATGCAGTGGTTACTACGTTCGTAGGCTTCTAGGCGACGCGGGAAGGCGACTCGTTTAATTGTTACCTAGCTGATAACGATACGATGAGCAGGATCATGCCGGCTGATAACAATGATAGTACTGAACGTGATAACGAAGATGAAAGTGTCGAGATGACGACAACAACAATAGTAATATCATTAACAACAATCATCGAGAAAAAAAGCCAGACCCGGTGTTGTGCACCATGTTAGCAGCAGCGGCGGCGGCGGACAGAAAAAAGCGAGCAGAACACCACATTATATATATATATATATATATATATATATATATATATATATATATATACATGCATTCATTTATATATATATATATATATATATATATATAAATATATTTATATATAATGAATGCATGGGTGGGTGGGGAAATGAGGAGATGAGAAGGCGAAGAAACAGCGAGAGAAGAAGGTCGAGAAAGAAAGAGCGAGTCCGCGCGCGAGAGAAAAACGTGCGACTCAATGAAGAAACGGGGGCGATACTAAATCTTCAGCGTACGTGAGAAGAACGTACGGCGTCACATCGACTACAACAACGTGGCGCGACGACCAGACGAGGCAATTTCCACTAGCTCCGACGTGATTCATCAACAAGGCGGGCAGCCACAACAACAACAACAACAACAACAACAACACTGATATGATAGAGTAATTGTGAAGTACTATAGCGTCCGATCATTCCAATCATTCTTCGCTTTGCAGAAGTTGCGACAAAAACATCGTTTTAAGTGGCGATATACTTTTAACGATCAGAATGCAGCAATGCAAGTTGATATTGAAAGGAAGTCTATGTGCAGTATATATTATGTTATATGTGCTTATACACATATTTATATTTTCATTTTTATTTATACACCTATTTATATTTTTATTTTTATTTATACACATATTTATATTTTTATACACAAGTACGTGAATACATATGTCCATACATAGAAAGTGCAAACAAAAAAGTGACAGTAATCGTTAACCGTTCGAGACTAGCTGGAAGGATACAGAACATTTTCAAAAGGATTTTGTATGCGTTATTCGTTATAACGTGTGCATCAACACGTCTGTTAGACAGACGAACCATTTCCAATGGTCATCCAAATTTCTAACTGGGAGCCATGCCGCTACGGAAGAATGGAATACTAATAAATTTTATAGTCCTGTTAGAAGGACTCTTGGTACTTAAGAAGACTACCTTTATAATATTTTATTTTTCCTATATATATATATATATATATATATATAATAGCGACAACGTAGTCTAGGCCTGCGCTAGTCACGATTGTCATGTACCGGGGTC
The DNA here is from genome assembly GCA_003439945.1 of Dermanyssus gallinae. NCBI lineage: Eukaryota > Metazoa > Arthropoda > Arachnida > Mesostigmata > Dermanyssidae > Dermanyssus > Dermanyssus gallinae. The sequence goes on from QVRM01006033.1 coordinate 376,855, forward strand.
GTCAGTTCGATGCTTTTCTTTCAGCGATGCTTAATGAGAATAGACACGATAAATTGTAAAGAATAGAGCTGGTGAGAATTAGCGACTATACTGCTGCTGCCACAGCGACTGTTGATGAAATCCTAGACATTTCAATACGTCCGCTAATGTTGCCGCTTTAAGCGCGTAACAAGTGTGATTCGGTATACAAGTACGAAGGGACTAAAAATCCATCTGTATATATGTATATATATATATATATATATATATATATATATATATATATATATATTGTGAGGAAACCTTATGCTACATAGCTGCATTGCTATCAATGCAATATGATTATAATTGCATATATAGGGCCAACGCACCGACAAAAACGGACGGAGTGCTCATTGAGGCTCGCTCGACTTTGATCCGGCTGGCTGATGATGCTGACACATCATCGTGGCTTCCATTCGGTTTAGCCGATCAATTGGCCAGTGGCATCATAGCGACGACCCCCTGACAACGGCAGTTGATTAAAGCGGCAGTGCTCGGCTGGGCAGTAATAATAGTAGTAGTAGTAGTAGTAATAATAGTAGTAGTATTAGTAATGGTATTTTTGCTGCTGTCCTGCCAGCGTGGTGCGTGTTTCAATTCTTTCTCGCGCACCGTAGCCGACCTCCTGCAGTGCATCGACTCCGCTGCCACCGCTTGCTGCTGCTGCTGGTGTTGGTGATGGTGGTGGTGTTGATGCTGTCGTCACCATCGGTGTGCATCCTGTACTCCACCTCCACCATCACCACCACCCCAATCACCCCCATCACCCGAATCATAGTCGGAACAACGTCGGAAAACGGCGGCCAGAACGCAACGACCACTCCGACCCCCCAAAGTGTCGTCGTCCATCAAATGTATGCTTGCGGCTCTACAGCTCGAATGGCCATCCGATGATCTGTCCGGCTGTCCGGCGGTCTACAAACACCTCGTCTGTCGTGGGGGTTCAGACAGCAGTGATGTTGCTGGGGGGGGGGGGGGGGTTCAGACAGCGGTGGGGTTGGTCGTCACGGTCGCATTCGTCGTCGTCGTCATCGTCGTCGGCGACAGCATCGGCATTGGCGGCGGCCTTTTCATCTTCCTGAAGCGGTACGTCCTTCATGACCAGCGAAGTGCAAGCGGCGGCGGAAAGCCTTTACGCCACTACTCGCCAGCGTCGTCGTCTGGCGTAGGGGGGCGTCCGCTCAAACGATAACCGACGGCCGCCAACGGTAGCCGTCAACCATCAGAAGAAGAGGGGCTCCAAAACAAAAGGGGAATCGATCCGCTCCATGTCGCTTGGCGTCCCGCGCGCCACGCGACAAAACACCGAGACACGCCGGGCAGGAGGCCCCCGGGGGCGATCGATCTGCCAGGCCGGACGCAACATCGGAAATCGTCGCCGAGTTTTGGCCTGTTGGATCCAGGCGGATCTAAGCGTCGTTCATATTCGCGCTGTTTTCGACGAGTGACGCTTTGCTTCGCTTCGACGTTTGCGTACGTTATTGGGCGCCATCTAGCATTTAGCAGGTTGCTCGGAAGCTCCGAACGCGTGGCGCGACAACCAAGCGGACGGCTGCATTTCCACCACTACTCAAATTAAGTCGTGGTAGTAGTAGTAGTAGTCGAGTAAATCTAATCGTTATTTTTTATATATTGTTTATTTCGCAATAACATTGCATTTCAGGATGGTACATAATTGCAATACAATTCACGCATGATATACAATTTGAACACTTCAGTGACCGTCCCACCGGGCGAAAAAGTGCAAAGACCGCCGAAGCGTCTGGCAGCTCAAAAAATCTAATAGTTATGCATACATTTATTGTACTACAACGACTACTATAGCGACCTCCACTATTAATAAGGCATACTTAATTTTTATGAAATTAGAGTCAAAGTCTACAATCAAAGCACTCGCGTGGTTTGTGCTGCCATGAAATGAAAAATTTGCCGCGAGCACTTGATTTGCCAGTAGTTAGTTTTATCAATTCTTGACCGTGTGAAAATCCAACCAGCTTTATCTTCCTGATGATAATGATGGTCACTATATTGAAAGCGATGATACGAATAACTATCAATCAATAAAGTATGAATAAATCTTTCTTGCTATTTTAAGCGCTATTTCCCTGTTTCTTGCTGCCCTTAGTCTACCTACTCAAATGGCGTCATTTTACTACCCTATACACAAATATATTCACGTAAGGGCCTCTTAAGTTCTTATATATATATATATAGATATACAGGTAGTTCCATAAGTTCTTAGAATGAGCTTTTTAGAATTCGAATTTTGGCGCGCTTCCACCGCTATTAGGAACTGCAACTTTTCGACTGCTAGCACTCAAAATATTATGGTGATTGGCCGTTGCGATTTCGTTTGATAGCTTTTCCCGTGCAACGTATCGGCGTGATTTTTTAAAATGAAGAAAAAAGAGTTTCGAGTGGTTATCAAGCATTTTTATTTCAAAGGTTGGAATGCGACCCAAGTAAAAATTGGGTTGGACGAGACGTACGGTGACTCTGCGCCATGTTTTGCCACTGTTTCCAACTGGATTAATGTGTTAAAAAGAGGTCGCAGGAGCACCGAGAATGAACTACGTCCAGGAGGCCAAAAAACGGCAACTGATGAGGAAAACATAGAGAAAGTGCTAAACATCGTTGGCACAGATAAGCGAATGAACATTAAGGAGATAGCGGAGGCATTAGGAATTAGTTTAGGTAGTGTGCATTTTATCCTATACGAAAACTTGAAGATGAAAATGCTCAGAGCAAAATGGATGCCGCATTTGCTCAACCAAGGCCAGAACGACGCGCGTGTTTCCGCTTCACAGCGAAATTTGGCCAAGATGTCGAAAAATCCGTCGGATTTTTGGCGCAGAGTCGTAACCGTCGATGAAAGCTGGGTCCATCACTACACTCCCGAGACCCAAGAAGCATCTTGCCAATGGTGTGCACCTGATGAAGGACCTCCGAAGAGGGTGCGGACAACAGCATTGACCGGAAAGGTGATGGCTACAGTTTTTTAAGACCAACGTAGAATAATGCTGGTCGACTACCTTGAGAGCAGTAAAACGATCACAGGAGAATATTATGCAAGACTGTTGGACTGCCTTTAGCAAGAACTCATCGTGAAACGGCCCGCTTTGCAGAAGAAGGTTGTCCTGTTTCACCAGGACAATGCTCCTGCACACAAGTCCCGGCAAGCATCGGCAAAACTGGCCCAACTGAGGTTCGAACTTATTGAACAACCTTCCTATTCTCCAGACCTGGCCCCCTCTGATTATTTCCTCTTCGAACATTTGAAGAATAGTCTCGGTGGAAAGCGTTTTTCCAGCAATGAAGAGGTTAAGGCTGCTGTCAATGCCTATTTTCAGTCTAAAGACGCGGAATTCTACTTAAGAGGTACAAAAGCTCTGAAATCTTGGTGGGAAAAGTGTATTGAGCATCTCGGGGAGTATATCGAATAAGATAAATTTAAAAACATGATTTGGAAAATTCTTGGTTTTCATTCTAAGAACTTATGGAACTACCTGTATATATATATATATATATATATATATATATATATATATATATATATATATATATTTTAAGTCTACAAAAAAGTTTTTTCGGTTTTTTAATGATTCTCTACGGACAAAACCGAAAAAACTTTTTTGTAGCCCTATATATATATATGCAAGTACTTATTATTTTCATGAGATATAAAACGAGTGATTTGCTTATCGGTGTGTACAGTATGCGAATGTTGCATTTCAGAGCGAGAGGCTTAAGTCGAACAGGCCAAACGGAAGGTCGGGGTTTGGGCGCACTTAATACTTTGCACCTTTTGTCTGGTCTTGCATGCGACAGTCGCCACGTATATACCAAATACCGAGCGGTGAAATGCGCAGCAGGCATTGGAGTATACATTTTGGGGCTACTTCGTTCGCCAGAAGGGATAAAGGATTATGAAGACAACCTTATACATGAGGTGTATAAGGTTGTCTTCATAATCCTTTATCCCCCATGAAGTATATATATATATATATATATATATATATATATATAATTCGCGTCTTAAAAATACATATAAGTTTGTGGCTTTACCCGAAATAAATCGAAATAAAAGAAACATGTATTAGAAGAACACGATTTACAATAACCCGCTACTATAGAGACGTGTAGTAATAATGATGAAAATATGAATAACAACGACGACGGCCCCGGAAACAAAATTAGTAACGAACATTATTGCTCTGTTGGAAAAATAATTTTAGCTTTTACGAGTAAATATAGGCTATCTAGTCAATACACGCGCTCGAAGCTAAATATGGCAATTGGAATAGGTGGCGTCAAGTCCCTTGCATATTAATCCTGCCCGCGCATTTCTTACCATTTATCAGGATCGCATGATTTTGTATCGAATTTGCACCTGCTTAATTGGACTTATCTCTACTAATATGTTTAATTAGATAAATACGTATATCTATACAAAAATACCGTCATAATGGTTTTTATCTCGTAATCTCATTATTTGCGCACAGTTTGGATAATATCGCATTCGCGTGCACGCTAATCTCGCCGGTGCCGCTGGTCACACTTTCCTCGAGAGCTGATAGGCCCTGATAGCACGGTGGGAAGGGCTCACAAAAACAACTCGATTAATTGAAACGGAATGTGACGAGCCCTGGACGTTGGCAAGGATAGGGCTGGGCGACAAATCAGCTTTCATGAGGGCCGTTTTACCAAGAGCAATGGTCTTTTGATGAGGTACTGACAGGTCACACAAATCGTAGAACCAACCTACGAAGGGGCATACATGAGTTGAGGAGGGGAGGCGCACAGGCAATAATCGGTTCGATTAGAAAAGAAGAACGGTAAAAAAACACCGGTCACACATTCTAAAAGCTTTCTGTCAGCTATGATAGTTTCTATCCCCGCTTCTGGAAGAGCGAAAAATCCGTATTATTAATGCTAATAATAATACAAGCAATTATTATAACTGTATTTTGCTAGGGTAGAATTATTGATGCTATAGCGCTAAGGTTCCAATTCTTTCTTGGACTAACAACAGGTTGAGGTCATTACTAATACAGTAGGGTAGCAAATAATTAGTGACGATGATGATGATGATGATGATGATGATGATAATAATAATAATAATAATAATAATAATAATAATAATAATAATAATAATAATAATAATAATAATAATAATAAGAACGACCGAAGAGAGGGTCAATTCTTGAGGCAAGCTTTGTCCTTGGCCGTTTGCAGAGGGAACGCGGCATCTATTTTAGGCCATGGAGTGAACTAATTATTTAAAAAAAACTTTGCAATAATACGTTCAGACCTCACAACTGTAACATTGTTTAACATGTAATAAATAATAATAATAATAATAATAATAATAATAATAATAATAATAATAATAATAATAATAATAATAATAATAATAATAATACAAGTTTTTTAAGAGTAGAATTTCATGGATTGGTCGTACCCTTATGAGGAACGACAAGATAGAAGATGGATGCAAAGCCATATAAGATATACTTTAGCAAACAGAGAAGTAAAGCTTTAAGACATCAAGTTTTTTCAAGATAATTAAAATTCAGCCTGAGTGCCTGTTTATTGCCAAAACGAAAACATATGTACATAAAAAACTGCTTTAATTCATTGTTATGTGCGGGGCAGTATGTATACCTGGATGTTCAATTTTCTGAAGCAACAAAAGTGTGATTTTGATTGATGTGATGAAAGTGCAGTCAAGCCTGCTTTTTGGACAAGTCCAAAGCGGAAAAAGTTTTTGAGTACGCATAAACGTGGCCTAGCCCTGCATCATCCTCAGAAGCTACGTTTCAATTAATCGATGTTATGTTTTTAATCTTGGTAAAGTCGATAGTCAGAACAATGTCAAGTATATGCCTATCAAGAAGATAGATAGTTAATATTTGGCTAGAATTAGCCGAACTATGTATTCTGTCAAACACCAGACTATTCACTTTGATTTGACCAGCTGTCCCTCGAATAACACCTAAAGCATAGCAGCAACCTTGCTAAGATAATCCTGTTCTCTAAACAAATCAGCAGCTATTTGTCCTAGTAATCTGGTAACGCAAAGTCAACGATTTGAACGCCTGAAAAGTTTGTGACAATGATATAGATCCTATCCCCACTATTATTTTCAATTATTTCTTGTATGGTACGTTACCGTGTCGTGTACATTGGCCAGGAGCTACGCTGCTCGAACAAGCCAGAGAGCTGGTGCCTCTGCTTGTCTTGCAGAGGACCGCAATTAAGCAAAATACAGAGAACTCAATCCGCAGTTTATCGTCCAGCCAATGGCCATGGAAACTTACGGACCCATAGGGGAAGAAACGTCAACATTTTTTTAAGAACCTAGGAAAAAGCCTAAACGCAGTTCCTACTGCAGCGCGTATCGATGGAGCTTCAGCGGGGAAACGCGGCGTCAGTGGAAGGGTCCCTTTCCTCCGCCGAAGGGTTCCCCGAGATCCCGTAGGAATACTGCTCTTCATACTATTTTGATTAAATAAATCATGTTTTGATTTAAATGATTTCTAAGCAATTGCTCAGCTTTGCTTATATTATTATTAATAAACTAGATCATGTTCAGTATATAAATGCGTTTATATATATATATATATATATACTGGTGAGAGGCGTTCTTCGGAAGCAACAAAAACAGGTACTATGTGAATTAGTTTGGAATTGAAGGTCGCGCAACTGTAGGCTCTCCAGTCAATTTCAAACCCTCCGGTGACAATGGAGCTGAACGAATACTGTGATTGATACTTTTGGAGGCTCAACTGCCGGAAAACGGAAATATGAAAATTAAGCCAATTAAATGCACATCTGTACAGCACTTTTACCAAATAGATTGCCTAGATTAAAAGAGGTAGTATGGACACATTTTGGACGACCAAAAACCGCGTCGGATAAGAAAACTGTGCAAGTCTACAAGCTCGTGATGGCAACCCGCCGGTTGAACCTGCGCGAAATAACGAAAGAGATTGGCATTCGTCATGGTGCAGTGCATCAAATATTGTATCAGCATTTAGGCATTTGAAGCAAGGTGGCTACCGCACGACCTAACAATTGAGCAATAACTGACCCTTGTGTTAATTTCGGAGATCAAGTTTTATTTTATTTGAGAGAGTTTTGAACTCTTGAGAGTTAGTTTCAAATTTAGAACCTTTGAGACGAAATCTGCAAAACGTTTAGGGCCGATTCTTAACCCTAACCGGCAAACATTTAGGTCCACTACTTCACTCGAGAATGAAAAGATGCGCCAGCATGGACCGCATTCGGCAAATGGCTTCCCATCAGAGTGAAGAGACACATCTCGACATGAAAGGTTTTCGCGACCGTTTTCTGGAATGCAAAATGTATTCTGATTGATTACCTTTCTACACGAAGAGCGATAACTGGAAGATATATTGCAGCATCCTTTGGATCGGTTGAGGAAACGCATCCCACGTACTACGATCCCGCCCACACGTCTGATTTTGCCATGACCAAATTAACATTTGATAACATTTGATATATATTGTAACTAACGTTTCAAATTATCGAGCATCTATTGTTAACATTTTATATATAATGTATCTAACGTTTCAAATTATCGAGCATCCCCCATATTTACCGTTATTGGTCCTAAGCGACAATTATCTCTTTGTTAACCTCAAGAAGTAGCTCTCCGAAAAGAGATATCGGAGCAACAATGATGTGATATTAACCGTAAACGAGGAATGTGCGTTTAGATATGCTGAATATTTTGCTTGTGGTATAATGATAATTGAGGACTGTTGGACAAGACGTGTTGAGCTTCGGGTGATCACACTGAACAATAGAAGACACGTGGCCTTTAACCGTATATTGCTTGTAATCCATGCTAATAGCTTTTTATCTACCTAGTACATATAATATACGTATGTATACATTCAATTCAATTAAGTTTAATTCGGTCAAATTGAGTATAATGTACAGTTCATAGAGTTTTCTTTTCATAATGCTCTATCTTCTTCATACGTCCATGTATATATATATATATATATATATATATATATATATATATATATATATATATATATATATATATATTGTGTGCAGCTCGAGGCATTTGAGGGCGTCGCTGTATACCATA